>JAYKKM010000303.1:0-600000 GCA_035772405.1 Chrysogorgia sp. JL179-B06 | reverse complement strand
ATCCTATGAGGTTTTTTGATGGTTTATGTGCTCTTACCATCGACAAAATAAAATAATATTACTATAAAGAGGACCAGAAAACATTTTTCAAATTACTGGGTAAAACGATTCATCGCCTACCTACAGATTTACTGCGACTTTGGTCCCTTAATGGCCGCCGTTGGCTCTAATTATCCAGTGAGAGAAGCCTGATATGAGACGTCAAATTAGGTTGAAGATTTTATGCATCTATTTTGCTAGCGTCACAGTTTGATTTGCTTGCAAACTCGGAGTTTCTAATGATCTCTCGTTAATTTACATTATCAGATACAATAGAAAGCTCAATCCAGTCTTTATTTAGAGATCAGTGGTTTAAGCTGGTTTAATATTGGCCGCCATCTTGAAAACTAACTCTCGTCCATACCTTTAGTCATTACCCTCAGTTTATAGGCCAACGTGAGAGAGAATGCTTGTCCCAAAACAATTATTGTGCGCTCGGAAGTCGGGCTACAAAAGCTCAGTGAAAACCCAGCTAAACTCGGCGAAAATCCAGCGAAAACCTAGCTATATAACAAATATCTCTGATTCCTCGGGAAACTAATTGATCCCTCTAGATACAGGTTAGGATTTTGAGTCAAAAAGCAAGCAGGATATTTTTCAACGAACTTCATCAAACCACGATCAATGAATTTGCTCAACGCCCTTTTTGAAAATCTTCTATTGCCACGTTAGTAACGATTTTATTTGAACAACGAAGGGGTTTTACTACATCCTGGGGCGTTCTTTGGCAGCGCCAGCAAACAATCGTCTTCTGGACGATCTTTTTTAGTATCCGCGAGATGTGGGACAAAATGACAAATTGTACTGCTATCATACGATCGGACATGCCTGTATGACGAAATACATCATAGAACTGCTAACCCCAAAACAACTTAGATCCTAACCCTAACCCCCCGCCTAATGGTTTTCTAACCCCGCGCCTAAATGTTTTTTATTACTAACCTTAATACTAATAAAAGGATCGTCCAGAAGATGATTGCTTGCGGGCGCTGACAAATTATTTCAAATGATTGCTTGCGGATGTATAGTAAAACCCACAAAGAAGACTCTGAGAATAAAAATCTGTATTAGATTATATTTTAATACAATAAATTGTTTTTTATTTACAGAGCGAGTACAGCAATTTAAAAGTCGTTTAGAACAAGAAGAAATTGCAAGCAAGAATATTCGAAGATTACCTTACGTTTAATATCTTCTAAAATGAAATATGTTAAAAAATATTTATCAATAAGCTATACATAATGAAAATAATATATTAATATTATTAAGTAAAAAGTGTAAATAAGATTGTACCTTATAGAACTTAAAAACCTAGAGATTTATCAATTTGTGTATAGGTGTGTAATCGTGGCGTTTTTAGTTCGTTCCAAATTATTTATGTAATGTGTTGGATATTGTTGCAAGACAAAAAACTGATTTAAAACTACTTTGGTTAATGAGTGGGTGCAGCTGCGGGATCACTAGCTCCGAAGGGGCCGTAGGAATTTTGGGGAACAAATAAGCCATTCGTAATGTCGACTGCGCATCAAAATGACGCGTTCTGCGTCGGGATAAAACTTACTTTCAATTCATATCAGGCTCATGGGCAATTTGCATGTAAATAGAAATGCAAATGTCTATTGTGGTTTTAGCCTTCGCAGAACATGTCATTTTGATGCGCAGTCGACATTACGAACTGGTTTATTCAGCACTCCTGCCTAGATAATGGAGGGGAACTGGATAGAAAACAGAAACTGTAATTATGCGCAAAATTGCAAATGTGTGTCAAATATGTTATGGATTGAGTGCAATCCAACTACATACATTCATTCATTCATACATTTTAGAACATACATTCATTTTAGATCCAGATTCCTAACAACAAAATTAACTCCAATTCTATCCTTTACCTGTACATGGGGTCATACACAGGAATTCAGAGGAAACTATATAAAGACCTTGGTGTCATTCTTGACTCGCATCTGACATTGAATTCACACATCCATAATATTCTGTCGTACAGCAATGATTTTCTCTCAGGAAGATTGGAAAAATCAGGAAATATTTGGGAAAGGACGATAATGAACGCCTAATTCATTCATTTCTGGGGTTTGTTCACGTGATCGCCAGTGTAAATGGCTCAGACGATAAGCGAGAAATTGGGTGAAGGATTTGGTTTTGTGCTGGTACCGCACTGCTTCCTTCGTATAGTGGGACATGCATTAAAGGATTTAGATGGTATACTTTCAGGGAAGATTGTCTTTGTCTCAAGATTGTCTTTGTCAAAAGTGCTATCAACAAAATATTTTTTATATTTTGCGCCGGCTACGCGATCGGACGAAATTACAACGTTTACAGAATACAGCTGCCAGAATAGTTCATATTTTTACCAGATGTCCCTTGAGTACTTTAAGATTGGTATTGTTATTCTCCTCAGATCGTCATTAGAATAAACAAAGCTCCAGTCTAGCATTTTTCTTTTGTATCCATTTTTCTCAAGAAACTGTTCCATATAGATTCCACTTGATTTAACTCCTTTACTAATAATGGACATGCTTGGAGGGAATAGAGCAATCTACTTAGCCTACATTATATGCCTCCAGAAACTAGACTGTCTATCATCGCGTGTTTTAGCTCAGTCCACTTTTGAAAAGCCGACGAGATGCTGTGTGTGTGAATTTATGTCCAACATATATGAACTCCTTCGTTCTTGATAGGTGTTCTATCGATGGATATTAAGGATTCATAGCCAAGACTTCTGAGGTATTGAATGCCGTCGTTTTTTAAGATATTGTTAATCCGAAATGGTTTGAAAATGTTGTCAAATATGTTCACAATCTCCTGTAGAGTTTCACACAGTAGAACTACATGTACGTCATCTGCATATAGGATATGACAATATGTCTGTCGACCATTCATTTTTCCATTCAGTCTTTGTTGACGAGTTGAACATGTTTCAGGGATTGCGTTTAGTGGTAGTTATTCTTAAAGAAATAGTATCAGAAATAGATGACATGACGTGCGGATTACAATTAGTGTCTAAAGCGTAAAAATAATTGAGGCGGCGCTGTAGAGAAGAAATGTACATTTTTGGTAAATGATTTACCAAAACTATCTTAAAATCATATACGCAGTATATAGTACGAGTGTGTTGTCAGGAGTGGATGATAAGAAATTGAACCTAAATTTAAAGGAAGGTGAAGCATTATGGTTTATTAGTATATTAAATCACAGAAGAGGTTTCCTTAGCTTAATTAGAACAAAAACTGGAATCCATTTTATCTTGGAGAAAAGAACAGGAGTAGACAGACGATGCATGGACGATCGTCAAGCTCGTATCCTCAGAAAAATTATTCTGAGTACACCATTACATCATTGTAACCTTCGCTCTCCATCTGAGTCTCGGTGGCTAACCATGCATGAGGTTCGATGCGATCATTTTTCTGAGCCACGAGCTTGACGATCGTCCATGTATCGTCTGTCTACTCCAAGCTCTCCCACATTCACTACAGCAGTGTATATATTAACACATCCAAACATTACCGATATACAGTGACTGCTGCATAGGCAGTACCATATAATAGACATAGCAGATTGTTGCGCTTCTTAAAGTGCCTATATCACTTGTGGGATCTTTACATATTTATAGTAATTGGAACATTCTAAGAAGATTTGTACTATATCTTCTCAGGCGAAAATTTCATCTTCATGGACTTTTTTGCAGTTAAAGTTACCGGATATGACATCAAAGGAGGAATTGCAAATCAGTTTTCTTTTGTTTCTTGCTTCAAAAATTCCTCCTTTGATGTCATATCCGGTAACTTTAACTGCAAAAAAGTCCATGAAGATGAAATTTTCGCCTGAGAAGATATATTACAAATCTTCTTAGAATGTTCCAATTACTATAAATATGTAAAGATCCCACAAGTGATATAGGCACTTTAACTCCGCAGAGGCCTCATGCGCTTTTTTTAGAGTTCGGGCAAATAGTTTGGGCAGGGGATTCTCTCCACGCGTCCCCAAAACACCCTGTGAGCCCAATAATAGAAGCCTCTGCGGAGGAGAGTGAATTGCATCGCTAATATTAAAGTGTCTATGCGACCAAATGAGACTTTACATTTTTGGAATCTTTGGTAACCATAGATAGTAAAATCCGAAAACAGAAATAAATTCGAGCTTTTCTTCGCGGAAATATTGTTGCTTAAATACCCGATTTTTTGAGGAGAAAATATATTAGCATGACTTGTATATTGCAGTTGACTTGCGCTAGGGGAGTGGCAAGGGCACCCGCTAGAATGTGCAGACATATTTATTATTTTTAATACGTTATAACATAGATAACTAAAAAATAAAATTAAAATAACTGGTGGTAACCTAGCGCAAATGAATAACAGAATAAGTATTGAAGAAATCGAAAGCGCTTACAACCAAGCTCTGGTGTGACAGTGTTTTGCGTTTGTTTTAATACGCGTGTTAATACGTTTGAATTTTGCACGTTGGGGGATCATTCTGAAAAGTAACGTGTCCTGGCCTTTGTACGGGCATGACTTGTCAACTCGTAGTCTAACTGGTCTTACATACATTTATGGGAAAAAAGGTTTTGCCCCCCCCCCCCCCCCCCAAAGTTTGAATGCGTAAACCTTATAAACCTTATTCCAAAATGGCGGCCAATTCAATATTCTTTTATCTGCATTTAAATTAGCCCTTATAGCCTCGTTTGAGAAGAAAAAAACTTTTGAATTTCGTACACAATAACGAGGTTATAAAGCCTAATTTATATGTATATAAAAGAATATGCAATTGGCAACCATTTTGGGGATATACTTCATGGTAACAATACATATAGTCTCCCACCATATTTTAGGGTTATGGTTAGGATTAGAGTTACGGTTATGGTTAGGGGTATAAAAAACAGATGGAAATCCGGTCTAGTGTTACCATGAAGTATATACCCCATTTTGGAATAAGCTCTATAGCATGTAGTATGTACATTCCTAAAACATCAAATAAATGAAACAGGAACAAGTTAGAAATGTCTGCAGGGACACAAATGTATACATAGATTGAGGCTATGTTACAAATATCATTCCTGCATTTTTATTTTTCGTGGATGTGCTTTACTTCATAACTTTTATACTAAATACCTATTCTTTCCCTAGCATCTATTTTTAAAAAATTTTTTTGGGAATTTTTTTGCAATTTTGCATTTTTAATAACAATATTCTTTACACTACTATCATAAAGTACAGTACAATATATCTAATATACTATAAAGTACAGTACAATATATCTAATATACAAAAGTGTACACCTAAAATGTTAACAACGCTCATGGTATTCTCTATTATGCCATTCCCTGAAACAATTCCTCTCACTAGTAATGTGAAGAAATTTTCCACACTGTGGTGCACTACAGAATGAAGCAACCCTAAGCTGACCTCTACCTTGCTGATAACATACAACACAATTCTTCCTAGTGTCACTGGAAAAGCAGGGAATGTGCATAGTCTCAAACTCTCCTACAGGCTGGGCAGGTGGGGTAATGGAATAAACTGGGGGAGGGCCATACTCAGGGAAACCACAAAATTGTCTAACAAGTTCGGCCCTAAAATCTGCTATGGAGTAACTATTTGGCCTCTGGAGTTCTTCATCGTCTGGGAAGTTGAAACGGTGCTCTCTGAAAAGAATAAAAGCATTCACAATCGACATGTCTATAAGATGAAAAAATAAAGTCTTCCACCACCGATAACACTTCCTTCTCACATTATTAGATGATAGTAATTGATCAGACCTATCTACACCATTCATGTACTGATTATATGAACTTATCACTTTTGGTTGTTTTACAAATACCTCTCTCCATACACCATTAGTATTCTTTTTTCTTTTCACCATCACTTTATCACTAGCAATATCAATTGTGGTTAGTAACGACACAGGCTTATTATCTATCCACTGTAAGGCAAGGGTGTGCAAGACCCTCTCCCAACGCATAGATCCCCTTTCATTCTTTCTGGCCCATGTCTTAACATCTTTGAGGCTCTCCGGCATTCCCTTACGATTAATACCTACTGTTCCAGTTGAAGGTACACCTAAAAGAAACAATTCATTAACAAGAGCAAATGATGTATAAAAATTATCAAAATATAGATGGTAACCCTGATGGAGATTATAAGGCTGCATCAATTTCATTACCACATCATAACCAAGACCATTATCACTTATCTTTCGTCCTGCGTCTTTCCCTATGTAAATATCAAAGTCTATAGTATAACCGTTAGAACTGTCAGCAAGTACCCACACCTTTATACCATATCTAGTAGGTTTATCTTTCATAAATTGGCGCATACCTGACCTATGTCTAGATTTTACCATTCGCTCATCAACTGCCATATTTTGCTTGGGTTGGTATAAACTTTTGCATCGCTCCTTGAAATGGTTCAAAAAGGACTCAACTTTTCGCAGCTTATTTCCTGGGGTCTCAGTGGTAGGGTCAACAACATGCAGTAAGCCCATAAGGGCTTTATACCGGTCCCTGGAGAGGATTGCCCGTGCCCAAAGACCATGGTAAAGAGTTTTAATGCTCCAATACTTATCAATACTATTACTTATATTCACAAGACCAAAATAAATCTGAATTGCTATCAACCTACGGATTTCATCTGGGGTGGTAGGTTCCCAACTGCCATCTGACCTAGTGTAAGTGGTGTGGGTACCTGCTGCAACATGAATATCAGCATAATTATTAGTATGACTTACTATACTGTTGATCATATCTATAGTGAAGAAAAGATTAAAAAAATCAGCAGCAGTTCTCAAAGAATTTCTAAGATAATGACCCAAATGTTCCCCAGATGGACGGGTGGGTGTGAATGTTGGTAGTTTATTGCCAACATCAGGGTCATCATAACTTTTAGTAGTGCTCCAAATGACACGAGTAACCGTCCTGCCCCTGCGACGAGTGGCCCCCTTCCCACGAGTGGCCCTCCTCCCACGACCACCCCTGGCACGACCACTGACCCTTCCTCTGACCCCCCTGGCACAATCACTTCCCCTAGCACTCGGGGCCCTTCTACCATGGACACTACTACCCCTTTCACTAAAAATAACAATACCGCCTTCATTATCATCATTCATATCGTCTCCTTCACTAACATCATCTACTTCGTCAACGTCTACTTCGTCTTCTTCACATTCCAGTAAATCTTCTTCACTAAAATACACCGCAGAAATAAAATCATGTATGATGGATAGTTGGTTGTATGGTGCAACATAGTAGCCTAAGGATACTAACTCAAAAGTACTGTATGATTGTCACTAAATAAAACAAAACCCTGCAAACATGAAGTGTTCAAAGCATATTTAGCTGCTTTAGATTTTTATTTTATCTTTATATTTTGTGATTTGTTGACTATTGTTACACAAAACACTTGTCAGATGAGTTTATATAGTTATTTGTTTATGTAGTTATATGTTATCAGTTGTGTACAGGTATAGCGCAAGTGTTTTCTATCTATAGGCGTCGTAGCCAAGGGGGCCTGGGCCCCCATCTACATTCTACACATTTATCCCTCCCAGTCCCCTGAATGTCTGATGCTAAATTCAAGTAAGAACGTTTGCTTCTTTGAAATTTGAAGTGTGTTTCTGTTGCTAATTGTGATACTAATAGGCTTGCCAGTGGAATTAGTGTTCACAGTCAGGCAGGATAGATAGATAGATAAACTTTATTTAAACACGCTGACCCCGTCAACCGAAGCTGATTTCCACGAGGGGCGTGTACAAAAGGAGTATATATAGATATAGAATTTAAAAGTTATTTACAAAGTATATAAGATATATAGTATTAAATGAACTAATTTAATTAACTAGTATAGTAATCTATTTACAGGTGCATCTATAATTGCATTAGTTATCAATGTGAGTAGCGATTTTCTTTCGAAAGGAAGAAAGGGATTTGCTTTCTCTAATTTCTTTTGGAATAGAATTCCAAAGGTATGCTCCATCGTACATAAAACTTTTTTTCATATTATTAGTACGCGGTTGCGGTAAACAAAGACTACTTGAAATGTTCCGAAGTTTGTAGTTTGTCATCTCACCTTTATATGTGAAAAGATTAGTGAGTGACTTAGGACCCATTTTATTTAATAATTTGTACATGATTTTTGCTTTAGCTTTCTTCCTTTCTGTTTTAAGTGGCTTCCAGCCCAATGCTTGCAAAGCAACAGAGTGATCTGTGTCATTGCTCATATTCATGATAATTCGAGCAGCTCTATTTTGGAGTTTTTGGAGTCTTTTTGATTGTGTTTCACCGAACACATCCCATACTTCACAGCAGTAATTGAAGTATGGGCGAACAATTGCATTATAAACAGAAAGAAGTGTTTGCTTATCAGCAACTTCTTTTAGACGTCGAAGAGCCGAGATTCCGGATGTTATTTTCTTGCAAATATTCTCAGTGTTATTCTTCCAAGATAAATGCTGGTCAATTGTCACTCCAAGAGTTTTGGATTCATAAACTTGTTTAACTGATTCGTTTTCAATTTTAACATTTAGTTGCAAATTTGAAATACTTTTAATGAGTTGTTTTGAACCAATTAACATAAACTCAGTCTTAGCTACATTTAGGCTAAGTTTATTGGCGATTAACCATTTTCTAAGACTTTCCAAATCAGAATTCACTGCGGCTTCAAGATCAGTAATAGAGTCTCCAGAAGCAGTTAGGTTGGTGTCATCAGCAAACAACCTAGGTTTTGTTTTATATAGGCATTGAGGCAAATCATTAATATATAATAGAAAAAATAGTGGCCCTAAAATAGAGCCTTGTGGTACGCCACATTTGATCAATTTCTCTGATGAAATAGATCCTTGTATTTGGCATTTCTGGCTTCTATTTGAGAGATAAGATTTGAGAAAAGATAGAGCTTGCCCGCTCTAGTTTTCTCAATAGAATTTGATGATCAACAGTATCAAATGCTTTTTTCATGTCAATTAAGACTACTAAGTTAAACATTTTCCGGTCTAAATTCATATACCAGTCATTTGTACAGTCCAGTAATGCTGTAGCTGTAGAGTGAAATTTTCGAAAACCAAATTGACAATCACTTAGAAGTCCAAATTTGGTTAAATAATTGTATAGTTGATCATACAGAATTCGTTCCATAATTTTGCTAATGGCTGGCAAAACTGAAATTGGTCTGTAATTTCCTGGCACGTTTCGTTGACCATTTTTAGAGAGGTATTACTCTAGCCGTTTTCCATTCATCAGGGAAAAAGGATAAAGTAATTGCCTGATTGAAAATGTATGTCAATGAATCAGGCACATGATCAAATAGAAAACCTTCAAATAAGGTGTAAGCAAGCAAACCAAAGACAATTATTGTGGCCTGTAGGACATGTGTGCATCAAAACAAACACACTTTTCAACAGTCATTCAAATTTACACCCTGCGGGATTTTCCCTATCCATGGTCCCCAGACCTCACACGCCGTGTAATTGCCGTTTCGTCGTATTAAAATTTTGACCGTTATCTCGGCCACTATTTACTCGATTTCAATTCTGATTACAGAGTCTAAATAAATAACATACGTGTCTATTATATAATAAGAACGTGCATACTCTTCGTAAAAACCTGTTAGAAATTAATCGGCAAATATCAGGGCGGCCCGCTTCGTCGTATATTATTTTGAACGTTATCTCGGTCAATATTTAACCGTTTTCAATTCTGAAAACAGATTTGGAATGACCCAGTCCAAGTACATAACATACTTGTCTACTATGTGCGATTGTAGAACAGCAAGTTGAAATACAAAACCGAACAGAATTTAAATAGGAACGCAAGGCCTGAAGGCCATGATATCTTTGCCGCAAAATATTCTAAAATACCTTGATTCTTGGCCAGAAGAGAAGTGCTGCCAATCCAAATCTGACTCCTCTCCACTCGACATGCCTCCAACTGACTCGTTCCCATCAAGTAGTGCAAAAACATCGTCTTCATCGTAGTGAACACACCTCGCTGTAGAAGCCATGATTGCAAATGTGAAGTAAAGTTGGCGTTTTAAACGCATAAAGTTTAAAATGCCACCAATCACAGCGCGTTTATCAAAACAACGTGAAACTCGGGTTGTGATTGGCGAAATCGTGCTCGGTTTGGGGGCGGGAGGAATTAGAGGCGGTTGGAAAATGGGGGAGGCGAAAGTGACGTCTGCCAAAATATTCATAAAAGCGTACAAACCTCATTAGCATGATTGACAGTTTACTTAGCAGTTTGCAAAACAACCAATAAAAAGATATGCACTAATTAAAGTGCCACTGTGATGAAAATTCGTCATCGAAAAATGCCATTTTTTCTTCATGGATGTATTTATCAATGTGAAAGTAGCCCTTATACAAAATTACAGTCGAAACGGAATAAAAATCGAAGAGTTACAAACGTTTGAAAAGTCCTAAATCGACGTCCGCCATTAAAATCGGCCATCTTGTTTTTATCCATTCGAGAAGCGCTCGTGACGTCATAGTCTCAAGGAGCCGAGTCAACACAAATAGAATTACTATAGAATACAAAGCAGCGCATATACAAACCGCGTTTAAAATGTCAAATTCTTCCGAATCTAGTGGAATCTCGTTGTTTATATGTTGCAACAACACTACACGTGAAGCGTGCTTGAGACTCTGACGTCACCGGCGCCCTTTGACCTGAAATTTCCAAGATGGCAGATTTTAATGGCGGCCGTGAAATTACGAACTTTATCGTCGTATAGCGCAGTCAATATTTGACATTGAGCGCTAAAATTTTGCATGGGGAGTTATTTATATGTACTCTTTGCAATAATGCTAAAAAACATGGGGTTCAAAATTTCATCACAGTGGCACTTTAAGCTTCACTAAAATAATAAACATTGGCCAACATTGCATTGCAAATAGGAGAGGTCTTTTGTTGCACAATAAGTAATACTGCAACATAACTTCGAAAAAATTGTGAGTTACTACCCTGGGTGCCAGAGGTTCTTCTTCGCTCGTTGGGGGATAACGGGGGCACGCAAGGATGCGAGGCGGCAAGGAGGACCTAAAAGTGCCACCCTCTCCAAGAGACTATTGGTTATAGACATCTAATCTCTCAAGTGGACAAATGGCAAGACAACCAGACAAAGTTCGTCTATTCAAACTTTTCCAAATGCAGTAGGCAAAATAGCCACGACATCTCGACCATTTACAAGTAAGTCACGCTGTTCGGGCTTAAGATTAATTTCATAGGGAAAATCCCGAAATATTATTCCTTTGATTGGGCAAGTTTGAGTTTATTTACATAAGACTCGAATGAACCAATGGAATTTAGCCGATACTTTTGGTGGAGTTTGTACGCTTTTATGAATAGGATTTTGGCAGGTGTTACTTTCGCCTCCCCATTTTCCGCCCGCCTCCAATTCCGCCCGTGCCCCCAAACGTAACACCTGCCACACAGGCTAATCTTGACGGGGTTCTGTGAATCTTTGGTTTCCATGGAAAAGTCTAGTTGGGGGGTGGGAGAAGTTGATAATATGTACATTAGATAACATTACTATTACAACATCAAAGAAACCACACTCAGTGCATAGATAGAAATATGGTTGAAAACACAAGAATTGATAGTAATGAGACAAATTGTTTATAGGGTAAGAACAGCATATTCTAAGAATTATACTATATGACATGCTCAGTACATAACTTGTTCCCTGAAATATGTTTGCAGTTTATTGCCTTTCACTGCAAGTTTCAGTTCTTGCTTACTTTGAAACTTTTTCTTCATTTGCAAGTTTCGTACTTTCAAACGATGACCTTCACCAATACTGCCACTCCAACCAAGTGATCTGTAATCTGCAAGTAACCCTCGGACGACAACAGCGTTGTGCTTTATTTGGGTTGGTCGTAGATTCTGTCTGTAGTATTTTTTTAAAGACCTGTGCCCCACCTTGGCACCAGACGGAAGACATAGCTCACCAGTACCTTCAGATATTTGCAACACACCATCTTCCACACCAACTGATGTGTCAGATGACTGATCATCTTTGCTTTCTTCACCATCTGGATAACTACTGGCAAAATCATAAAAATCAGAGAATTCCAGAACAGCATCACTTTCATAGAATATCTTGCAATGCCCTTTATCAATCATATGCTTCTGTACTGCTTCAATTGAGTAAAATGCTTTGCCTTTATTGTTGCAATACAGGCATAGTTTACCAACTCCAACTTTTTCACCCAAATAACCAACCATTGCCTCTAAATCTGTAATATATTGAACATCTGGGATGAAAAAACTGTGCGATCTAGTCATATGACGCATGTTATCTTCAAACGTTGTACTGAAGTGGGGACAAAACAAACACTGTGTGCTTTCCAAGATTTCATCATCAACTGCTTCACACTCGTCACCAGAAATGGCAGAATCTTCATCCTCAGATACCGATGTACTGTCGTTTGATTTGTTTGATTTGCTTCTATTTCTCGAGCTTTTTTCTTCCACTTGCTTGGCTGCTTCGCACTTTCCTTCTTGCTCTTTATGTTTCTTGGACTGTAAATGGTTGGAAAACGCATTGGCACTAGAGAAAAGCTTACTACAGATTTCACAGTGTTCAGAGTTCTTTTCATGCGCTGGCAAATCAGTTTCGGGCTTTTGAGCTAAAACCTTCTCACGGAATGATTCAGCAGTTATTGGAGGCATGTCGGCTACTTTTCGTTTAAGGTTGTAGCGATGCCAATCACTTCTGTAGTGTGCTCGTTGAATGTCGCCATCAGCGAAAGCTACACGACAAGAAATACAAGTAAATGACGGCATTTAATTTTCACTGAGAAAGATATAATAGTAACAAGTGTTCCTTCCCAAACCACGAATGATCTGATTCTGGTTTCTATACGCATGTCATATATATAAAACGACTGCTGATTGGTCACAATATTTTGATTAGGACCAATCATATCAACGTAACTACTAGCCAATTGTAATCACCGTTCCTTCAGTAACTATCAAAATATGGCGGACTAAATTTTCATGTGTTAGTCAAGAAGAAACGGTCGGTTTTGATATGAATACAAGGTAAAACATCAAATCGATTGCATTATTAGAAAGGTAGATAGAAAGTTGTGCTGCGTGGCAGTGTAGAAATACAAATCAAATAAGAAAGTAATTTAATATGCAGACTTTGTAGTTAATATTTTCGAGTAAAGTTTCATATTTTCTTGTTGATTTTTTGTTTTTTTGTACATATTTTATACCTTATACCTAAAACCAGTTGTTAGGAGCTAAAAACATGTAACTGCCTTATTTTATAACACATTTATAATAATAATGCATTTGCAATTTAATATATTTTCAAGATTCGCTCTCCTTTCCAACGGAATTTCTTGGAGAAATAATTTTTTTAAATATTTTTGCAAAAATCAAGCGAATAATAAAAAATAATGAAAAAAACCTAAATAATGAAAAATTTCACGTCGGGTGATCGTAAACTGATACCTCGGTTCCATTGGCCTTATATATAAATTAACATTGAAGACCATTCTAAAAACTACTTTTGTGATTGAATGCATGCACCTGGATAATAAAGATTGTTTATTGTGAGGGTCTGCACTCCGCAGGCACTTTTATTATTATTATATTATATATAAGTCCCACCGTAAAACGTAAAAATGACAATCGGTATTAAAATACGAAATCAAAACGCGTTATTTCGAAAATAAAGCATTAGGAATAATAGAATAGGGTTAAGAACTGGGTCATGTGTAGAATTCCAGATCTTTATACGAAACTTCAATTATCATTTCAAGTTCAATATATTTTCAGGAGATTCCTTTGGCTACAGCAACCCCAAGGCCCTACAATATCCAGGACCCTCAATGGGGGTGCACTCATTTTATGTAGTAACTTACTACATAAAATGAGCCATGTGCCCCATTGAGGGATTAACTCCTGAAGATGTTCAGCATGGAGTTTGGCTTTCTCTTTGCAGAGTAACATAACCCCGCCCGCGGAAGGCACTGGAATTTCCGAGGGGGTGGGGGGTGTTCGACACAGAAATTTCCAAAGAGGGGGGGGGGGGGTCAGAGTCGTCTTAATTTTCCAGATGGTCATCGAAGTAGTCACATATTTGATAAAATATCTTTAGTTTGATTGCCCATTTAACGCAGTGTAATACGATAGAACGTGTTTTGGTGTATCGTAGTCTTTATATTTTAGATTTTACGGCCCGTAATTGCTACCGATAGTCGTCAATGCGACTATTAAATCTTTGTCCTTGGCGACGAATATATATAATATGCAGACTTAGTCGCCACATTTTGACGTTTGCGCCACGTTAGCGACTGGAAAGAATTAAAAGATTCAAGGAGATCAACAATTGTACTTGCTCTGAGAAAATATGAGTAAAATCATTTGATTAAGTCAGTTTACTTTCCAAGTTGTAGCTGTTTCATTTCTACAGGCCAAACATACAGTCGATACAGACCCTGCTGCTTTCAGCTTTCTGGACAGAGTAATTAGTAGACAAGTCAAAGTAAAACGTAGGGCCCCGCTGCCTATAGTGATAAGCTAACTTTTAGTTGGACTTGAACGTTGAATCATAATAAGCGTTAAGATTCTCAAATATAATGCAAATGCGATGGTTTGCATTTGGTTTGTTCACTTCAAGATAACGCTTTAATGAAACTAAAAATATCGGAGGTGGCCCACACACAAATTATGACCCGGGCCCATTCTGGCTCTCAACGACACTGATTACAGTACCTTTCCCAGCTGTATGTTAATGTATTTTTTCCAGTTAAATTGAATTTTTGGCATACAAAAAAATATGGACTTGGTATAACATTGGCATATCGTACTGTATGCATGGGATGCCGAGTCGAAGGTTTAGTAAAGGTGCCACAGGCTGCCACCATACGACCCATGATGACCTTGGAACACAGCTAAAGTTAGGGAGGGAGGGAAACCGGAGTACCCGGAGAAAAACCTTCGAAGCACGGGAGAGAATCAATAACTCTACTCACATAAATCTTATGAAGCTCAGGAATCGAACGAGGTATTCACCCATCCAAGTACTAACCTTGTCCGATCGGGCTTAACTTCAGAACTCAGCGGTGAGAAGCAGCACGATAACAGCACGCGCCACCCATGCTTTCCCCACAAGATAACTTGTGCCACAAGATAACTTTCAACCCATCTATACTGAGGTGTGTAAACTCTGGTTGTTGCCTGGAAGGAGTCCAGTAATTCCATGTCAATTCATCCAAGGGGTGGAACCACATCTCTTCAATTTTTTTCAAATTTGGAGGATACATTTGTAACCATGAGACAAGTAAAAATCCAAAATTTCAGACGTGTACCTTTAATAGTTTGCGATTTTGGGATATTATATTTGGGGGGATTTTGTCAAAAAATGGGCGTGGCTCGCATGACTTACCTTGGGTAGTGGCTAAGTGAAATATTAATAAAACTTAGACAATTTACTGTATTTTCATGAAAATTGGTGCATTGACTACGTTGATGTTGTAGAATCCAAAAATTATAATTAAAAATATATACAACCAAGTTGCTCTTCAAATTTGAAATTTCGAAAATGACCAGCAACATGACATGGCACACTTGAGCATAAATTTAGCAATGTGGGGTACATGAAACAGAAATTTTGAGATAACCATCTTAAAGTGCATATGTTTATAAGTATTTTAGGGTAGTTTCATCAATTGTTCTGTTCTGCCTCAAAAGTTATGATGGCTTAAAAATATATACCAACATTTATGTTTTTTACACATATGCATTCATGATTTAAAAGTAAGTCTCCAATTTATTATGAAGGCTGTACACTTTGATAGCTTGATTTATGACTTAAACAGAAAGCAACAATATGATAATTAGAACAGTTAATGAGTCCCAATTTCAAGCTCTAAATTTAGAATTTTTTCATAATCACTATCACTTATCTGATACATCCTTCCCGTGGCTGTTTTGGGGGTATCAATTTTGCAAATGAATTTATCAAATGGAACCCAGCATTGATCATCTCTTGTTGGCCATTTAAACCTTTTGCTTGGTCCATGAGGGTGCATAAATTTAACAAGAAAGTCCTTCTGTTCCTGGTTAATTTCTTCCACCAAGCCAACCCACCAAAATGAGTCGTACTGGCAGGCGATAAACTCCATTGTTTTTACATCTGAAACCTGCTCTGCTGTTACATTGTCAAAGAATGTGAATGTTCCAGCTGCTGCCTCATCATCACTAACCCTCTTGTAGCTAATTTTCCCTTCAGAAAGTGGAAAAAAATGATGGTAACTCCTTGTACCAGGAATTGTCTTCCCATTCTCGAATCTGTTAGACAGCACTTGTCTTATAGGAGCCATATCCATCTTTGTTACCTTTAAAAATTTGATGCCAGTAATATTTGACTCGCAAAACTCATACATTTTGTCCATTGACAATATTTGATCCTCTAAAGGTCTCTGCAGACTTGCCCTTGCAACTAGTCTTTTAACAGTACCACCAATACCATCACAGGGTGATAAGTTTTTATACTGACCAGCACAACCATCTGAAAAATATTCTATGCTGGTAACACTGGGGAGTTCTCTCTTCAAATACTTTACAATCTCTGCTTGCACTTGATACACGTGTCATGCTCCATGTCATCAGATATTACACAGAGAGACTCACATTGAAGTTTATCATTCTCCATGTAGTATATAGATGCAGAGTACAACCGATTTTGTTTCAATGAAAGCCTTGGATTTCATCTTGCACCATAAACTGGTAATTTTCGGCAAAGTGTAACAGAGCAATGCATGATGTTCCACACAATTCTTCTTTCTGATCCTTCAGATACCTGGATTGACTTTTTGCTATAAAAGAATGCACAGTCAAATTACTGATTGCATTAACAAGAAGTTCAAGAAACTCTTCAGTAGACGTTGTTTGAGTATTTAGCATTGCTCTATCAGTCCCCTGCCATTGCTGGAAAGAAATTTCTTCCTCTAGCGAAGTGACGAACATTTCCTCCAAGTAATGTTTAAGAGCGTTTGCTCCTGGGCAACGTTCACAGCGATGTACCATACACATCTTGTTGTTCAGATCACAAACAGTCATTGCCATGAGATCACGATAGTTTTTGTCAATATTAGCAGCATTCACTAGTAGTTGTGCATTCTGATGGCTGGTACATACACAAACAGAATGAGTCCCCGCAGAACCAACTGACACACACCATTTAGGCCTTAGACTACAAAATTTCGAAAAGCCAACCTTGGCATGTGGATACTTCTCTTTGAAGGCACTATACAGCTCCTTTAAGTTGCAGAGAAGTAACCGTCGCTGTTTATGCACATTCCGTGAGACACTAACATAGTCCTTTTTCCCTGGCATTAGTCTTGAGAATTCATCATCCTCAAAAAAGTTCAGAACAAGTGATTTTGTGTCTTCAGCAAGTGTTTTGCCACGTCTTGGATTGGGCACAGATAAAAATTCCCCTTCTTCTTTCAACTTTCTGAGTAGTATAGCAAGTAGGGCTGCGAGCCCAATCGACCTCAACCGTGAGTATAAATACCAAAACACCACCAAATTTGTGTCAAGTCGCGACTCGACAAATTTGGCAATGTTTTGGTATTTATATTCACGGTTGAGGTCGAATAAGCTCGCAGCCCTACTTGCTATACTACTACAGCGGTCGTTAGTCAATCTAGACACCCCTCCCACATTTTCTACTTAATTAATGTCAAACACACGCGAGACTAGCGAAACAATACCAAATTTATACTAAATCGTGATTCTCGCTAAATTTAACACCATTTCAGCCACATTTAGAAAAATAGAGAGTGTCGTTTCAAAATTCTCACAAATTACATTTAGGAAAAAATAGAGAGTGTCATTTCAACATTTTCGCATGTTAAAAAAATAAAATGTGGAGCGAGCCCACTTTCGCATATTAGAAAATAGAGAGTGCCGTTTCAACATTTTCGCATTTTTGTTCAACAAACTACGACCGACGCTGTCTCAATTCACGCGCGAAAAAAAAGCCACCAGATTTTGATTCTAGTGGCGATGTTATCCAAATGGATAGCAAAATGGTGCTCTTTTGATCGGCTAACGAGAGTAGCTAACAAATAGCCAATCGTTTTGCGAATTAGTCCGTTTGTTCACTGTTTTCAGTGGTGTCTCCCACTTCAATGTTTTTGTGACCATACGCGTAGGAGTCAATACCATTTTCTAAAAGGTATCGTTTATCATCAAAACAGGATAGCGATACTTTATTAATTTCATAACTACCAATCTGATGCTTGACACTTCTAATGGTCTTCATTGTGTGTCGCAATTGTTTCTGCTCAAGTAACACACTTTTGTAATCTTCGTGTCTGATTACTTTTTTAATTATATTTTTTCTAATACCTTTAGCGGTTTTCCCACCACCCCCACCCTCTTTCAAATAGCTGTACATTTTACTGCGCAACCCGACGAACTCAATAATTGGCGCCCCAGCGCACTCGTCCTTCATCTTCCCAATAACTTTCTTATTCTCTCTAAAAAAGAATGGGCTGTCTGTGGGGTAGTCGCTATTGTCAAACTTTTCGCACTCCATCATAAAGTCGGAATAAACGTCATCGGTTTTGATTGAGTACAGCAGACTGTCAGTGTCGGTGAAGTGTAATCTGCAGGTGTCGCTAGAGTACTTTTTCATAATGTAATTATAGTGAAAATTGTACATCAGCGTTTTACTCAAGTCTAGTATGCACATACCCACATATGCGGGTCTATTTAGTGTCAACGTTTCTTTAACCTTATGGACAGCGACTAAGTTCTCGCTAAATATTTTGCAAGACACGAACGTTGGCTTTGAGACGAGCTTTTCTAATTTCTTCGCAGTGGTCACTAATCTTACGTCCACGCGCTTCCTCAAATTTTCCATCGTTTTTCCGAACACACTGTTGTTCATCAACTTGAAGAAGTCCTTCTCAAAAGCGTTCTTAGCCGCAGTTCTTTTGACTGTGTTAAAGTCAATGTACTTGCCCAACCACTTGGACTGGTCAAACTGCAGGACCCTGTGAATCTTATTGATTTTTAATCCAAGATCCATGTACAACTGCAGATTTCCATAGTGACACACGTACTTTTTTTTGTCCATCAAATTAGTCACCAGCTTCTTTACACCACCAACACTCACGTTAAACTTATTTTTGATTTTCGTGCAGTACTCCGACAACATGTCAACGGTTATCTCCATCTTCTCGGGAGCCAACGGGTAATCATTGTGTAGGTCATGCAAATGGGCTGGGTACTCCAAGTCGACCTCGAGCAGTAAGCCCTTTTTACTATTGTTGTGATAGTCGCATAGATTAACCTTTTTTATTTCTTTCTCAGTCAACCACTTGAAGCCACCCGTAGGTAGACTTCGACTCATTGCCCACCCATATAAATTGTTGGCGTCAAGGTACATCAAATACTTCGACTCTTGCGCTTTATCGTACCCCTTCATATATTTATTGTTCGCCACGCCATGTCTGTTGCATATGTAGCTCACACCACCACGCATACCTAATTCTACGAACTGGAACATGTCGATGTCGGACAATAACTCGAGTTCTACTCCAGTCATCTTTAACATGGCATCCCAAGCCAATCCAGGCGACGTGAAATAGTGACACGGGTCTAATTTATACTCGCGATGGCATGTCTTTCTAAAGTTCTCAAAAACGTCGGCAAGCAAGAGCACATCGCTTTTCAAATACAGGTCGTGGTACCCACCCATATTTTTAACGTCGAAGTAGTCCCACACATCGATGGCGCGCTCGTGCATTTCTTCCGTGATGTGCTCATCGTTCAGAACGCTGTAGAAATCTTTTTTGGAGGGTAGCTCGCTTTCGTCGAATTTATTAAAGGAGTCCATATAATCGTAGGGATAGACTCCCTTTCTTGTCATGAGTGCCAACCCCTCGTCGCGAAACACTTCTGACGTGTACTTGAAAGCGTCCCTTGGTAGGTTCTTCACCAAGTTGTCTAGACCGCTACTCATGAACTGAAAGCTGTCCAAAAATACCAAGTTTTTTCCAAGCATGAACGCCATGTACTTCTCCATGTTGTTCGGTATCACATTTATGTCTTGACCAAACTTACCAATCTCCTGCATGATGAAATGGCTATCGTAGCCACGTAAGTTATGAAAGATCACAGGAATTTTATCAGTCAATCTAAAGTTCACGTTACACTGACGATGTGCGGACCCTCTGTACTTACCTGAGACATGACAGTGGTCTCTCACTCTAACGTCAGCACCAATGTACTCAACACTGCAAATATGACAACTTTTAGCCTCGTCAAAGTTCTTCTTATCGGCGTCAGTCAGTATCATTTCTTTGTTAAAGTGACTCTCAGATGTCTCTTTACAATATTCGACAATTTCTAACATCTCCCCAATGAACTTGTTGACTGCATTTTCACCGCGATACACCTTCACTGGCTTACTATACGCATTGTCATAGCAACAAACCAATTTATACCCATAACCACAGTCAACATGCCTCTGGTAAGCATTTGTGTAGCTACACTCGCTTGATGGCGTCGCTGTGTGCACCTTCTGTGTGATAGCCTCGAAGTCTGCGTACACCACAAATGGTACATTTAATTGTCTGCTAAAATTCTCATATTTTACTTTCGCGCCTTTTTGTGGCATTTTAATAGCTTGCTTCCCATTGATGACCAAACACACTTCAGTATGACTTTCAAGCACGTCCGCGCGACTAAAACACTGCAAACAATACCTGCAAAAATGCTTTCTCGCCTTATACTTTGTCTGACGGTACATGAATTTGTTAAAATCGCGAATGTACACATAATGCTTGTTGCCTACATCATCAGTTATCAACAATAGGTCCATATGGTCAGGATACGCCTCCTTAGAAACGTACACAGGGAATGGCTGCAAATTTTCATACCCAAAAACATTAATGCTAATATCGTTTGCCTTTTCAATCTTGTTGTAATCTTTGAGCGTGACTGGGAAGTCAATTCCGTCATAGTTCAGCTCACCGACATGCCTAGCGTACTTCGACGTTCTATCAGAGTGTTTTTCCAACAGGAAACTTATGCGCAAGGTGGCACCATCTAAAGCACTCGTTGTCACCATCGTTATTTACATTTATCAGACCCTTCATACTATTACGCAGCTCCTTTGGCAACGCAATGTAGCTACTCCCATGCAAAGGTCTGTAAATAGCGACATTAACGTAGTGCGCGTCTATTTTGTCGATAGTCCATCCAGACCCCTCAGATAACCACCCAGCTATCCGCGTCAAGATCTGCTCCGACCCACGATTGGCAACACCCTCGATGTCGTGTTCATTAATGACGACGAACGTTTCGCTGTTAAAGTAGGCAGTTTTGTATGTGGTCTTATTGAGTTCTAAAACTTTCTCAAAAGTGACTTTGACTGTCTCCACCACTTTCATTCCATTGGTCTCACCTAGTTCACGTCTCAAAAGGTTAGTGACAGCACTTCTACTACCATTTACCTGATTGATGTCTCTGTCGTCAATCACTTCGACTCCATAGGACCTTGTGAACCCTCTCAGTGCTCGATCCAACAGATGTGTTGGCGGTGTGAGGTCTTCGACTAGTGTTTCTTGGTCTCCAAAAAAGCCGTGAACGTTGGTCGCTTCATCTGTTAGTGAATTGACAACGGCTGCACTCGTCTTATGCGCCCGTCTTTTTTTCAGCGGGTTTCTCACAGTCCGACTCATTGGCTTATACTTACACTACACTTTTTTTCTTAGCCCACTCATTGTAATAAATATCGCCACTCTCACACCATCCCAGCTTTGGGTACACCACCCCAAACAAATTATCGTCGAACAAGTCTTTCACCTTCCCGTCTTTGAGGTCTGACACCTTCTTGAGTGTCTCGACTCGTCTTCTATGACACAACCTAATAATGTAGTATCCATATCTGCTGACATTTCTACCCTTGATCAAATTGCATGAGTGCAGCACGTTGACAACTTTCAGGAAGTCCTCTTTTATCAACTCAAGGTGCTCACCCTTCACAACGTTCCGTAGTCTCCTTCCCATCCACCAAGACCGTTTGTGAACGCTCTTTAGCCGTGTGAGTCTCATGTCGCTGTAACTCTGAGTGTAACCCCATTCGGTGTCGCCACACTTTGGACATGCGTACCCACCGCAGTCAGTCACATGTTTCACAACGTCACAATCCGAGCAGTAGTAAAGCCTGAAGGTGCCTCCACACTCAATTTGCGTCTCATTCGCGATTTCGTCAATTGTTAAGCCATAACTCATCTGCCTCATAAGTTTGTCCATCACTCTTATACTACTCCAACATTTTTTTATCGAGTGAGTACCCATACCGCTATTCCACTACCCAAACCTAACGCACCAACAAACAATAATTGGTATTCCTTCATTTCCGCACTCGGTTGGTAGTAATCCGCAACCCTCGGGGAGTCAGTGAACACTCGTCCGCTGTACTGTATGGTCATTACGCTTCTAAGTTCTTCCAACGCGTGGTTTGTGTCATTGATGTTAGCGTTAGCATCTGAGAGCATTTGCCGTAAACGCTGAATCTTATCTTTCTTGGCGACCTCATTCTCGTACCACGCTTCTTTCGCGCTGGCTAACTGCTCCAACGCATGGTTGTGTCTTTCCATCTCAGCTTCATAACCCGAGTGATTAAACTTTGAAAACATAAAGCCAGCGCCTGCAAAAGCCACTGCATTAAATATCCCTCCAGCCACAACGCTCGCCATTAACTTACATTGATTTGAATGGATCTGTCGGTATCCACTTTTTCGATTGCGCCCATTTTACTAACAGCGTTCCTGCACCAACAGCTGCAGCAAGTTTCACTGTGCCTTTAACTGTCTCTGGTGTTCCCAATGGTTCTCCCAAAGCCTTTTTAGAAATCATACTCACTGCCACAGCGCCAGTCGTGACAAGTAGCGCATCGTACAATTCGTTCATAAGTTCTTTTCGATCGATCGCAGACATATATACATTGTCGTGTGTTTTGTTCAAGAATCAAATGTGTCAAGTGTTGGACGATGAGTTCTACAACTTTCTGACACAGCTGGTGCAGCACTCACAGGCTCTAGTCGTGTCTCTTTTTCACTGCTAATTGTGTACCATAACGAAGCACCAGCGATGATTACACCAAGTGTTCCGACAACATATCCATAACCCCACTCACCACCCTGCTCTTCGTTGACTATCATTTCACGCATTTTCTTTTCTTTCGCGGCTTTCGATATCTCAGCCAACTTTTTACCAGCAGCGACGCGCTTTGGGTCCTTCACCTTAACACTTTTCACATCAGCTGTGATCTTCGCTTCAACAGCCGTCTGTGAGTCCTCAACCATCTAATACACTATCACGTGTTATCTTACTCACAGATGACCTCACAGGTGTCTCACAGTTGACCTCACAGGTATCTCACAGTTCCAGACCAAACGCACTAAAAAATTAGGATTTTTTCCAGGAGTATAACATAATGACTCAAGCCCGAGAAATCAGCGAAGAAGATATTGCCAACATGTTGAGAACAGCCTTTATCAGTGTGCCTACCCTACAAGACGCCTCTGGACCTATCGTCTTAAACGAGTACTTCTCAACATACACAATGTTCGACCCCGACCCTGAAGGGCCACCAAAACGGCTTGGCTCTCAGATCCGCCATACGAGGTATCTTCTCGACGCTTGGATCGATCTTCGAGAAGACAGAGCCAACGAGCTTGCTGATACATTAGCTAGCATAATCCCTGTGTGGTGTTACTCATCATTCAAGTACCTCATGTTAGCAAGTGGTGTCTACTTGAACAACCCTTGTGAGTCCACAGCTACATTACTCGGTAGTTTCCTCCAAGTGTTCTTAGCGACCCTCGTGTGGAAACCATGCCCAACCAAAGCCAAAGCGTGGCTAGAGCTCGCCGCAAACCGCGACGTTCACGTTTGCAAGGTGGGGTGCAATGAGATACTAGGTGTGGACGATATCAGGGACCACGTACTCTCGCCTGCCCACAGACACTTTGCGAGAGACGAAAACGTGTACACCTGTCACCCATGCGGTGTGGTCACCAACGACCCACTGCATCGCTTAAGACATGAGAGCTCCAGGTCTCATCTTAAAAACTTAGAGCTCCAGCGGATATTCAACATGGAACGACGGTTTCCATCACAATAAAAAATATTTCTCTGGGGGTATAGTAACCATGAGAAAAGTTGGTAGACTAGAAATCGTGATTGGTCCCATGTTCGCAGGAAAAACGACAGAGACTCTCCGCAGGTTAATCACGTTAAGTAAGTCAGGGCTCAAAGTCCTTTACATGAACAACGCAGGCGACACCAGACGAACTGACCACGCGTTCTCCACACATCGTCAGACCATTGTCGTCGGATCAGACAGTTTACCTGCGAAGTTAATCACCAACCTTCCAAGTTCTTCCGAAGTAGCTGACTACGACGTCATCGGAATTGACGAGGGCCATTGGTACTCTGATCTACTCCCAATTATTCACGAGTACATCAAAGCTGGCATTCATGTCATTATTTGTGGTCTCATAACAACGGAGCACTTAAAAAGACTTGGTGAACTCGACACACTCTTCCCAATGGCAGACGACATCACATTTCTAAAAGCGTATTGCGCCGTTTGTCGCGACACTTACGGAACAACTGTTGAAGCGCCATTCAATTGGAGATACAACCCAGGACCATCATTCGTTGGTGGTGCTGAGCAATATCGTGCAGTGTGCAGACGTCATCATCCTTCCACACAAAATTAAGGGTGTTCTCGGATACCCCACTTTTTTAAATTTAGACATTGGTTACATGAAGCGTCCAATGTAAATAGAAACATTTTTTCACACAGTGGTCAGAAGGTTTGTGAAATAAGTAGAGAAAGTTTCGCAGACATTTTTCACTGAGTTAAAAACGTCTTTAAAAAATGCTAGAGCAGTTGTCACTTCAGACGTCGTCTCAACAACGAGAACGAGCGCTAATTCGACTCATTACTCGCTGTCTAAAAAGTCTCTTTACAATAGCGTCTCTCGTGGTTACTCAACGCTGATTTATTTTTAAATTTGCGAAGGCAGTGAGAGCATTGAAACCCAACGTCAAAGAGATATTTTATCACTGTGGTAATAGCGTCGTCATATGAGTCGCACAAGAGTGTTAGATAACCAGCGGATTTATATCTGAGCAACAGAGACTCCTGCTCTTTGGACGTCTTGCCTGTGCCACCTGGATTCTTGAACTCAATCACAAGCCCGCTATGCTGTCGGTTTGCATTGGCAATAACTAAGTCAGGTGTTCCACGTTGGTAACCTTTTTTCCACGAATTTATTCTCTTCGCAGAAGTGTCTTGGTTCTCACCACAAGCGGCTATCAAAATAGCTTCTGGATAATATCTCCTAAGAAAACCAACAACTTTCGTATGAAGGTCGAACTCAGTGATCATTTTAAACTGGTTGTGTTTGAGACCGACGTCAGCTAAACTTTTTCTAACGCTTGGTAAGACTTCTGAGTGCACCCACCTTCCAAAGTGTTTCGCACGTTCCATTTTACTCGAGAACACCAATGAGTAGACCCCAAGTTCGTTGATAAACGAGGCTTGTTCCATCTTCATTTTGCAATCGGGTTCGACGTGGTCATTAACTGCGTCTTTTGGTCGAGCGTAACCTAGAGCACTTGCGACTTCTCTTGCTTTGAACCATATTTCACCGTTGCCCATGACCGTTGTGATTTGGTGGCCATCGAAGTTGAATAATCGAAGCGCTGTGGAGGTCATCACTATATTATAGTCTCCTACAAAAAAACTACTCGACATAGGTGTCAGGTTTTTTATAGATCTGGTTTGTTGTGTACCAATGCAGCAGGTGTGTTTTATTAGCCCTCAGTTTTCTACGTCGTCTGAAAAAGTTTCTAATGTTACGAACCAGTTTTCTAAGCCAACCCATTACATAACTTAAGTCACGTCTCCTACCACTCCTACTTTGTCTGACTCTGGTAACGCGATAGGTTTGCCGTAAGTCTTTTTAGACCTCATACCAATCTCAGCGTGGAGCTCGAGAGTCACATCACCGCGGCCAAATGACCCACCAGCTTTGAACATGTGGTCAGTCGTTTTATTTATTTTATATATTTCACGTTCTTTTGAAACACATGCTCCCATTTACTTTATACCATATTCCTTCATCATTTTTCCACCCATGATTATGATGTCTCGGTTTGCCATGTAGCCACTCACGATTTTCATGCCGTAGAATTCTATCAATGATGGGTACGCATAGGGTGCGAGTGGTATTCTTGGTCGATGTATTCCAAAAATTGTTCCATAAGGTGTGCCTATCTTTCCCATATTCGCTACGAAGTCTGAATCGGTTGACTTAACGTTGTTGACCCTGACGTGTGAATTGTCCATTTGCCAGTGTATTGATATCATATGCATTTTACTTATGTCAACACCACTTGGAATAGTGCATATGCTCTCCATTGCTGGGATGCTACCACCATACGCGAGTCCATTAGTCATACCAGTCTTGTACCCTATGAACTTATCCCAACTACCATCGTCGTTTGATATAATTGTCTCCCAATTTGATCCAGCGGTTCTCATGGGTAACCTCACTACAACAAAAATGGAGAGGTCGCACCATTGCATACTGGGACAATTAAAATGGAGACCTGACTCAAGTGGGATTGGCGTTAACACAGGGGACAGAAAACTTTGGCTTACACTTCTGATGCCAACAATAGGACCATAAGCCGGGTTGTTCTGCACTAATTTACTTGTTCCACCAATGGCTTTCACATTGTTTGAACCATTGGCGTGAAATTCCACATTTTTCAAGGCGTGTGTGCTAACGTTGAAGTCGAGCACAATGTTGTAGGACTGACTCTTGAGGAAACCTGATAGTAGTTGCTCTAGAGTTCTTTTATTCGCGGCGTCTGAGTCATCGACTGGGTCTGCCACGTTTTTTATCGCTGAGCCTTGCATGTCTATTATCCCAGACATCCTTCCACCAGTCGCGCTTAATTTAGGATCTTCGTCCAGATGTCTTTTCGTTCTCTTTAGTATTTTATCGTGAGGGTCGTCAGACTCATACCCATAGTTTAGACTCATTACTACTTCAAGGTGTATTTGGTTAGTAGATAGCCAGAGACTGCTGAGAACCCTAAGATTATCGCTAATGTTGTCGTGGTGTCTGACTTACTTGTGGTGGTTGTAGTTATTTGATTGGTGGTGACCACTGTTTTCTTCGCAGGTGGTGTAACTAGAGTTTCCAAGTGAAGCCCTACCGCTTGGTGGACTTTTTTATGCTTCGCTTTTGACGCTCGAAAGTTCAACCCGTCGTTATACCCAAATGTCATCCCAGTTTCAGACGAAGTTCTGAGCACGTTATTGTAACCAACAATGGGGTCCTTTAACATGACCATGCTTCTGGGGATAAGCCAAGTATTAGGTGTCACAGCTGTGTCTAGCTTAACGTTGGTGTCACTAATCGCTTTATTCATAAGGTTGATCCAAACACTTGGTGAATATTGAACCACAGCGTTTTCAACGATGTCTCTAAAGATTTGTTGGGTTTCTCGAGCACTGGCTCTAGTTCCCACAATGCTTTGCTTTGACCTCGCTTGGGCTCCAAGAATGGCATACATGTAAACTTCAATCGATTGGTTTAGTAGTTCTTGTCCTAATGGTGTGAACCCATCAGAGTGTCTTGGGCAATACCGACGATAATCACCTTGGATGTCTTTGATGTATCTATTGTCAACATCAGTCAATGGTACATGACCTTTCAAAAGTCGCCAGTCAGGGAGGTACAGTCTTAAGATGTTGTTAATGTCAACTTGGCTCTTACTCAAACGGAACATCACGCGACGAATGGTGAAGTACACATGAAACCTCATGAGACTCACGACTTGCTTCGGAACGTCGACGTGATAACTTAAGTTTTGTAGAGACACCCCTGAGCGATATGTAGCGATGTACATACCTGCGATCGCTTGATAGTAACTCTCCGTTAGAGTCCAAACTGTGTTAACGTTACCACCAATTGCCTTGTCGTCGTGACGTCTTTTGGTGTCGATGAATATTTTCGGTAGATTTGATTTGAAGGAATTATTGTCGTCAACAAAGACGTCAAAATTGTGGGTTGGGTAATTTAGGACATATGGTGGAAACGTCTCGACTTCTCTGTAGCTCTTGTGGGTCTCTGTCAGTAATAACTTTGGGACACGCCCATCGCTCGACCATATTTTTGGGAATCTTGGCGTGTTGCTAAGGAATTTTGTGAAGCCCTCATTCTTCGTGAACTTCGACGACTTTATGTTTATCATGTCAGAGTACTTTGGGCCTGACTTGAAGTAAGTGTCGACGGTCTTGACTGTTTTGTTGTCGTCTGCGAGGTTGTACCCAAACTCGAACTTGTTTAGTTGCGCGTTTGGAAATTCACTAAGAAGAATTAGTTCACCTTGCTTTCTTTTTGTTAGCATCTACATAACACACACTATATTATATGGTCAGGGTTGTAGTATTGATTAAAGGTCCAACGGAGACTGTGGATCTACCAGAGGCACTTTTAACGTTTGGCTCAGATCCTCACTTACTAGTGAAAAAAGCGACCATCTTTTGGGACTACGTTAACGTGGAGACCGGTGTGAATGATGAAATAAGTTACAACAGCAACAAACACGTTTTTGGGTCTGGGTACCACACTTTTGAAATGATCGCTAACGAATTGAAGGGATTAGGGGCTATTGGGTTAGTAGCCAACAAACATAATTCGAAGTGTGAGATAAAAACTGACCAACAATTAGAGTTGTTTAAATTTGGAGAACTCTTAGGGTTCAATGATAACACAATGGTGAGTAGTAGTGGTTTGGTCAGCCCTAATGTTGTGAATGTTAACAAAGGGTTGAAGTACGTACAAGTAGGTTGTAGCATTGTGAACAGACCTGAGAATATTGTTAATGGCAGCAAAAGCGAGGTTATCGTTGAGTTGCCATTGACCACCACCCAACCACTGAAGAGCTCTGTTCAACAATTTTTCAACATTGAGTCGAAGGTGTCGATAAACAAAGGCGCTTTTACGCAGCTGGTGTTTAATGTGACTGACCAAGATGGTAGTGGTGTTGATGTTGGTGACATATTGTTGGATTTGTATGCAACGCTTGAGTAGCTAGACGTGCGCTAATGTAATGAGTCTAAACTATGGGTATGACTCTGGTGGTCACACTGAAAAGCGACGTGTAGACGACAGTCCTCAAAAGTTGACGGTGCTTATTGAAGGTGTGGAGAAAGTTGTAACTTTTGACTACAGTGTAGTAGCCACATACGATAACCCACACGTTGTAGTCAAGACAGCCACTGTGTTTTGGAGCTATGACAATGTGGTGAGTGGTGGTGATATCCGATTCTTCGTTATTTCTACAGGAAAACCAACGCCAAGACTTGGGCCAATTCGAGTGGGTGGGGGCTACTACGACTTCGACGCGTTGGTTAGAGCTCTACGACACGCGCTCAGGGCGGTTAGTATAGATCTTGTGGTGGAGAAACTGGTGACTGCAGGTAAAAGTAGGGTTAAAGTTAAGACTGCGGGGGGGAGAAGCTTCGAATTAGAACTTAGGCTAGGTGACATTGGGCTTTTGCTTGGTTTCGCGAAGGACGCAGGAATTGTGGCAGATGGTAAGTGGCACGACAGTCCAAACAAGATTGACATGAACAAAGGTCTAAAGTATGTAGAGGTCTCGTGCGACGCTGTTGAGACGGAGAGCAACGTGGGCACTGACGGGAATCGTAGCGATGTGATCACGACACTGCCAATACCCACCGAGCAGTCTCTTGATGGAGGGATACAACGTTACGCATATGTTGAGTCCAAGGTGAGAATTAAAAAAGGTATTTACTCAAGTATGACGTTTCGTGTCAAACCAAACAATGGTGACGCTGACGTTGGCGCGGTGTTATTGGAACTGTATATTGTGTGAATTATATGGAGCTTGGTGTGGAAACAGAGCAGGGGTTGAGAGACATCTATTACAATCCTAAGACAGGGTACAGTGGTGTAGAGAGACTGTATCGAAGTGCATTGGGAGACGGATTGAAAGTAACTAGAAAAACAGTGAAAGAATGGTTGACAGCGCAGGACACTTACACTAGGTACAAACCTATTGTGAGAAGACATAAGTTCCGCGCGACTTTTGTTGGATTTCTTGGTGAAGAGCTCCAAATGGATCTAGTGGACATGAGTAAGTACTCAAAACAGAATGGAGGGTATTATTGGATATTGACAGGCATTGAAATATTGAGTAGATACGCTTTTGGAATTGCAGTTTATAGAAAAGACACTAAGAACATGACTAAGGCTGTTGGGGAGTTATTGAATGACTTTAAAGATCGGTTTGGAACCACGCCTAAGTTAGCGCAATTTGACGATGGACTCGAGTTCTACAACGTTGGTGTGAAAAATTTGTTGAAAGAACATGGTGTTGAATATTTCAGCACTAAGACCGACAAAAAGGCCGCTGTTGTTGAGCGTTTTAATAGAAGCCTGAAGAGCATTATGTGGAAGTACTTTTACACCCGCGGGACGTACAAATGGATTGACGCTTTGGACCAGTTTGTAAGCAATTACAATAGCAGTGTGAACCGAAGCATTATGACGAAGCCAAAGGATGTCAATAAGTCAAACGAAGGCGAAGTTTGGACCACTTTGTTTGGTCATCAATTTGCAGACAACCCATTGCCAAAGTTTAGAGTTGGTGAGTCAGTGAGAATTAGTAAATACAAAAGTGTGTTCACAAAGGGCTATGAAGCCAACTTCACTGAGGAGCTGTTTAAAGTGGTAAAGGTTATTCGTGGTGATCCGAATGTGTACGAAATTGAGGATCACACCGGTGAACAGATTATTGGTAAATTTTATGAACAGGAATTATCGCTGGTTAATAAGAAACGTGATGGTGACGATGTGTACAGAGTTGAAAAGGTGTTGAAAAGAAAGAAAGTCAGAGGGGAGAAGATGGCGCTGGTCAAATGGTTGGGTTACGAGAGCAAACATAATTCGTGGATACCAGAAAGCGACATTCAAAACGTGAGCTAATGTAATATGGCTGAAGGTGGGGAAGATTTCAACGACATTGAGATGGAGAACCTTGGTAGAGCTTACACTGACGACCAATTAGATGTCGAGCTTAAGAGTGCTATTAAAGCTTACAATTTACTTGACGATAAGTACACCAGCGGTGACATGCCAGATATTGTACGCATCGAGTATGAAAAATTGTTTGAGAGAGTGGCTAGATTTCAGGAAGAGCAAGAGAGGAGGTTTCAAGAAAAAGAGACGTCATTTATCGACAGTGACGATGGTAAGACGGTGACAATAAGGGGGACCAACACAGAAGTCCCAACAGTAGAGTTTGTTGAACAGGAACCGTATGGTGACGTTGATGACGTAAGTTTTAGTATAGCTTTTGAAGAGGAGGAGGAAATTGAGAGAAGACTTGGTGAGCTAAAATCACTCAACGAAGAGGTAATAAAAAACGAAGTAAAAAGAATCAAGCTGCTAAATACGAAAATAAACAAATTGAGTGGAAAAACACTTGGCCAGGACGATGCGTCAAGGGAGATAGTCAACAGGTCGTGGGTTACGGACTCAGAGGCTATTCTTTTCAAACCAATAGGCATACATGGTAAGTATGGAGGACCCAGGCTAATTCTAAAACCTAAAGGAGACGATTTGATCTACAGTAAAGATAACAATAGTAAAAGGGCTATTAAGCAGTTTAAAGAGTTAGTTAAACAAATCCCCAATAGCGCAGAAACAACAGCTGTCACAACAGAAGTGATCCCAGACGACGGCTTCTCAGTGATTGAAACAAGAGTGGGTCACGACGACATATCTGAGCTATCATCAGACGAAAACCGTGTGCTAGGTGGTGTGCTCAACCCAAGCGATGGTGTGTTGCGTGAGTCAAGAATAGGTGACACTGGCGCGCTGCAAGTGCAGGCAGACCACTTTAAAGAAACGTTAGGTAAGACGAGAGGGAGATTGGCAGAGCTTAATAGAAAAGCTGACCAAACTGGTCTCACGCCTGACGAAGAGCAAGAGTACGCTGGTTTGCTTAAAAGAGTGAGAGGACTTGAGAAAGCCATAGACATAACCCTAGGACAGCGCGAGCTTGAAGAAGCTAGAGAGCGACAAGAAGTCGACATTGACAGATTTCAGAAATTTAAGGAATGGGCCAAAGAAAATATGGTTGGGTTGAGTGCTGTAGCAATTTCAGTAGCTGGAATTATAACAACTATTATTATCGCTGGGAGGTCTGCTGTTATGAAAGGCGCTATGGCCACGAGGTCATTTGCGCAGGCTGTTAAGAACGCGATAACGAAGATGGGTCCATGGGCTGTTGGATTGGCTAATTTAGTTTACAATGTGTTGACGTTGGGTGCTAAGGGTCTCGCTTGGTTGGCTCAAAATCTGTGGGTACTCGCGGTGGTACTTGCGTGGTTTGCTTATGATTATTACAAGCTAAAACGGTAGCGATAAAACATATGTAAAGGTATATGAACGTCACGTCGGCAGAGTTGAGCCCTGGTTTTAGACGAGCGACTATGGGCGGCATAAAAGGGGTGAGAACGCAACACGTAATCACGTTAAACCCTAATAAAGTTAGTCCTGGTGAGGAACTTTACGTTGACATACCAAAGCTCAAGGTTAGCAGCTGTTTGGTGCCTGGATCGTTGGGTCTAGTGTTCGACTTTAAGAACGCAAACGCCAAAAGCTGGTTCTTGAACAATGTGAGCAAGTTATTGGTTGAGAGACTTGTTGTGAGACTAGCTGGGGAAACTGTGTATGACAACAATGGGGAAAACTACACTGGTGTTTATCGTGACCTTTGGGAAAGTGTTACTGCGCGAGACCAAATGATTGACTATGGTATTGGTGGTGAGAACTTGAGAAAGCTAATTTCTAAGGATGACAGTGGTGCGACGAGTGGGAACGTTGCTAAAGTTAGTGACGCGTTGATGTTTGGTGTGATTGGAACGAAACAGCGGATAAAGCTTGGCAAGATCATGAATGACCATGGGTTGTACGCTCCTTTTAGCATGAACAACAATTTGCAGTATGTGATCACACTTCCGAAGGCCGCAGACATCATGGTGGCGCAATCCGGTAGCGCTGTGGGTGGATACACTCTGGAGAACCTCGAGCTTGAGTATGAGACGATTGATAACCAGGAGCTCGCTGATGAGATAGCGTCAGGTTACGCAAGTGGTAGGAGTTTGTCATATGAACACGTCACGTTGATGAAAACCACTGAATGGGACAAAGGCACGACCATTGTGAACGAAAACGTTAATCTACCTAGAAAAAGCATGAAGGCAATTGTGTTGCTATTCACGAATAAGGCGCGAGCAGACAGTGAGGAGTTTCTTTACCCAAATATCGAGAGCGTTAAGGTCACAATTGAAGGCGTGCCAAATAGTGTGTACTCACAGGGTATTCCAAAGTCGAAGTTCTACGCAGAAGCGAAGCGACTGTTTGGGTTGGGTGAGGAACACGCTCAGTTTATGACCATACAGAAATTCTATAAAAATAGTTTTGCGTTAGTCATCGACTTGAGGAGTGTCCAAGATAATCGCAATATCGCCACTGGCAAGAACATTGTAAACACACAATCCGGTGTGCTTCTTGAGATCACTAAGAAAGTGACGACTGCAAACGTTATGTGCAGGGTGTTTGTGATGAGTGATGGGTTGGTCAACTTCGTGAACAATGGGTTGCATTCAATCGGGTATTAAATCAAACGTGAGTTAATGGAGACTCCGTTTAATATGTTAATTGTTGGTATGACAGCTTGTGGTAAGACACATTATTTGCTAGAAACACTGGAATCCAAGTATCGTGGTAAATTTGACTACATTGTGTTGATTTGCCCTACTTTCGAGTGGAACAAAGCATATCAAGATTGGAAATATGTGCGTGACCCCGACGTGTTAGCGATAGACTGCGCGCAAGACAGTGTCGACGCTGTTCTCAAGTGTGTAACAAATGTTTTTAAAGGCACTAACACTCTGATCGTGTTGGATGACTGTGCGAGCTCTCAAGATGTTAAGAATAGGACTAGTCAATTGGTCAACTTGGCTTTTAGCGCACGACATTTTATGCTGAGCGTTATTGTCATCACACAACAACTGACGTCGATCGCAAAACCGTACAGAGAAAATATTAGTAAGCTCGTTTGCTTCTACTGTCCAAGTAGGAGTGATATGAAGGTCGTTATCGACGATTACCTTGGAAACATTAGCAGAGAAAAATCGTCGGCGATTGCGACTGCATTAAAAAATAATAAGTACGCTAGACTAGAAATCTCACTGCGCTATCCATACAGTCACGAAGTTGTTATTCCGCAATAAAATATGGGTATAAGTAATAGCGTGATGGTAAAACGCAAAAGTGAGGAAAATCCTACGATTGAGGAGTTAGTTGAGGAGACTGACGACACCTCAACTGTGGAAGACAATATTGACGTTAGGAGATCCGAACTTATTAGACTGTCCGGCGACGGTGTGGTAAGTCAGTCTGAAGCGTACATTAAAAAAGCGTCCGCAAAAGTTATTGATAAGATATGGCGCCAACACGAGTTGAAGAGAATGGAAATCGCAAACGCTTTTCTCACCGACTTGTTAATCAGCAAATTCGCCAGCTTACTAGATGGGTTGAACGCTATCGAGAATCCTGACGAACTAAATGACGAGTTGCAAAAAGACCCGCTATTAAAAAAAGACGTTGAGAGCATTGTCGCGGTTGTGACACCGTACGTACCTTTCTTAGGCTTGCTGTCGGGAGGAATTATAACATCGAAACATGTGTACGATCACCATTTTAGGAGCGAGGTGGTAGACACTGAGAGTAGCGAGCAAACGGACTAATTCGTAGAGTAGTTGGCTATTTGTTAGCTACTCTCGTTAGCCGATCAAAAGAGCACCATTTTGCTATCCATTTGGATAACATCGCCACTAGAATCAAAATCTGGTGGCTTTTTTTTCGCGCGTGAATTGAGACAGCGTCGGTCGTAGTTTGTTGAACAAAAATGCGAAAATGTTGAAACGGCACTCTCTATTTTCTAATATGCGAAAGTGGGCTCGCTCCACATTTTATTTTTTTAACATGCGAAAATGTTGAAATGACACTTTCTATTTTTTCCTAAATGTAATTTGTGAGAATTTTGAAACGACACTCTCTATTTTTCTAAATGTGGCTGAAATGGTGTTAAATTTAGCGAGAATCACGATTTAGTATAAATTTGGTATTGTTTCGCTAGTCTCGCGTGTGTTTGACATTAATTAAGTAGAAAATGTGGGAGGGGTGTCTAGATTGACTAACGACCGCTGTAGTAGTATAGCAAGTAGGGCTGCGAGCTTATTCGACCTCAACCGTGAATATAAATACCAAAACATTGCCAAATTTGTCGAGTCGCGACTTGACACAAATTTGGTGGTGTTTTGGTATTTATACTCACGGTTGAGGTCGATTGGGCTCGCAGCCCTACTTGCTATACTACTTTTCTGGCAGCACGAATAGTATACTCTGACACATTGAAAAACTCTGCAGCTGATTTACGGGACCATGACTCAGGTGTGAGGGTCAAAATTTGAATTTTCATTTTGTAATCTGACGTTCTGAGCTTTTCCTTCATAAGATAAGTCAATGTATCTAAATCTGCTGCCTTTGCTTGTATGGAGGGTGAAATTGTTGCATGTGGGTTTTTTCTTTTCAAATCTGCACTATCGACATCAAAGACAGCTGCTACTCTGTCCTCAATTGATGCACACGCCCGATCTATTTTGCTCTTTGCTTCACTGAGTTTTCGTTGCTTTGATAGGCTGTGTGTTTTTATAGGGGAAACTGCCAGCTCCTCAAGACTAGTATTCATTAAGTCTCTTGCATCATCTCTTGCAATTTCTCTTTCAATTTCTGATATTTCACAGTCAGTGTCGTTATCTGTCTGTGACTCATAATTTTGTTCTTCAATTGCGGCCTTCTTAAAGCAGTTTCTACAAAGTTGCCAGCCGGGTATTGCATTAAATCCCTTTTGCCTAAGTTTCTTTGCAAGATCAAGGGCGATATTATGGCCACCCTTCACCTTACCTTTATAGATATTGAATATATTGCAACATTTGTTGAATCTTCGTTCAAATACACCATTCAACATTTTACTATGGTGTATGCAGATAGTGATGTTAGTTTTATCCTGCTGAAAAGTCATTCCTGCTCTCATAAGTAATATTTCTTGCATATCTGCACAATAGTCACTAAGCTTTTCCATACCCTGTATCCTTGTATGGGAGAGCTTATGGCATTCATCTCCCATAGTTTCTCCAAAACTACACTTACTCAAAGTCATCTCGACATCCATGATTGATTTAAAAGTTACTAAAATGCATATACCATATTATATGGATATATACATATCAACTTTTCCCACAGTTGCCCAAGCTCTCTGTGTGTGTTTCTTCTATTATTTTGCTTAACAATTTTACTTTAATCATAAACGTATGGTTTACTTAGCTTTAGCATGATAAAGATCAATTATCAGTGTAATAATAAATTTTTCGTATATGCAAAACATAAATGTTGGTCAGAACAGAACAATTGATGAAACTACCCTAAAATACTTATGGACATATGCACTTTAAGATGGTTATCTCAAAATTTCTGTTTCATGTTCCCCACATTTGCTAAATTTACGCCTCAAGTGTGCCATGTCATGTTGCTGGTCATTTTCGAAATTTCAAATTTGAAGAGCAACTGACACATTACCTTTTGGTTGTATATATTTTTAATTATAATTTTTGGATTCTACAACATCAACTTAGTCAGTGCACCAATTTTCATGAAAATACAGTAAATTGTCTAAGTTTTATTAATATTTCACTTAGCCACTACCCAAGGTAAGTCATATGAGCCACGCCCATTTTTCGACAAAATCCCCCAAATATAATATCCCATAAATCGCAAACTATTAAAGGTACAAGTCTGAAATTTTGGATTTTTCTTGTCTCATTGGTTACAAATTTATCCCCCAAATTTGAAAAGAATCTGAAAGATAAGGTGTCATTGTTCAAATTTTCTGGATGAATTGACATGGAATTACCCGTGGACAACTTCTTTGAGACAATGTCAACAAAACGACTCATTCAGAAGTGACAGAGGATGGTGGACAAGAAAGATATGAGAGGTCATAGGCCATTTTGTGGCAATACCAATGTACTAAGTATATGATCATTTGCATCCTAGGCAGGGGATGGATTTACTGGGGGGGTGCGCACCCCCCCTAGCCTTGGCCAGAGGGGGTGCAGAGGGGGTGCTATTTTTCATGATAAAGCAAAAAAATATTGGAGACAAAATGAGATACAGTAATTTAAGGTTAGATACTTAGATATTCATGTGATTGTGACCATGACTAGACTATCTGTTGACTGTTGCATCATGTTTGATAATATTTTGCTAGCTTTGTCCCTTTGGATGCATCATGCACCTGGAGTCTGGAACCCATCTAACTGATCTAAGCAATATTTATATTTTTAAATTTTAATTCTCTTCTGCTTTTCAAAAGCATACTATGAAGTTAAGAGAATAGAATCTACTGTAATACACTATTAACTATTAACTAATAACTATTATATTTATAAACTTCTCCCTGTCCCTCAGTCCCTACAAGGCGACAACTAGCTACTCAGTAACTAAGTTGTACACTTGTACAGTTGCACTGCAGACTGCATGGAGGCTGTTTTGCCAAATTGCCAGAATACTGATGCAGTGATGGGCGGGCGGCGTGCATGACCACCAGAATACTGATGGGCGCGTGGTGTGCATGACCGCCAGAATACCGATGGACGCGCACGCATGACCGGCACAACACGGCACCAGAGCACCCCCCCTACCAGATCATGCTGGATCCATCCCTGATCCTAGGTCGGACCTCCACTCAGGGTCTTAAAAATAATTGAGGAGAAAGTGCTGCCTTTGCAATAATATCAGCAAATGGTAAGACTTTCAGGTCTTCTCGGATAACGACCTAAAATCGTAGGCCCTCGGAACCCCTATAATTGGGCTTTTAGCCTGTTGGGTTATTCCGTTCACCTAAGAGTGATAAATCTAATAAACTAAAAACTAAACTAAGTGCATGGCAAAGCTGTAAATCATCAGAATTGTCATATTATTTTGTTATTCTGGTGTCATGCTTGTGATTTCACTTAGTGAAAATCATAGCCCAAATCAGAATAACTATGAAGAAAACCCAACTCCGGCTTCCAGTTTGTCTGACTAAAAAATGCCATACTGTAACCTCGTACCCAGGGTCTCATCTCCGCTGGGGGCAGGCGGCGAGCGAAGATGAGACCCTGGGTACGAGGTTGGCCATACCAGCTCAGCCAGCTTAAACCAACCACATGAAAATGTTCCCAGAGTTGTCTTGAGTAGGCAAGTCAAATGTTTACATAAAAAGTAGACACTATAGAGGGTCTAAGGGTCTATACCCCTGAGAAAACTGAAATTTCTCATGTAGATATATCCAGCTGCATTTTGTAAAGAAATGTACAAATGTTCAAAAGTATGCATCCTGCAAGTTCTTTAAGCTCAGAAAGTTAATTATATATACAGTACTAATCAGAAACTACTACATTTCCAATATATTGTCATAGTTGCTTATCACTCAGTAGGATGACCTTCTTGCCAGGGACAGTCTTTTCTCCATGTATTCCGGCCAATAGATACCTGTATAACCCACAACTCTACTGTACGATGAATTTTTATATCTTGTGTATGGAAATTTGTAAGACTATTTCTAGAAGATTCTCTCTCCTTTCTCAGGGGCGGATCAAGCGTGCGCAGCCCATCCTGCCCCCCCCCCCAGAAAAGAAAACAAGTCAGATCGATGCTAGGAAAATCGGGGGAAATTAACCAAAAAAATGTGTGTAGTAATGTAATCTTTGGCTTGGCCATTCATTGCACTAGTTGTATTAAAAGGTGGGGCTGTGGGGCCCCACTACACATATCCCACAAAACGTGGTGTACCTAAATTAGAGACACAAGGCCCTAAATAAACGCGAGGCACAAAAAAGCTGTGGGGTCCACAAAAGCACTGGGCCCCTTGAACTTGCCCAAAGTGCACCCCTTCATCCGCCCCTGCCCTTTTTTGGCAAATATTAACTATTACATCTTTTCAGTTATGTCTTCTGTGACAGATGAACAAAAAAGACGTATTGAAGAGAACCGTGCCAGAGCATTAGCTAAGTTAGCCACAAAACGATCTTCAGAAAAGGCAGCTTGGCAAGAAAATACTGGTTGCAGTTCATCAAAAAACCATCTTAATCCTTCATCAAGCTGCAACAAAGAGCAACTTCATGTTGATACTAAACAAAATGCATTATTTTATGGCAATATTCACCAGGATGGTAAAAGGAAAGAAAATGGAATGGATGGACAACTATTATCTAGATTTCAGTATACAAATAAACGAAAAACTGTTAGCAACGCGCAAAATTCTTCAATCACATTTAGAACTAAAAATCATAATGTCAATGAAATGCTGGGAAAGAAGTCTGTAGTTAGTGGAACTTGTGTTTTGATTGACAGAACAAGATTTAAAGTTGTTGTTGGGTTCCATTCAAAACTTATTGGTTTGCTTAAAACACTTCCAAGTAGATGCTATGGTAATTAGATTCGTAGGCTTTCTAATATGTGTTCATGTTGAGTAAACTTTAACTAAATTAATTAATTAAATTTTATAGTAAATATGGAATAATTTTTCTGTTAATATATGTAGATGTTAAAACACAAACATGGAGCTTCCTCTTGCAAGATTATGAAAAACTAAGTAAGCTACAATTATTTTAATTATAATCATGTATTCCGTTAGTGTTATGGACAAAACTAGTACAAGTTTGGGAGAATAAGAAATTGCAGTGGGTAAAAATTAATGAGCCTGAATGACAACTGATTCCACTTCAATTTTGAGTTCTCCCAATTAACTTGCACATGACAGTGTTCCTTGGTGAAAATCCTTGCAAGGATCCTTGAGGATCCTGTGCCATAATCCTTAAGGACCCTCAATGATCCTCAGGATCCTTAAGGATCCTGCAAGGGTTTTCACCAGGGTTTCTATAACTCAATGGAAACAAGGAAAAAATATTTCCTAATTATTTTATAAAATAACCCCATGCAGAAAATAGTGTCATAAAAACAGGAAGGCCTATGTTGATAAACTTGACTGAATCTTTCCAGATAGTTTTATTAGAAACCAACTAATAATAAAGTTCACTATAGTAGTGGTAATTGTGATGCAATAATGCAGAGGTTCTTCACAAAAAATGCTGCAGCAATAGAGCTGACATTACTATTAGTACATCATAGTACAGTACACATCAACAGAATACATTAATATTCTGTTTACGTACTAGCTCCAAACATTGGTCTTACCAGCTTCTAAAAACACCCAGATTAAAAGAGCAAGGACAAAATATTATGTAATGAATCTCAAATGATGTTTAAATGTTATTGTCATATCTCTCCTCACTGTTTCTCTTGATGCTATTTTATAGTGATATTATGTAAACCATTAGCAGATGAAGTAGCTTTATCAGGCTTACCAAATGGTGTGTTGAACTTATTTTTAACTAAGAAGCCAAATTCTGGACACAACATAGTGACAAAAAGTGAAATAAACTGGGACATTATTGAAAAGAAACTAGTTGACTCATTAATGCCTTTTCAAAAGGATGGTGTTATGTAAGTACACACATGATGTTCAGTTTATATGTATATGAAACATTATATGCTTATTTTGTTTACCTTTTATGGGTTAGTTTTAGCATTAAGCAGAATGGCAGAATACTTCTTGCTGATGACATGGGTTTAGGAAAAACAATTCAAGCCATAGCAGTAGCATGTTACTATAGAAAAAGATGGCCATTGCTTATAGTAGTTCCTTCATCCCTTAGAATCACATGGAAAAGGGTGAGTCTAACCTTTAATTATTTAAAAATAATATTTTCATTTGCACTTTAGGTTAATTTAGGTTATGGAAGTTCAATTTTGAGTGTTAAGATTAACCCTTTCCTTCCTGAGCCAAGTGTTTATAATTTTATTCTGGCCAATACCAGACGATTTTTTGCAGCAGAGAGAAGAAGCCTAATAGGAGGGAGTAGGTTAATCAATCTCATTAGCCCTTGGTCCCTTTCCCTCCTGAGCCAAGTGTTTATAATTTTATTTTGGAAGTTCAGGGCAGTTGCAAAAAATTAGGACCTAGGATTAGGATTAGGATTAGGACCAGTTGCAAAAAATGGAACGGTTGCAACCTCCAGGGCTTCCGGCTGGTATTCGAGCTTGAATACCACGAGGTTTGCGGTAATTCTATAACAATAAAAATAAATATGAAAGCTGCTTAAAGTTCTCAAAAGAACTGCATTATATAATATGAAAAAGAGAAATAAGAGAACTTCAAAATGTCGAAAAATACTTTAATACTCTAGAGTAGTTTATGTATTTCTACAGACGACGTTTCGGACGATGTCATGCCCATTGAATACCTAGCAGTGTATGCTATCACACATTAAAATAGAAATTTGGAAGAATTCGTTCACAATTTAAAAGCATAAGTAAAGTATGTTTTCTATAGAATATTCTAATGGCCATTTAAAAAATAATTTGCGCATTTTCCTAGGTATTAATTTCCCAAAGCTTGCATCCAACATTTCACATTCTTTCAACATACATCCGCTATCGAGTTTCCTTTTTTCTTACACATCACTTTCATCTTTCCTAAATTTGTCCTCAGACTTTTTCAACTGCAGACACTCTCTCTATCTTGTAATTTTCTGTCCCTCCTTGCTATCTAGATCATCAGCATACAACAGCTCCCAAGGCAGCCTTCTATCGGCGCTACTTTTGATCGTCAGCTTGCAGAACAATGACAAATAGCAGCGGAATTAACGCGTATAAATGATACATGTATTATTCAATTTATTTTCTCTCAATTTTGATTGGCTACGAAGTTGCTACGTAAGCTGCAAATAACTACCAACAAATAATAGTCCTAGCATGCGCATAAGATGCAAATATTGTTTTGCTGCAAATAATACTCTGCTCATGCGCAGTACCCTCCATCTCTGAAAATATTTTTTCCGATACAAAGTGACTTGGAATTAAAAGAATGACAAAAAGTAAAACAATGTTGAAAATAAATTGAATAATAAAACAATCTTCGAACTCGGTTATTGCAAAATGTCGTCGCAGATCAAATATTTGCTTCTGCTTTCAACTTCGACAAATAATTGATCTGTTGGCCAGTGACAATATTACTTATTGGATTCCTCTGAGCCCAATATTACAAAATATTTAAGTCGAGAATTCAATATTGGGCGAGACCGAAGCTCGAGCCTAATATTGTAAATCGAGACTTAAATATTTTGTAATATTGGGCGAAGATGAATCCAATAGGTGTTTTATTATATCGAACAAAATATCTTAACATAAAGATGTTTTTTCGCACGTAAACAGTCAAAAGGTTGCTGCTCATCAAAAAGAATAATAAAAAGACTCGAAAAAACACATCACGTTCCGCGAGAAAGTACTTCAACCAATGAAATTTCCATTTAGATAAAAGGCGTGCGAGTCCGTGTAAATAGGCCAAAGGTTATTGCCCAATATGTAGCTGCTCTACATCGTAAAATATTGGGCTGCCACGTGATGCTAATAGAGACAGGTGATTGGTGGATTACATGTGAGGGTATAATAAATCACGATATTTAATGACTGAGCTCGTTTTCAGGCCCCTACGTAAAATAACGCACGGTGATGGGTTTCTGAGAGGTCCAGAATCTTATGATATGGATCTCCAGGTTATAATTTCATGTTATGAGGTTCCAAATATATTAGCATATACTCTGCTACCTCGAAATCCAAGGCAGTCGTGATATTGTGCAAAATTGCCAAAATATAAGTGGTTGGCTAGTTATTGAAGTCAAAGTCATAGCAGAGGTAACCCGCTAACAAGAACCTACATTTTACCCAATCAGCCTGGGATATGGGATAGGTTCTTATTTTCTTATATAAACAAATTCTTAATTTCAGCCTGCAGTTCTTAATAATAATAATAATAATAATAATAATAATAATAATAGACGTATTAGGAGCATTATACAATAGATCTCAATGCTCTTACAACAATATATTCTTAAAGTCCCTATAACGTCTGTGGGGATTTATCATATATGTAATCTATGGATTCTCCTGAGATAAATTGTAACATATCTTGTCAGCTGAAAATTTCATCTTCATAGACTTTTTTGCTGTTAAAGTTGACGGAAATGACGTCAAATCGGGCATCTGTAAAGAGATTTTCATGTAGACAGATTCCCGATTTGACGTCATTTCCGTCAACTTTAACAGCAAAAAAGTCTATGAAGATGAAATTTTCAGCTGACAAGATATATTACAATTTATCTCAGGATAATCCATAGATTACAAATATATTAAATCCCCACAAACGTTATAGGCACTTTAAATATACTGATAAAACTTATTGCAGTTTCATTATAAGATAAAGCCTATACTACATATATTACCACTATAAACAAATAAACTATTAATTTAAAAAAAGAAAAGTCTTAACTGCTGACTTAAAATAACCCAACATATCAAAGCTTCTAATTTCCTGTGGTAATGAATTCCACAGTTTTGGTGCCGAAACCGAGAACGCTCTGTCTCCATGAGTCACCGTTTTGGATTTTGGCTCAATTAGCAGATTACTGTCTGATGTTCTCAAAGCACGAGTAGGTTTATATTTATTTAACAAATCAGTAATATAAACAGGCGCCTGGCCATGCAAAGCCTTGAAAGTAATTATTAGTATTTTAAATACAATCCTTGATCTCACCGGCAACCAGTGAAGATTACGAAGCACAGGGGAGATATGCTCCGATTTTTTAACCCCTGTTACAAGTCGTGCAGCTGTATTTTGAATTCGCTGTAACTTGCCCAATTCAGCTTCTGGTAAGCCATATAGGATGCTATTACAGCTGTCAAGTTTTGATGTTATGAATGCATGCACCAACTTCTCACAGTCCTTTTTACTCAAATATTTCCTGATCTTGCCGATATTTCTGATTGCAAAAGTGGCCGATTTACAGATGTTATTTTAAATGTCTATCTACAGCAACTCCGAGATCACGTGCAACCGGAGCCGGTTGGATTTTCACATCATTGACACATATTTCTGGCATTGGTTCACAATGCATAAAACGTGATGATAGATGGACAATCTCGGTTTTACTCGGATTGCATATAAGACCATTCATAGTACACCAGTTGGTGATGTCCTTAATACATAACTCAAGTTTAGCTAGAGCTGCAGGTCGATCACATGGAGATTTTATAGGCATATACAGCTGTGTGTCATCAGCGTACATTATGCAATCAAGGCCATGGGCTTTGATCACATCTTCCAATGGCGCAAAGAAGAGTGAAAAGAGAAGTGGACCCAGTACAGAACCCTGAGGTACACCATATTGCAATGGTTTGTTTGAGGAATGCGTATTCTTCACCATAACTGACTGTACCCGATCAGAAAGATATGAGTGATACCAAGCTAGTACACTTCCACTAAACCCTAGGTTCTTGTTAGCGGGTTTTTACTGTAGCATATATTAGCAACAGAACGATAGATATTTTATGTATTACCTCGTTCTTTTAAAAACCTTAAAGGTGCCGTCGAGTCCGTTCTGCGCATGTCCACGTTTCTGTTTACATCGTTTGTTTACATTGCATTATATAAACATTGAACATGAAGTATTGCGGATTTTTTTCACACGCTTGAGCTTTTCCGCCTAAAAAGCGTGTTATAAGAAGATGTTTGGTTCCTAAATGTTGTTAATATATCTAAATGTTGTTAACTACCACTCGTGCCTTCGCCACCTTTAACGAATACTCGCTTTCGAACTGTCGCAAACCTATTCCGTTAAAGTTTGTTTACATGTGGGGTCCCTAAACATTTGAAATATCACACATGCGCAGAACGGACTGGACTGCACCTTTAACTTTTGAATAAAAACAGAAATTTAAAGCGGGGTTTTTTCAAGAACGAGGTAATACATAACATATCTATCGTTCTTTTACTAATATATCTATCATTCTGTTGCTAATATACAGGTATGCTAATATATTTGGAACCTCGTAACATGAAATTATAACCGTTCTCCCAGCCAATTTTCCTCTGAATTTCCAGGGAAATTTTCCTCTGGATAGGAATGGCGAGGAAAGTTTCCTTTGTATTAAAGTCATTAGTTTTGACCGAGAGATCACAAGACAAAGGAAACTTTCCTGTCCAGAGGAAAATTTTCCTGGGTGGAAACCAGCCTTTACGGTCATACGTTTTCCAGATCGGTAAGTTTTGGCGGGAAGAATTCTTAGTTGATTTGAATGAAAATAAAAGAGAGCCGGTGTCACAGGAAATTCGCCTTGGGGGGGGGGGGGCGAATTTCCTAGGAATCTTGCCCTCCGGGGGGCGAATTTCCTAGGATATTCGCCCCCTCTAGGAAATTTGCCCCCTCTCAATTTCGTTTTAAAATCAAAACTTCTCAAGAACATTGTTTATTAAATTTAATATTTTACAAAAAAAATACTTAAATATATTCGTTGTGACCACTTTTTAACAATGAACGATGACTCACGCGTGCAAAAGATCGAACCTTCCTATTGTGTGATGTTTTAACTTTATCTTATAATCGCTTTTTAATTCTCTGGGCTGTGCTTCCTATTCATGACGTAGCTACCCTCCCATCTGTTTATATTATTACCAGAAAAGAGTTCTTAAAATAACGATTTTGTCGTGGTGACAAAATTAAATATTGCTTTGGAAAATGCATTCATGGAGGTGAATAGCAATGTTGGATAGTTCTTAAAAGAAGTGTTCAAAACATAGCAGAGTCAGAGTTAAGAAAAAAAGTGGAGAAAAACATTTAAACTAAAAAAGAATGATAATGCATTTCGGCGGATAATTTATCAACAAAACAGAGCGGGTATTTATACGATAAATGTTGAATACGTCACCCCATTAATGAAGTGACGCTATATTTAACAACATACTAAAAACAAAACCCATGCACATTAGGTTATTTTACAATCGTTGAGTCACAACAGTGACTATTGGCTCGCTTCGACATTGCTGTTTTGGCTGCTGACGAGTGGAAATAGTTTTATTTCGAATGACATAAGACACGTGTTGTTACCACATATTGACGGCGAGTGGATTCCAATTTATATCTTGCGACTAAGCGGAGGGCGAAATTCCTAAAGGGGGGCGATATTCCTAGGCAATTTTTCCCCCGGGAGGGCGAATTTCCTAGGAATATCGCCCCCAGGGGGGCGATATTACGGCGGGACGAATTTCCTGGGACACCGGTATTGAAAAATACCGAGTAAAATGCGCTGGAACATCAGTCTTGTGATTTTCTTTCACGTTTTTCATCTAAAAACACGATGAATAAATACCTAACTGATGTAAAACTGAAACGAAATGTACCAGCGAAGAGGTAAGGAAACGGCAGCATGTGAAGCCGTGAAAACAGCGTTAAAAACAGAGAAGAAAATAAACCAAAAGCCATATAATAAATTCCTTACTAACATCATTTGTTTGGTCTGTACGGAACGTATTTGCCTTTCGCTCAGTCTGTAAGAAAACCTCATGCAGGCAAATACTTTCACGTATAGATGTCGTTCGTGATTACTGATGACTGATTACTGAACAGCTTTTCTCCAGTTACGGAGATTTGGCTAGTGATCAGAAGGTTGTGAATTCTCGTTAAGGAGATTTGCCTATAGAAGCTTGAATAACAAAATATTACATAGTGGCAAGTCAACAAATAATTCCCCAACGCAACCAGGTGATAAATCAGACATAGTTTGACGCTACTCTGGCTTTAAAAAGGTTTTTGAACGTAACTTTAAAAGTTACTGTCCATGCAGACCCAACGTTTCGACACTCCAATCTAGTGTCTTCATCAGGGGTGATCGTTGTAAAGTGAGGATCCCTATTTATACATACATACATACATACATACACACATATACATACATACATACACGCATACATACATACATACAAATACCCTCATAGAACCGATGATGACGTTATCTATTAATAAGTTGCAAATAAGCTTCTGGTAATAAGCCACCGTCATCGCGATTCAATGGAGCGTGTGCGCTATTGATATGCCAAGCCTACAGACAACGATGGTACCGCGTGGCAATAATTATGGATATATCGCATTAGTGGTAATAATTTTGGAATTTTCCCACGCAATCTCATGATAGGTTACACATGCATGCTCCGACAAAGCAGAATTTTCCTTTTTTGAAAAGAAAACAGCCTTTTGGTGTTTTTTTAAACGCGTGCGAAACTGACGTTTAGTCTCTAGTCCGCGGTACCATCAGAGTATTCAGAGACGTTGTCTGAGGTAGTGGCATATCAATAGCGCCCACGCCCCATTGAATTGTGATGACGGTGGTTTATTACCAGAAGCTTATTTGCATCTTGTTAATAGATAATGTCATCATCGGTTCTATGAGGGTATAAATAGGGATCCTAACTTTACAACGATCACCCCTAGCTGATGAAGACACTAGATTGAAGTGTCGAAACGTTGGGTCATGGACAGTAACTTTTAAAGTTACGTTCAAAAAACGTTTTAAAGTCAGAGTAGCGTCAAACTATGTCTAATGGTAATTATTATTCATTTGTTTAGGCAATGGTTCGTTGGATTACATCTTTAGATCCTGATTTAGTCAATGTTGTTTTGACTGGTAAGGATGAAGTCAATGCTGGATTGGTCAATATTATCAGTTATGATCTTCTTGTGAAAAAAGTAAAATCAGTTCAAACATTGGATTACAAAGTCATCATAGTGGTACGTACATGATCTAGCATTATGATATGGCTCGTGTCTTAAAGCAGCTTTTCTGTAATCTGATTGGTTCCTGAACGGTCTTTACAAACCCATAAAGACCGGTCATTACAAAACAACTGAAAAGTTTTTAAAAATTGTGCGACGTTTAAAAGAGCCATATATTAAAAACCTTCTTAAGGTTTTTAATCTGACCAATGTTGTGCGCAGCGCCGCAGGGCTTGAGGTGAGTATGCAAGTGTTATATGAAAGGCACACCAACAGCGAAGACATAGCGGAGTATCACTAGCAGACGAAAAGTAAAGAAATTTGCGAAAATACCACCATGCCTCCCTTTAATCAAAAGCTTTTTCCACCGATGAAATCGGTGTGATAGGTGTAGGTGCGGTGGTCAAGTCAAGATTGGAGATCACAACAGGGCATCCTGACCTGAATCCAAGTAACAAGCGCCTGGTAAGTCGGTGAACCCCCCGTCTGCACCTAACCAACCATACGGGTAAGTAAAGTGAGTGCAGGTGTTAATGCAATAAAATAAATTAATATTAAGCGAGTCATATATCGTGCTGGATAATATTGGGACTGGATCCCGGCTGACTCCTGTCAATTAGCTTATCAATAAGCTCTTACATTGACGTCAGGTTGACGTCAGCTTAAGTATTACACCATGGGATTCAGAACAATCGCTCCTTCACTAGCTAATACAAGTACAATATGCAGAATTTGTTTTCGTATAGCTTGTTTGACAAGGAATAGTCAATCTTTGGCTTCGCTTCAAAATATTGTTTTGCTAATGGCTACTACTGCGGCATAGCTTCTCCTTCGATTTCTGTCGTAAACTCGGCTTCGGTGGAGATGTTGTTATCGACAACTGTTGTTTCTTCTGCTCGTAGTTTCGGTCCGACGCTGCCGCCTTCGATTTCGCTCCCACCTTCGGGCTCCTTATGGCCACAAGTTGTCGTTGTTCCTTTGTCTATGACAGCCTCTTCCGCCAACTCGTCTAGCTGACCAGATACCTGCAGCCGTTAATGTAACTCCACTCAAGCTCTGCGCCGTCGTCTTCCATTGCAGTTTCTTCGTATCTGCATTCACCTGTTTTTCCTCTGTGGTGCAAGCTCTACCTGTCTCGTTTCTTACTACTGTAGTTCCAATGACGCCACAATCCCCTTTTTGTTCAACTTCTTTTTTTTCCTTTGCCACATAACAACGTTCCCGAGATGGGTGCCCCCCTTCATCAAGCGTAAGTTGTCATTGGCCCGAGTTTTCATAAGTGTACTAACGTATTTCTATAGACGACGTGTCGGACAGTCTGCCCGGGTTTCATGACTGCGTTCTCGTTTGTATTCACTTAGCGCGGCGTGGTCATCTTAGTGATCGCGTGCCTTGATGTGTAAAAAATATCAATAAAAGTAACTAACACAACCATGCGTATATTACCATTTGATTTATCGGTGCAACCATTGATAATTATGTCATTTACCGCTTAATTTTGTTGTTGATACGACCATTAATTTCATTGGTGTCGTCACTCCTATTATAACTCGGTTGATTGATGCGATCTTTGTGTCGTCAACCTCCCTCCCCCTATGTTTGATTGGTGCGACCTTTGTGTCATCAACCTGCCTCCCCCTATGTTTGATTTGTGCGACCTTTGTATTGTCAACCTCCCTTCCCCTATGTTTGATTGATGCGACCTTTGTGTCATCAACCTCCCTCCCCCCTATGTTTGATTGGTGCGACCTTTGTGTCATCAACCTCCCTCCTTTGATTGGTGCAACCTTTGTGTCGTTAATAATTAATAATTAAACAATGATCTAAACGCATGATCTATAACTTATACGAAGTCTGCTTAACTGAAAATTTAGTGAATTTAGTTTGATTTTAACAATATTTGTTTTACTCAATTAGGATGAATGTCATTTTATCAAGAACAATAAAACAGAGAGAGCAAAAGCTATTTTACCGCTATTGAAGGTATGTAAATATTTGAGGAGTACGTTTTTTAACGTTTTGTTGCTGATATACTGTACTAGTACGCTTTATTTAACGATAAATAATTTCCCAACGTAACCAGTTGATAAATCAGACATAGTTTGGCGCTATACTCTGGCTTTAAAAAGTTTTTTAACGTAACTTTAAAAGTATTACCGATATATTATTACCTTCAATAGCGGCTGGCAGCACATATATCAATCGAACCAGTACATCATTGTGACCTTCGTTCTCCATCTGAGTCTCGTTAGCTCAATGGTTAGAGCGTCTCACCGGCAATCAGAAGGTTACAGGTTCGATTCCTGTACGGGAATCATTTTTCTGAGGATATGAGCTTGACGATCGTCCACGTATCGTAACTTTAAAAGTTACTGTCCATGACCCAACGTTTCGACACTCCAATCTAGTGTCTTCATCAGGGGTGATCGTTGTAAAGTGTCTTCATCAGGGGTGATCGTTGTAAAGATAGGATCCCTATTTATACCCTCATAGAACCGATGATGACGTTATTTGTTAACAAAATGCAAATGAGGATCTGGTAATAAACCACCGTCATCGCGATTCAATGGGGCGTGAGTGCTATTGATATACCCGGATTGTGGTAATAATTTTGGAATTTTGCCACTCAATCTCATGTAAATCGCACGGTTACGCACGCGTGCTCCGACAAAGCAGAATTTTTCTTTTTTGGAAAGAAAACAGCCTTTTGGTGTTCTTTTAAACGCGTACGAAACTGACGTTTAGTCTGACCGATGTACTCCTGATCACAGTCATTGCACTGAATGGAATAAAGAGCGTCTTTCCTCTGTTCTTTCGCAATACGATCCTTAGGTTTTGCAAAAATATGACCCAACGTCAAGAAAGGTTTTTGAGTTTATTATAACTCAAATGTGAAGATAAAAATTATATCTTCATTTTGAGCAGTGAAGTTGTCATTTTTATCTCCACATGTGAAGTTTTCATCATGGTTATTTCATCAATTTCAATATAATAAACAGAATATTAGATATACGAATGTTATCTTCTCGTGATGATGATATTTCTCGTTCCCTTCGTTCATTTGTGAGAAATATTCCCAACACTCGAAGATCAAATTCCTATCTCCACACAGTCATGTAATATCCTCTCTCTATATACAACACAATAAAGTAGCTTGCATATAATGTACTACGGTTTGATAAACTTTTCTAAGTATAAACCGTCATGTCTGCGTTACGTTTACAGTTTGAAGAAAAAGATGCATATTTAACTTAAGACGAATTATTTTTCTGTTGTAGGCGTCCACACATGTCATTCTTTTATCCGGTACCCCTGCCTTATCTCGTCCAGCTGAATTATACACTCAGATTTCAGCTGTGAATCCGAAATTATTCCCATCGTATCATCATTTTGGAGTTCGTTATTGTGCTGGAGTAAAGGTTAGATTGTATACTGGGATAAAATTGTGAGCGGGCGGAATCCTAGCCTTTCCTGCAACCTGATTGGCTGCAGAAGCGGGCGGAATTTTACGATATTTTGACCACGGGGTCATGGATCCTAAATGCTAAAATTTGTTATCGTGATTTTTGCTTCATTATTAACTGGAAAATGGAAAACTATTACAGAACTAAGCTGGAAATAACTATATATTAAACAAAAACTAAAGTATTTTGGTTTGTTTTTCTTTCCTTATCCAAATAATGCAATTTTACCGAACTAAAGTAACTCAAATCTTTTACCTGTTATTTACCGTTTTTGGTCGGTCCGGATATATGTATATATTTATGCCAATCATATTTTCCTTTATTCTTTTTGTGTATTTTTCTTGATTTTAGAACAAATTTGGTTGGGATTATTCTGGTTCATCAAATATGGAGGAGTTGCAATTGATTCTGGAAGATTGTATTATGATAAGGTATTATCATAGTATTCTCATACAGACCTCGAGCAAACGAGGTTAATAGCTCTTGGTATATTATAGGTAACATTTGGCATTTCACTCGATCAAACTACATGTTGAAAGGATTTATGGTGATTGGTGAAGGAAAATTTCGAGTGTTAGAATACATACATTTTAAGACCAAACCGGGACCAGTTGCGAAAAATGCAACTTCAAGGCCTTCCGGCTGGAATTGAACCCGCGACCCTGCGATGCTAGTGCAGTGCTCTGACCACTGAGCTATATACGGAAGCCGTTGCCGAGAGCCTAGTCACGAGTTCTGTATATATGGTGGTGGTAATGCCAAGATAAGATTCTGGGTATATTATAGGTAATATTTGGCATTTCACTCGATCAAACTACATGTTGAAAGGATTTATGGTAAAGGAAAATTTCGAGTGCTACATACATTTTAAGACCAAACCGGGACCAGTTGCGAAAAATGCAACTTCAAGGCCTTCCGGCTGGAATTGAACCCGCGACCCTGCGATGCTAGTGCAGTGCTCTGACCACTGAGCTATACGGAAGCCGTTGCCGAGAGCCTAGTCACGAGTTCTGTATATATGGTGGTGGTAATGCCGAGATAAGATTCTGGGTATATTATAGGTAATATTTGGCATTTCACTCGATGTTTTGTTTTGTGACGTGGCGTTTTAAAGTGTGTATGAAGTGAAAACATCGCTAGCATTTTTTCGCTTCAATGAACAGAGAAGCACAAGGCAGGAGTGTTCACTGAAAATATCAAGTGAATCTGGTGCATTGTCTTGGAGCTACAGTATAAACTCTTAAAATGCCTATGCAATGAAACATTCAGTTGTAAAATAACTCTTTTATTTGAAAGAACTCTTGAAACTATAAAGACTAACCATTTACAACTTTTTCATATCTTACTTGACTCTTGAGATATTAAGATTTGTTTAATATGTAAATGATCATACTTATGATAACACAATGCATAATAACTTATTATTGCTGCATATCTTTACCATAACTTATTATTGCTGCATATCTTTACCATTATCACACGGAATCGTTTGATGATTTGCATATTTGATGTCATTGGATACATCCACGCACATGCACCTGCATTTCAAGTGATTTCATTACATAATCTCAAGGATATATAAGCATTTTCAATAAGTCATTATGCATTGTGATGTCATACGTATGATCATTTACATATAAAACAAATCTTAATATCTCAAGAGTGAAGTGAGATATGCAAAAGTTGTAAATGGTTAGTCTTTATAGTTTCAAGATTTCTTTCGAACAAAAGAGTTATTTTACAACTGAATTTGTCATTGCTAATCCATTTTTGGAGAAATCTGAATGCTCGGTTAGAGATCTTGATGACGTATGCAGGTGTACAACTATGCATAACAACAATAGATTGTGGAATATTAGTCCACCTGTGTACGTCATCAACTCTGTATATTCGTTCCCAGTATTTCAAGATTTTGTAACGTTAAACTGCGCCAACTAGCCAGAAGAAATTTCCGTTTCTCGATCATACCCCTATACGAAGGAGTTTCTGGGGGACTCGTCGAGTCGTCGACACATTCACATGTATTTCCCAATCCCCCCCCCATATCAGGTCAGTTAAATCAAATTTATTTCAGTAGCGTGATGGTCTACTGTTTTCAATGAGGGCCCTATAAAAATTCTGACAACATACATGGTAATGTCGATAAAAAAAGAATGGTAACTTTCTGTCAATGTTTTGTTTTATTTTCAGGCGATTAAAGCAAGTTGTTTTGGATCAATTACCATCAAAAACTCGACAAGTAGTAAGTTATTCACCCGAACTACTACACTGTTTTGTCAGTTTATATATTGTAAAGGTCTTAAGAAGTTTGAAATTCCGTCTTTTTATCAAACGTTTATCATATTTCCCTTTTTGTAGCTAAATATTTCCCTTTTGCCACCGTACATGTAGTGTGCTTCATGTTGACATTGTAGCGAGAGTATTGTGTAATCTTTTCTGGTGACAGGTTTTTTTAGATCCTTCCCTTATCAAAGTGAAAACATTAGCAAGAGCTGAAAAACAGCTTGCCAATGTAAAGGTATAGTAAGGAATGGCTGTTTATATTCCGTTTTACATATCTAGTTTCTGAAACATAATAGATAGTATACGCATACAAACATACAAACAGAATAGCAAACAAGAAAGATTAACAAACAGACAGACAGACAGACAGACAGACAGACAGACAGACAGACAGACATGCAAACAAAAAAACAAGGGAGGTATCCAAGTCGATGGAAACATGCACACACTAACGCCAGTTTTGTGAATTTTCTTCCATATCCAATTGACTTAAAGTGCCTATGAAACGAAAATTCAACTCTTTTTATGACCCACATTGGTACTTCGTGATTCGCTGGATATTATGGTGTTATTAGTTTTTCAATCACGGTACGAGAAAGTGCTTTTATCGGCGTTCAAACATCGCTATTTTGATAGAAATCGGGACCGAAGCAGCAGTCTAGTGACGTCACACGTTGATGTTTTTTGTGGTGATTGAATGCTTAGCTGTGGAAATATTACTGATGTTTGAGTTAGAGTCAACTTCCTCTTCTGAAAACGAGATCAATAATGATTTTTTCATATCTAGAATCTATGCCGACTTTAACGTGCATGTGACGTCAAAGAGGTGATTTGACCGCGCGATGACGTGGGACAAAATTTGTGTAATTTTTCCACTTTTACATAAAAAATAAAATTTCCTTTGTCGTGATTGAAAAACCGATACCACCATAATTTTCAGCGCATCAAAAACTACCAAAATGGGTCATTAAAACAGAGTTTTTCTTTTCATAGGCACTTTACCAGCTGCACAGAATACTATGTCATTGTTACAGAATGAACACGCTAGAAAACACTTTTAAAACCCACACAATGAATGCTCACACACTTACATCAGCATTCTTTGCGTTATGCTTACCGCCATGGTTTTCCTTTAACAGGAAAAAGAAAGGCGTTCTGCACTTATTCAATATTTTAATGACACATGCTCAGTGAAAGCTGCAGCCGTAAGGTAACAGTTATTTCCAGATTATTAATATTACCAACAATAAAGTATATGGTTTGAACCTAGGAGTATCATTAGATGTGTGAAGTTGATCGTCTAGGTTGTTGTAGTTTTGATAAAGACTATTGTTGGTGACTGACTTTTCGACGTCAGCGGCGGTCATCTTCAGAGTCAAGTAAAGCGTGTTTTTCATAGTTTGCTTATATATATATATATATATATACGTCTGGTTCATTACGTAAACATAAACCACTTAACAGATCACAACAATTACCGACACCATACAAAAGACTTCTTCGCGCGCACCAACGAATAATAGACCTACCGACAAACATATACCCGCGCATAACGCAACACCCACTCACACTAATTATGACACAAACAAACGATGACGTAATGAACCAGACTATATATAGGCAAACTCTGACAAACACACTTTACTCTGAAGATGACCGCCACTGAGGCCGTCAAAACGTCAGTCACCAACAATAGTCTTTCTCAAGACTACAACAACCTGGACGATCAACTTCACACATCTAATTACCAACAATACTATACTAGACAATATCGATGTTTATAAATGTAATATAACGCTGCTTCTGATTGGCTGTTGGAGCGCGGGAATTTCAAGCGACCAATCAGAAATGCGTTCCTAATTTCCGTAAGGAGAAAGTTATTTTTAATCAGCGAAATAAAGTTTGTTTTTCATTATTTTCATTCCGCTTTCTTTGGCGTCCATAACTGGATGGAGCATGTGAAACAGGCTCTGGGCACGAGATTGATGTCAAACCATGAACCATTTCTTAACTTTTTACATTCGTACAGTGTCTTCATTTACTAATTTAATGGTTAAAGGAATACTCCGGCCAAAATACAAATGTAGTTCATACGAAAGATCATACTGACTTTAGTTTATTTCCAAAGTTTCAGCAGATATGGCTAGTTGAAGTTGGAAAGTTGGAAAGTCCAATTTCGACGCCATATTTGTTTCTCAAATATGACGTCACTGAGTGATTCTATCTCGTATTATGCCTAAGAAGCTCGTCTACTTTCCTGTATGAGGAACTAAATAGTTTATTCACAACAGCTATCACTATATGATCGCCATCAAAACAACTCCACTACCGATAAAGAATGCACTCAATGACGTCATATTTTCAAAACCAATATGGCGTCAAAATCCTCAAATTTTCAACTTCAACTAGCCACATCTTCTTAACTAAATTGATAGGAATGCTGATACTTTGGAAATAAACTAAAGTCAGTAAGATCTTTGATATGAGCTATATTTGTAGTTTGGCTGTAATCCACATTTGGGAATATATTTTTCACCCATACATCACATGCCTGCATTTGCTCACCCACGCGTCGTACATATGCCTAAGAACATTCTCAATCACAAAAATGCTCCATATTATTTCTCAACAGGGAGTACATTATTGATCTTGTGGAAGGAGGCCATAAAATTATTGTTTTTGCTCACCATCAAGAAATGTTGAATGTTATTTGTCAGTCACTTATAAAAAAGGTAAATATAACTTTCCATGTTCAACAATTCAGTCTTAATTTTGATCCTTCATTAATGCCAAGGCTAATTCAATACAATTCCTTTGTGAATTCTCATTCAGACTTATTAAAAAAATAAGTAGGTATCACTTTGTCAAAGATGGGAAATGAAAATCCAACCAGGAAACCGCGTTCTTTATTGCATTCGACGAAGGAGAACGCAATCCTAATGGCATCGTAATCTGTAATCAAGATCTTTTGGTATACTTTATTTACTCGAATTAGCGCCGATATTCGAGGGCAGCGGCCAGGCCTGACGAGAGGGGGGGTCAGCCTGGTCGTTGACCAGGGGCCCATGGCCAAAGGGGGCCCATTTTTAAGCAAACGTTATACATTAAAAAATTACAAAGAATATGTTATACATTATCTTAACTGTGAAGTGATAACATCGTTTTTATAATAATAAAGAACTGCAGTTTTAGCTGATTAACCGTTGCATTGCAGTGTCTGTAAACTCGCTAATGGCACTGGCATAGGCTTTATCACTGCGATAAAGCTTGTCTGCGTGATACAATAGGACAAATTTGGGAATTGGGGGTATAGAGGGGCCCATAAATATTTTTTGACCAGGGGCCCTAAATTTCTCTCGGCGGCCCTGGCAGCGGTTATTCGAGGGCAGGGGTTATTCGAGGGTGACGCTTATTCAAGTAAATACGGTATGTTTGTTCGACAACTTTTAGCCTTGAAACAGGAAGTTGCCTTGCGGCCTCCCTGCATATATATATCCTACTAACGGTCAATGAACTGGTAACTACTCGTAGCCTTGTGGTTTGATATTTATATAGCAAATAGGAAAGCTCTCTCCATATGGGAATTCTTAGCTTCATTTATTTTTATTTGTTTCATAATTATTTATTTCATATTTCTTGACATGCACATTCCCATTCACCTCTTTAATACACTTCGAATGTATTTCTGTAATAAAAAGTAGAGTGCTGCGTAGGAGTGTTTTGGTTATGTAGCAAAGCGAAAAGGTGGTGAACTGCCGAGATTTTAGGTACGAAATACTGACGTTTTGAGCGGAGCCCTTCATCAGAGTAAGACCAGAAGTTCTCCACTCGAAACGTCAGTATTTCGCTCTAAAAATCTTGGCAGTTCACCACCTTTTCGCCTTGCTACACTTCTGTAATCTTTGATTGAAAACTGAGCCCTTTATCAGACTAAGACCAGAAGTGCTCCACTCGAAACGTCAGTATTTCGCTCTTAAAATCTCAGCAGTTCACCACCTTTTCGCCTCGCTACACTTCTGTAATCTTTGATTACTTCTAGTTTTATCACTTATCCGTGAGATATCAACATGAGATATCAACTGTCCTGAAAATCAGTCACCCACTATCTCTGCTAGCCAGTCAGCCATGCAGACGGTCAGTCAGTCAGTCTATGATCTATTTATTTTATTTATTCTCAAAAGAAAGTTGATTACATACGAATTGATGGGAAAACTCCTTCAGAAAAACGCCAACATTTGTGTGACCAATTTCAAAGAGACCTGGAAACAAGAATTGCTGTGTTGTCAATCACTGCCGCTAATACAGGTTATTTAGCATTGTTAACTGAATTATAATAATTTTTATTAATAATAATCTTTATTGGCTCAATTTTTAGAAATTATAGTGATATGTAGAGTATAATACATATTTTTATGTCGTTTTTTTACAACGAGAAAAGAAATGAGTTTATATATGTTTGAGCCTAGAGGCTAAAGGAACCAAAAGGTTTTCGAGTTAGCCTTTAGCCATTGTTCTAAAATAAATTATTTAAGAGAAATACAGACAAAATAAGGAAGGAAAAAAAAGATAGTATAAATTAACTATCTGTATGATAATAATCAATAGAGTTTCTATTATGAAATACCTTGTTCTGACATTAAGTAATGTTTTACTTCTTTGGCAAAGGAGAATGTACCAAGATCTTTCAATTGGTATGGAATATCGCGCCAGAAATCTGTTGCCTGAAAGGCGAACATTTGTTTACTAGTATTCGGACATATGGTTTACATAAATTTGGTTTAGATGCATACCTTGTATTGTATGTATGCTGATTTTTAGCAAATTGAAAAAGATTATCAAACAAACTAGGCAAAAAATATATAGTTGGTCATTCATAAAATAGTCAAACATATAGTTGATGAGAGTGATTTTTTGCGTCAGTAAGGAGAATTTATATCTTCATTATTTTAATCAATGTATATTATTCCTACGTTTTACAATTTCAAAATGTTATTTTATAAAAGAAATACACATCTTTTTCCATGTAATTCCATAAAGTTATAGAAACACTCGTTAAAGTTCGGAGAACTCGGACTCATGTTCCCACGGTTATTTCTAGTTCTTTCAAACTTTCACTCGTGTTTCTATACCTGTATGGAAACATGGAAAGTGTTTTATTTAATATCGTTGAAAAGCTGATTGAATGATGAAGTGATAACTTGGGCATGAACTTGTCTAATTTTAGGACTGACTCTAACAGAGGCAACCTGCGTAGTTTTTGCTGAATTATTTTGGAATCCTGGGGTTAGTTAACTATCACTTTCCTTTACTGTATACCTATCTATAATAGACGAGTTTCAGGGTCATGCGCAGTAGCAATTTTATTTCAAATTTTCATATGAGGTAAAAACAACTGTTTTAGCTAGAAAGATCATATTAAAAATAGTAAAAGTGCAAAGTTTGAAACTAATCGGGTAAATAGTGCGAAAGCTACACACTTTGGAAGTTTTGCTCTTCACTATGGATTTAATAGGGATTTTGGCTTGGCGTGCAACGCCCGCCCGCCAAGCCAAAATCCTTATTAAATCACTAATAAATCCCTTTTGAAATGGCCAACTTTAGCTTGTGTAACTTCTTCCTTTTTTACACAATTCCTTTCAAACTTTGCACTTCTACTATTTTCAATATGCTCTTTCCAGCTGAAACAGTTGTTTTTACCTACGATGATAATTTGAATATTTGTTGCTACTGCGCATGATCGTGAAAGTCGTCTATTGACCTTTTCCTATGTACAAGGTTGGCGCGCAAGTGTTCTTGGGATCGTTTGGCTCGACAAATGTCATACAGTAAAAACCCGCGTATAAGAACCTGTGAATTAAGAACCTTTAGGATAAAATTTGCCTTTTAGACCCCCATTTTATAAGAACCTTTTTAGCCTAAGAATTGTAAGAGGTTCTTATTTGAAAAAAAGAAATAAAAAGAAATAACTGAAAATTAAAACACATTTTGTATTTTTGGTAATGACATTATGTTAAATTTCCCGGTAACATTGCAACACAGTACACATTTTATTTTCCTGCATGCATCACTGCAGTTTAATTGTTACCTAAAGGAACTGGACATAAATCAGAGCAGGGTAAGGTTATTTTTTATTATGTGGTCATACTAGTACAGAAGCAAGTGACCACACCTATTTTGAGCTAGTTGTTGGACCAACAGCAAGCACCCTTTCCTCGAAAAAAATAAGAACCTACTGTATTTAAGAACCTAAATAGCCTAAAATCCCAGTAAATACCACTTATATAAGAACCTTTTTAGGCTAACTCGAAAAATGGTGGTTCTTATACGCGAGTTTTTACTGTACATGAAAGCACAAACACAATATGAATGTCCTTCAAACAATCCCATGTACACTTGCGCGCCCACCTTGTACCTAGTCTTCCATTCTTTTAGGAAAAAGCCAATATTCACATCTAGACATTTCAACTTGTCAATTTATACTAAACACGGATATAAACCTCTCAAAATGATCAAATAGTTTTTTCTTCATTTTTGTTATTCCCTTTTTAAACTTATTTGGCTCTTCGTTTATTTTTTCATCTTCGTCCACTCATCTTATTATTCCTCAGGCACTCGTTCAAGCAGAAGATCGTGCGTATAGAATTGGACAAAAAAATTCGGTTGTTGTTCATTATCTTATCGCAAGAAAAACAGCCGATGATTATTTATGGTTAGTATTTTTTGTTTACATTTTGGTAAGAAACTGTTATATGTGCGGAAACTAAAAGCGTGCAGTCATTTACCAATATTTTAAAAGGTATTAAATTGTGAATATAAACAATATTTTAAGGTTTTATTTTATACTTGAGAGTTTCATAACAAGTTTACGTATAATTTGATCTATACAATTGTGTTAAATATGGATGATATACTTATGGTACTAATGAATTTATTTTAAAGTAAATGGTTTGACTAGGTTCAGAGTATCATTAGATGTGTGAAGTTGATCGTCCAGGTTGTTGTGGTAGTACAAATAAAACACGATATTGACTGGGACTCGGCTGAATGTATCGCCTTTAACACAAACTACAAACAGCGACTCACATTAAAAAGTTGGTATACCAACTTGGAACATAAACCACTTAACAGATCACAACAATTACCTACACGATACAAAAGACGTCTTCGCACGCACCAACAAACAATATTGACGAACAATATTTACCCACGCTTACAGCGTGACGCAACGCCCACTCACACTAATTATAACACAAACAAACGATGACGTAATGAACCAGACGTATATATAGGCAAACCTGACAAACACACTTTACTTGACTCTGAAGATGACCGCCGCTGAGGCCGTCGAAACGTCAGTCACCAACAATAGTCTTTCTCAAGACTACAACAACCTGGACGATCAACTTCACACATCGAATTTATTTCATTTATGAAACATTAACTTGTTCTCAAATTGTTTCTATAAAAAGTTCCTATATAAAACGCCAAATACTATATTACTGATATATATTCTACACGAAGTGAATAGTTGAATGTCAAAATGTTTTATTTTGCGTTGATGGTCTCTAAAGGTTTGTTGTCCAAAATGCCATAGCATTTGGTCGTCAAATCGGGAATTTGGCATTCTGTTCTGCTTTCCGTGTGATAGACTGGTTAAATATTTGAGTGAAAAAGTTTGTAAAATTTCTATTATAGCGTTCAAATATATATCATCAACGTTTGAATTAGGTAAAATTGCTCTAGTAGTGGTAAAATTGCTCTAGTAGTGGTAAAATTGCTCTAGTAGTGGTAAAATTGCTCTAGTAGTGGTAAAATTGCTCTAGTAGTGGTAAAATTGCTCTAGTAGTGGTAAAATTGCTCTAGTATACTACTAGAGCAATTTTATCTAATTCAAACGATGATATATATTTGAACGCTATAGCAGAAATTTTACAAACTTTTTCATTGTACATTGTATCCGAAATGATGACTGATTTCCTCACAATTGTTAGTATTTCGTATAAAATATTCTGCTGCTATAGAGCAATTTTACCTAATTCAAATGTTGATGATATAATTGAACGCTATAGTATAAAAATTTTACAAACTTTTTCATTGTACATTGTATCCGAAATGATGACTGATTTCCTCACAATTGTTAGCATTTCGTATAAAATATTATGCTTCTATAGAGCAATTTTACCTAATTCAAATGTTGATGATATAATTGAACGCTATAGTAGAAATTTTACAAACGTTTTCACTCAAATATTTAACCAGACTATCACACGGAAAGCAGAAAAGAAATTAGTATTTAAGACAAACAAATCTTTATAGAACATCAACGCAAAGCTCAAATCATCAAACATTTTGGTATTCAGCTATTCACTTCATGAAGAATCTATATCAGTAATATCGTATTTGGGGTTATAGACGTTTACATCATTCGAGGTACACGGTGGCATACAATCGGACCAAAGGAGATGTTGCTGAGTATTTGAAACAATTATTAGTGCCAAACAGTGATATGCATTCACGATCAACACGAAACGCAAGATTGACATTTTTGACACCAAGATACAATCGTCAGACCGAAGGTGGCAGAAGCTTCGCAGTTTGAAGCAAGCAGCAAATGTTGGAACAGTTTACCATTTGAAATTCGATCGTCCACTTCTGTTAATTGTTTGAAACATCTTCTTTATAAAAAAATTTTAGATTATCAAAAGGAACACGAACCTTTTGGTTCATTTAGTTCAATGTTTGACATGTAATTTTAGTAATTTTGGCATGTTATTTGAGTAACGTTTAGGTATATCTAGTTCAATGAAAATATTTGTATATGTAATTCCAGTAAACTTTTAGGTATATTTAGTTCAATGAAAATAATATATTGTAATTAACTGAGGACCACTATGTACTATTATGTGTCATCCTCTGTAAATAAAGTTTCTATATATCTATCTATCTATCTATCTATCTATCTATCTATCTATCTATCTATCTATCATCTATCTATCTATCTATCATCGTGCACGAAAGATTAGACAACTCGCATAGCAGGATTTACTTCGCAACTTATATGCAATATAATTATTGTGACCGTCTTTTTTATAGGCCTCTTATTCAAAAGAAGCTGGACGTTCTTAGTGAAGCGGGTTTGAACAAAGAAAATTTTTCTGATTTAGACTCGAAGACTTTTCAGGTAAGTTTAGAGCTTAATTATTTCTACTTGAAATATTAATTTTTTTATTATTTTTCTATGCAAAGTATTTATTTATTTATTTATTCATTGATTTATCTCGAAATAGTATTTATTTATTTGTTTATTTATTGATTGATTTATCTCGAAATAGTATATATTTATTTGTTTATTTATATATTTATTTATTTATCTCGAAATAGTATTTTTTTTTTTTTTTTTTTATTTATGTAAATACATATAAATAAATGAATAAATATTCATTATTTATTTATCTCGAAATAGTATTTATTTATTTGTTTATTTATGTATTTATTCATTGATTTATTGATTTATCTCGAAATAGTATATATGTATTTGTTTATTTATGTATTTATTCATTTATTTATTTATTTATTTTGAAATAGTATTTATTTATTTGTTTATTTATTGATTGATTTATCTCGAAATAGTATAATATATTTATTTGTTTATTTATGTATTTATTCATTTATTTATTTATTTATCTCGAAATAGTGTTTATTTATTTATTCATTTATTTATTTATCTTGAAATAATATTTGTTTATTTATTTGTTCATAGGATCCAAAACAAAGAGATTTAAAGGTTTTATTTGAGTCTTTAATTGACGAATATAAGGATGAAGATTGTCTTGGAATGGAAAACAAAGAAATTTCAGAAAGCGAGAATAAAAAGCAGAACATGGACAGTGATGATCTTGAAGTTGGTGAAACATCTTCTAAAGAAGAGAACATAATTGACGAATATAAGGATGAAGAGTGTCTTGGAATGGAAAACAAAGAAATTTCAGAAAGCGAGAATAAAAAGCAGAACGTGGACAGTGATGATCTTGAAGTTGGTGAAACGTCTTCTAAAGAAGAGAACAATAATTTGGAGGTTTTTCAGGTAAGTTTAGAGCTTAATTATTTCTACTTGAAATTATTTTTTTTGTATTTATTTTTCTATGCGAAGTATTTATTTATTTATTGATTGATTTATCTCGAAATAGTATATATTTATTTGTTTATTTATGTATTTATTTTTTTATCTCGAAATAGTATATATTTATTTGTTTATTTATGTATTTATTCATTTATGTATTTTCTCGAAATAGTATATATTATTTGTTTATTTATATATTTATTCATTTATTTATTTATTTTGAAATAGTATTTATTTATTTATTTATGTATTTATTTATGTACGTATTTATTTATTTATTTATTTATTTAATCATTTATTTATTTATCTCGAAATAAATATTTATTTATTTGTTTATTTATGTATCTATTCATTTATTTATTTGTCTCGAAATAGTGTTTATTTATATATTTATTCATTTAATATTTATTTATCTAGAAATAGTATTTATTTATTTGTTTATTCATTTAATATTTATTTTTCTCGAAATAGTACTTATTTATTTGTTTATTCATGTATTTATTTATCTTGAAATAATATTTATTTATTTATTCATAGGATCCAAAACAAAGAGATTTAAAGGTTTTATTTGGGTCTTTAATTGACGAATATAAGGAAGAAGAGTGCCTTGGAATGGAAAACAAAGAAATTTCAGAAGGCGAGAATAAAAAGCAGAAAATGGACAATGATGATCTTGAAGTTGGTGAAACATCTTCTAAAGACGAGAACGATAATTTGGAACAGGTTTTAAACAACAGTGATTGTTTGGAAGACGAATGGTTTGATGATTTCAATAACGATGATTGGGCTGTATTTTCAGTCGATAACATTAAGGAACCAAACGCGAAAAGAAAACGGTTTTAGAATACAGTTTACCACTCAAACTGAGAGTCGAAGAGCGACTGTTAAATGGAGATAAGATTTTGTCCATACATTAGATCTCTTCTCACTATTTGTTTCTCTTTATACACAATAGTTAAACATTCGATGCTTTTTTTAAATTACTTGAAATTAACGTTAAACCTCCTACACACTATTTCGGTGGTACATCAACATTTTTGGTTGACTCCACCTTGGACTCTGGATTCTACACTCATTAGTCTCTACTATATACACCTTGGATTCTACACTCATTAGTCTCTACTATATACACCTTGGATTCTACACTTATTAGTCTCTACTATATACACCTTGGATTCTATACTTATTAGTCTCTACTATATACATATTGGATTCTATACTTATTAGTCTCTACTATATACACCTTGGATTCTACACTCATTAGTCTCTACTATATACACCTTGGATTCTATACTTATTAGTCTCTACTATATACATATTGGATTCTATACTTATTAGTCTCTACTATATACACCTTGGATTCTATACTCATTAGTCTCTACTATATACACCTTGGATTCTATACTCATTAGTCTCTACTATATACACCTTGGATTCTATACTTATTAGTCTCTCCCATATACACCTTGGATTCTACACTCATCATCCCCTCCACCTTTTTTTGAGGATTGACGCCCCTATGTGGAAGGTACTATCATGCTACTGTAGCAAACAACATGGTAGGTTAATGATCTGAAACTATTATTTTGGTTGCATATACCGAATTTTATTAATTATCATTACAAACTCTTTTAATAGAATAAAAATCAAGGTTATACAAGATTAAACTAGTTTAAAAGTATTAAAGTATTAATACATGATAATATATAGGATACATTTTAAGATATTGTCAAATAACGGTGTGCCTTTTAGTTACAAATTGTTTCAGAGTTAATAATCAAGCTGTTTATCCGTGCTACCAGAACAGGAGGACTGGACAGAATAATTTGAATACTAAACATTTGGGGATCGCTAGAAAGTATACTTTAAAATAAGGTTGCGGGGAAGACTGAAAGCTAGTTGTTCGATGGTTAGTAGGAAGGTTAGTACAAGGGTTAATATTAGGGTGAGTATAAGGATTTCATTTCGGGTTATTTTTCAAACCTTTATACTCACCCTAATATTAACCCTCAGACTAATCTTCTTACTAACCATCGAACAACTAGTTTTCAGACTTTCCGCGGAAACCTTATTTTAAAGTACACTTTCTAGCGATCACCAAATTTTTAGTAGTCAAATTATTGTGTCCAGTCCTCCTGTTTTGATAGGGGTATCTAGTACGTATTCCTTATAAGGAGGCGCAAATAGAAGGCATTGACGAGCAAATAACCCTCGTACCCCTAACCGGCACCACATGCACTCCCATATTTGGCGAGCTAGATTAGTTAGAAATTGACTGTTAGACGCATGCGCTCAGACAATCCCATATGCAGTGGGCTGGTACGAGGGCAATGTATTTGCTCGTCAATGCCTTGTATTTGCTCGTACGCCACTTCCTTATATGGAATACGTACTAGAAGTACATATGAAAAATTTAGACAACTTTCATTACCAGTCCCTCGTGGTTCGTTTCTCCTTTTACGATTTTCTTTGTTACAATGACTCAACGAAACTGGCAGTAGATTCCGATACATAAACATTATTCTTTGGTCAGTAAGACATTTGGACATTGAAGGAATAACAGTTTGAATCTAATATTAATACAATCTTCAAATAATCGAGATTATCATTCTTGTCCGCTATGAGCTCACTCCATCAATGATATAAGATACATGATTAAAACTCCAGCCAAAATTCCCATATTTTGAACGATAAAAATTGTAACTCCAGTTTTAAAGTCTTCTTCGGCTATCTGGGTGCACAATTCCGGAAGCTAAACAGAAAATAAAGCGATCTTTACTTCTAAATTTCGATTAAACGAATTAATGAACAGTTGTTTTAATAAAGTACATGCCCAAAGATACACAGGTGACACCAGGGATGCTTGCCTTGCTGCAAAAGCATATACTTTAAAAAAGCAGTGATAAAAAATTATTGTGCCGAAATAATGTGTAGGAGGTCTAACATTTTGAGTGATGGCTTCTTCGTCAAACGTGTTACGTTTCACTCGATGATGAAGGAGAGCCTTACACCTCCTTCACACTATTTTGGTAGTACACCAACCTTTTATAGTATTTGATTTGTATTTCTACACTACCTACATAGCACAACACTTTGATCTCCTTCACATTATTATGGTAGTACATCAACCTTTTATAGTATTTGATTTGTATTTCTACACTACCTACATAGCACAACACTTTGATCTCCTTCACATTATTTTGCTAGTACATCAACCTTTTATAGTATTTGATTTGTATTTCTACACTACCTACACAGCGCAACACTTTGATCTCCTTCACATTATTTTGGTAGTACACCAACCTTTTATAGTATTTGATTTGTATTTCTACACTACCTACACAGCACAACACTTTGATCTCCTTCACACCAACCTTTTATAGTATTTGATTTGTATTTCTACACTACCTACACAACACAACACTTTGATCTCCTTCGCGTTATTTTGATAGTACACCAACCTTTAATAGTATTTGATTTGTATTTCTACACTACCTACACAGCACAACACTTTGATCTCCTTCACATTATTTTGGTAGTGTACCATCAACCTTTTATAGTATTTGATTTGTATTTCTACATTACCTACACAGCACAACACTTTGATCTCCTTCACATTATTTTGGTAGTACACCATCAACCTTTTATAGTATTTGATTTGTATATCTACACTACCTACACAGCACAGCACTTTGATCTCCTTCACACTATTTTGGTAGTACACCAACCTTTTATAGTATTTGATTTGTATATCTACACTACCTACACAGCGCAACACTTTGATCTCCTTCACTTACACCAACCTTTTAGGTTATTTGATTTGTATTTCTACACTACCTACACAGCACAACACTTTGATCTCCTTCACACTATTTTGGTAGTACACCAACCTTTTAGGTAATTTGATTTGTATTTCTACACTACCTACACAGCACAACACCTTGATCTCCTTCACACTATTTTGGTAGTACACCAACCTTTTATAGTATTTGATTTGTATTTCTACACTCACTATTTTGGTAGTACACCAACCTTTTATAGTAGCTATTTGATTTGTATTTCTACACTACAGTACCTACACAGAACAACAGTTTTATTAACTTCTTATTAACCGAGAGCCGGTCATTACAGGAAAATATCAGACCGAGGTCTTGACAGTAAAAAATGACCAAGAAGACGAGGCTAATAAGAGGTTTATTATTTGGCACTTTTAGACAGCAATAGCGTGACAAATAGTGAGAGTCGCGGGCTATTGAACAGAACACACCGAAAGGATAATAAAACTCACTTTCTGACTGTTCATCCTCTGATTGTGGCTCATTCATGATTTAATTGAAACACTGAAACACATTTGAATACTTTTTGGCTTTTATCGTCACAACCCGTATTCCGGACCGGTTTTTTTTAGTGAGTGTCTCAGTCAATCAAAGTAACTTATGCCATATAATAAATCACTTTAAAATCACTTTTGCCCAAAGTTATTAAAGCGGAACATTGGTAACGAAAATCATAATTTCACATTTTTGACTTTCTCACGAAGGTGATCCAAGTAACCAAAACTACTCTTGTACAAAACAACAGTTATTTTAGTTTAGTTATCACTCTTTTTTAGGGGAACGGAATACCCCAACAGGCTACGATGTAAGGTCGTTATCCGAGAAGATCCGAAAGTCTTACCATTTGCTGGTATTATTGCAAAGGCAGCAATTTCTCCTCAATTATTTTTAAGACCCTGAGTGTTTGACAACCGTGGTTTGACCAAAGACAATCCTATCATCCGTCATCTTGGATGTATTTTTATATGCATGTGACGTCACATAGAAGGTAACGCGAAATTTTTATCTATGTCTTTATAAGTCTTAAACTCGATTTTTATGAATGTCTTCCTTTTTCAATTGAACCACACCATTTTAAAAAGCATTCCGCGGAAACTCTGCTACCCACAGAATAGTTTCATCAGGTTTACCCCGGGTGTGACGTCACCAACTTCCCGGCGGATGACAGGATTGTCTTTGGTTTAGTGCTGTTGTTTTGTACAAGAGTAGTTTTATTTACTTGGATTACCTTATATGTAATATTAACCGCGCAGAAGGGTTTATAGGATTTAAGCCGGTAAAGCTCGTACTATGCTAAACAGAATAATTTCAACGTTCATTAAATTAAAGGTGTCGTCCAGTCCGTTCTGCGCATGTGTGATATTTCAAACGTGCGGGTCCCCATATGTCAACAAACTTCAACGGAATAGATTTGCGACAGTTCGAAAGCGAGTATTCGTCAAAGGTGGCGAAGGCGTGAGTGGTAGAGTTTGATATATTATCCACATTTAGGAACAGAACAGCTTCTTATAACATGATTTTTAGACAGAAAACCTCAAGCGTGTTAAACAAATCCGCAATACTTCATGTTCAATGTTTATATAATGCAATGTAAACAAACGATGTAAACAGAAACATGGACATGCGCAGAACGGACTGGACGGCACCTTTAATGTAATATTTCTATTTGTGTTCAACTCACCATATCTACAAGTGAAATGTACAAAAACATTCCCGCAGTCAAAGCGAGGACCCATAATATTGATGATTCATTGCTGCCAATTAAAATGCCAATAATCATTCCCATATACGAAATAATGGCCGACACCATGTTATAAGTAATAGCTTGCTTTACTGTCATTCCAGCTTTTACTAAAACAGCGAAGTCTCCTATAAAAAAAAATATACCAATTAACAATTTGTTTAATTAATACAACTAATCGATCAGACATAGTTTGACGCTACTCTGGCTTTAAAAAGTTTTTTAACGTAACTTTAAAAGTTACTGTCCATGACCAAACGTTTCGACACTCCAATCTAGTGTCTTCATAAGGAGTGATCGTTGTAAAGTTAGGATCCCTATTTATACCCTCATAGAACCGATGATGACGTTATCTATTAACAAGATGCAAATAAGCTTCTGGTAATAAACCACCGTCATCGCGATTCAATGGGGCGTGTGCGCTATTGATATGCCAAGCCTCCAGACAACGTCTCTGATGCAGGGCCGGATTAACCACGTGGCAGATGCGGCATATGCCACGGGCCTCGCACTTTTGGGGGCCTCGCGCTTTACTGGGCCACGCCCATTTTTACTGGGCCTCGCGAATTTAGGGGCCTCGCGAATTTAGGGGCCTCGCGAATTTAGGGGCCTCGCGCATTTAGGGGCCTCACGCATTTAGGGGCCTCGCGAATTTAGGAATTAAATGATTAAAAAATATTGTTATTAGAAATCGTTATTCAGAAATCCTGGTGGAGATAGATTGGCTGCGAAATTGGGATGATTTGCGGATAAAATTGAAAACGATTATTTAACAATTTTGTGTCTTTGAATTCAATTAGTTAGGTTTTCATAACGGGGGGGGGGGGGGGGACGGGGGCCTCGCGCTGAAAATCTGCCACGGGCCTCGCGCGACGTTAATCCGGCCCTGCTCTGATGTTATCACAGATTAGTGGTAATAATTTTGAAATTTTCCAACGCAATCTCATGGTAAGTTACGCACGCGTGTTCCGACAAAGGCGAATTTTCCTTTTTTGAAAAGAAAACAGCTTTTTGGTGTTCTTTAAAAGCACGGAATGGAATAAATCGCGTCTTTCCTCTGTTCTTTCGCAATACGATCCTTCGGTTTTACAAAAATTTGACCCAACGTCAAAAAAGGTTTTTGAGCAACTTTTACGTTGAAACGGCCCATAGTCAATCGAGATATGGTCTGGAAACTCGGCAAACTTCAAAGCGACTATAATGAGCTACGTTTTGATGTTGAACCATACCTTACACCGTGCACATTCTTTGTTTTAGGTTTATTAATATTTAAACAACACGGTTGAGCGATTAAACCCAAACGATTCTATTAATCTTTAATCTTTAATTAAAATTATTTTAACACGGTGGCCTTTCAGCGCGAGCTGATTTTCAAAGGGCCGTGTATACAATACATAAATATAAATATAATACATATAAGAATCAACACATTTCATAGAATATTACAATTAAAAAATTAAATTAATTTAATCTAATATAATCACTTAAATGCCTCTTAAAAGATGATACTGATTGTATTAATTGATCAGTCAGTTCACTCGGAAGTTCGTTCCATGATTTAGCAGCTCTGTAGGAAAAGCTTCTTTTTAGGAAATTTGTTTTAGGTTTTGCCAAAGAGAGTTTAACATTATTACTTCGTAAGTTGTAATTCTCATTTTCACATTTAGTGAATAACTTAACAAGATATTTTGGTAATTTTCCTGTTAAAACTTTAAATGTCATGATAGTTTCACGATTTTTTAAATTCTTCTCGACTGTTATCCAGTCAAGGTTTTCCAGTATTTCAGTGGAACGAACTTCGTAAGTGCTACCAGTTATTACGCGCGCCGCTCTCTTTTGTAGTTTAAATAATTTATTAATATGGCTAGAACAACCATCATTCCAAATAGTGGAACAATAGGTGAAATGGGGCATTATTAAGGCATTATACAATTTTATAAGAATATTTTGAGGAACAAATAATTTTGCCCTTCTTAGAAGTGCGATGTTTTTTGAGATTTTCTTACATTGCACTTCATTATTGTTGTCCCATTTCAACTGTTCATCAATAATTAGACCAAGCGATTTTTTGTTAGGAACACGTTTAATATTGTTATTCCCTATTGATATTATAGGACTTTCATCAATTAAGGCAATACGTTGTCTGGAGCCAATGATCATAAATTCCGTTTTGTCACCATTTAGAGTAAGTTTATTTGAGGTGAGCCATTGGTGAACACTTTCAAGGTCTTTATTAAGTTTAGTTTCGATTTCTTTAGAGTTAGCTCCCTTACATGACAGATTTGTATCATCTGCAAATAATGCGGCATCAGTTGATTCTAAACAATTTGGCAAGTCGTTAATGTACAATAGAAAAAGAATAGGACCCAAGTTAGATCCCTGTGGAACCCCACAATCAATTTTCCTTGCATCCGATAGTTTACCATTTATTGCAGAAATTTGTTTTCTGTTACTAAGATATGACTTAAACCATTCAAGGCTGTAGCCTCGTATACCGTATTGCTCAAGTTTAGAAATTAGGATTTTATGATTTACCGTGTCAAAAGCCTTCTTAAGGTCCAAAAATAGGACTCCATTAAGAAGGCCATTGTCCATATTGTATAGCCATTTGTTCGTGGCACTAAGTAATGCAGTTTCTGTAGAATGTATAGGCCGGAAACCAGATTGCTGTTCCGTAATGATGTTGTTTTCAGTCATAAACAATCTGAGTTGTCTGCATACTATTTTTTCAAAAAGTTTTGCAACAACAGAGATGATAGAAATAGGACGGTAGTTCCCACAATCATTTTTAGGCCCTTCTTTGTATATTGGTGAAACCCTAGCCATCTTCCAATCGTCAGGAAATATTCCCATTTGAAGTGATATGTTGAAAATATCGACCAATGACTCAACTGGATGATTGCTTCATTATACTAAAATGCAATAGGTTCAGTGACCGTGCACCGTGCACAAAATTGCATAAAGACGAACAAAAAGATAGAACAAAGACTTTAGCTGAGTTTCCAGACGATATCTCGATTGACTATGAACTACCTAAGATTCTTTTAATTGGTTCCGTAACCTTGAATATACGGAACAACCGCCAAACCCACCAAACTTTCGTTTTCAGAGTTTGTACGTGGTGGAGTAACTGCAGGTTTTAAACAGTTTTTTTTAGAAAATCATTAGGATAGTTATTTGCCTATGAAGCGTCGAAAACATGTTTTCGCTCACGTTTCCTTGAATCGGAACTAGATGTGGTATGTCTTGTTCTATTGAGGAACGGACTTGTTATGATATATGGGGTAGTGAGAATCAAATCAAAGATATTTGTCAGTGTGTGTTGGTTTTCGGTATAATAGTAATCTTATGCAGTAATGCAAATACTGCAATCTGATTGGCTACGTTACGGAAGGCAGAACGCGTCATTTTGATGCGCAGTCGACATTACGAAATGGCTTATTAAAACAGCGTTACAGGAGCTAGGTGAAGGATGTGATTTGGCGCAGTCGTTACATATATGTTTATCTTATTCTATGTATGGATTTTGGAGTCTACTTGAGAACGGCACCCTGCATGACAATTAATCCACTGGTTCCCAAGACCTGTATAGTCGTGTCAATTATCTTACCTAATTCGTGTGGTAACGTACCTAATTCGTGTGGTAACTTACCTAATTCGTGTGGTAACATACCTAATTCGTGTGGTAACTTACCTAATTCGTGTGGTAACTTACCTAATTCGTGTGGTAACTTACCTAATTCGTGTGGTAACTTACCTAATTCGTGTGGTAACTTACCTAATTCGTGTGGTAACGTACCTAATTCGTGTGGTAACGTACCTAATTCGTGTGGTAACTTACCTAATTCGTGTGGTAACTTACCTAATTCGTGTGGTAACTTACCTAATTCGTGTGGTAACTTACCTAATTCGTGTGGTAACTTACCTAATTCGTGTGGTAACATACATAATTCCTGTGGTAACTTACATAATTCGTGTGGTAACTTACCTAATTCGTGTGGTAACTTACCTAATTCGTGTGGTAACTTACCTAATTCGTGTGGTAACTTACCTAATTCGTGTGGTAACTTACCTAATTCGTGTGGTAACTTACATAATTCGTGTGGTAACTTACCTAATTCGTGTGGTAACTTACCTAATTCGTGTGGTAACTTACCTAATTCGTGTGGTAACATACCTGGTAACTTACCTAATTCGTGTGGTAACTTACCTAATTCGTGTGGTAACATACATAATTCGTGTGGTAACTTACATAATTCGTGTGGTAACTTACCTAATTCGTGTGGTAACTTACCTAATTCGTGTGGTAACTCGTGACAGAAGACAGCGACAGCTGTTGAAATACCACTGGCAAACGAAGCAGAGAATGCAGCACCAACTGCAAGACCATCTGCTAAATTATGGAAACCATCACCAACAATTACCATCCAAGCCAAAGAAGCAATCTGCGTTGATTTTTCAATATTAACATGATGGTGATGATGATGATGGCTGTGGTTATTGTTGTGCTTACTCTTGTTCTTCTCTTCTTCGTTGTCTTCATTGACCATTAAAGTATGACTTTCTGTTGGACAGTTGTTCGATCCATTTGACTTTATTTGATCTGTTTCAACATGATTTTCTGCCATCAAATCTTCTTTGGAATCTTCTTCACGTAGAGTCTCAATTTTCCTGGTTGTGTGACTATATGATGAAAATATTCATTATTGACTATATCTTTAACGACTATATGATGAAAATATTCATTATTGACTATATCTTTAACGACTAAATGATGAAAATATTCATTATTGACTATATCTTTAACGACTAAATAATGAAAATATTCATGATTGACTATATCTTTAACGACTATGATGAAAATATTCATGATTGACTATGTCTTTAACGACTAAATGATGAAAATATTCATTATTGACTATATCTTTAACGACTATGATGAAAATATTCATGATTGACTATGTCTTTAACGACTAAATTATGAAAATATCGAAATGCATAATAAAACAATCATTCGGTTTTCGCCAACCTCGTACCCAGAGTATTTGGTTGGGTGAGAACTATTAAGGCTTCGTTTACTCTTATCCACCTCAACGGCTGACGTTTCATATATGTATCCCGAATTTAAAACATAATCCTAACCCCTAACCTTAACCCTGAACCTAATACTGACCCTAACTCTTACGATAATGTTTTCTTTTAGAAATAATAGCTGATTTTAATTTCGAATTTTACTATCAATGTCTATGTGACGTCATTTTGGGATTTATATGAAACTTCCTCAACCTTTGGCTTCAGCCTTCGGCAGATAACACAGACCTCGGCGGCTCGGCGTTCATATAATTATTGGGGTATCTTACTCATCCAATAATTGTTTGAGGTACACTCCATCCCAAAAACAAGTGTTGCTTAAAGTGCCCATAACCTCAAAATGTTTTATTGTCTTGTTTGGAAGAACTTTTAAAATGATAAAGTAACTTATTTTGAAGATTTTCGTTTCTTTGCTTTCTTTTTGAGATATATCAGTTTGTTTGATATGCAAATGTCTGGAATTTCGTCAACATGCATAATGACTTATTGGAGAAATGTGTATATCTCTTTCATTCTCGAACGAAATCCTTTAAAATCAAGAAGTTTGGTGTTGTGGGAGAAACGCACATGCACGTGTTATTCACACTTTAGTGTTTTTATTTCATGAACGCAAAGATATATAACATTCTCTGATAACTCATTATGCATGTGTGACGAAATTCCAGATATTTGCAAATCAAACAAACTGATATATCTCACAAAGAAAGCGAAGAAGTGAAAATCTTCAAAAGAAGTTACTTTATCATTTTAAAAGTTCTAAATTTTGATGTTAGGGGCACTTTAAAGGGGCTATGTCACGATCTGCCTGGTTACTCAGCTAAGCGTACTTTTTGATTTTTGATTCGGAATCCAAAATCAAAGCGAAGCGAAAGCTCAAAGATTTATTCGATTAGTATTTGTTATTTTCATGTTGGTGGGTTATTTTTGGACGAGTTATAAGTAAAGCGTAATGACAATTTAATGTCTAATCGTGGTGGATTGCCGTAAAGGAGGCAGGATTGCCGTATCCTATCTTGAACAAAAAATCAACAAGTACGCTTAGCTGAGTAACCAGGCAAATTGTGACATAGCCCCTTTAAATGAAAGTTCTTTGTCGCCTTATATGAGAATGGGTATTAGTGTTCTTCTAATCGTTTTAGTTTTACAAAAATTTGGCTTTGTTTATCGTATTTTTGTAAATTGAAGGCCGCCATTTTTGTTCTTATTGCGGGCGAATGCGGTCGCTGCCATTACTTGAGTGATAGAAACACTTTGAAAAGAGATCCTTCAAAATAGCGTGAATAGAAATCCTCTACAATAGACTAAGACCACGTTATTCTCATTCTATTCCGAAGTGTTTCTATCACTCAATGACGTCAAAAATTAATGGCAGGCTGGCTACCGCATTCGCTCGCAATCAGAACAAAAATGGCGGCCTTCAATTTACAAAAATACGATAAACAAAAACCAAATTTCTCTAAAACTAAACGATTAGAAAAAAACTACTACGCATTCTCATATAAGGCGACAAAGAACTTTCATTTAAGTAACACTTGTTTTTGGGGTACAGTTCCTCTTTAAATATCAATTAAACAAAACAAAAAATCTGTCTAGAAAACAAAAAACAAACCTATCTCGGCTGGTGCGGTCCGGGATTTCGTCATTTTCCGTGGCAGCCATGTAAGCCATCCACAAACTATCGCGAACCTGTCTGCTGCTTCTGCGGTTTCCACTCGTTACTTCAGCTATAAATTCTTGGATAGATTTCCTTGAAGGGTCTTCTGCAGCTGCTGAAGGTTCTTCTGATATACTCACACCAGACACCGTTTCGTTCACTGTATTTGATTGCTGAGTAATTTGCTGTTTGCCTGCTCCATAAAGAATCTAACAAATAAAAAATGAAACGCTTTAGACATAAAAAATCTAGTTTGACCACAATGACAGATATTTTGACTTTGATTAAAGTGCATATCTCACGTTTGGGGATTTTACATATCAATAATATTTGGGTCTTCCTGAGCAAAGTCATATATATTGTCAGCTGAAAATTTCATATTCGTGGCGTTTTCCGCTGTCAAAGTTACCGGATGTGATGTCACAAGAGGCATTCCAAACCAGTTTTCTTTTGTTATTTGTCACAAAAACAGGTACGCAGCGCGTACATGCGTCTACTTAATTGAGTCACAAGAACAAATATAATGCCTTTTATAACATCACATCTGAGTAACTTTAATCTTTAAACGTTAGTCCATCAAGATGAAATTTTCGGCTGACAAGTTATATGATTTTTCTCAGGAAGATCCAAATATTACGAATATGTAAATCCTCAAACGTGAGATAGGTGCTTTAATCACACTCAAAACTATACGTACGTGTTTGTCTCTTGTCTTTCTCCGTCTAGCCAACTTAAGTTTCATAATGCATTCTACCAAGAAGAAAAGATAAATGCCAACAAAAATAATAAATGCCCGAAATAAAATTTGTTTATCAGCATCACCAGCTTCCTCGTCACCATGGCCATGTTCAGAGTGAGGAACCAGGCTCTGTATGAGAAAAATAATACGATATCGTAAGAAATCTTTCATCTTCTACGAGTATACAATAAACAAGCAACAGCAACAACAACAACAACAGAAGCAACAACAACAACAACAGAAGCAACAACAACAACAGCAGCAACAACAACAGCAACAACAACAAATTAGAAAACAAGAAACGGTATCAAAATCAATAGTATAAGTTTACAAATAATTTCCCAACGCAACCAGGTGATAAATCACACATAATTTGACGCTACTCTGGCTTTAAAAAGTTTTTTGAACGCGACTTTAAAAGTTACTGTCCATGACCCAACGTTTCGACACTCCAATCACAATCTAGTGTCTTCATCAGGGGTGATCGTTGTAAAGTTAGGATCCCTATTTTGTACCCTCATAGAACAGATGATGACGTTATCTATCAAAGGTGCAGTCCAGTCCGTTCTGCGCATGTATGATATTTGAAACGTTGGGGACGTTTGTCAACAAACTTTAACGGAATAGATTTGCGACAGTTCGAAAGCGAGTATTCGTTAAATGTGGCGAAGGCACGAGTGGCAGTTTGATATATTATCCACATTTAGGAACCAAACAGCTTCTTATAACACGCTTTTTAGGCGGAAAAGCTCAAGCGTGTGAAAAAAATCCGCAATACTTCATGTTCAATGTTTATATAACGCAATGTAAACAAACGATATAAACAGAAACGTGGACATGCGCAGAACGGACTGGACGGCACCTTTAAGCTTCTATTAAGAAGCTATTATCTATTAAATTTCTGGTAATAAACCACCATCATCGCGATCAATGGGGCGTGGACCAGTGGCGGATATTCACGTTTTAAGGTGGTGGGGCAAAGCCTCCCAAAATGTCCGACAAGTTTGGTTGCTAAGTAACAAATTTTATTTGAAAATTTCCGACAAATTGGCAATTATATATATATATATATATATATATAAATTTTATTTGAAAATTTCCGACAAATTGGCAATTTGACGAAAGGTGGGGGGGCGGCTGCCCCCCCATCCCACCACAATTTCCGCCACTGCGTGGACGCTATTCCAAGCCTCTAGATTGTACCGCGGATTAGTGGTAATAATTTTGGAATTTTCCCACGCAATCTCATGGTTGGTTACGCATGCGTGCTCCGATAAATCAGAATTTTACTTTTTTGAAAAGAAAACAGCCTTTTGGCTCTCTCCTCCGCAAAGGCTTCCAATGCGGTACAGCGGTTTTCCTTATCCCATTAACCCTCTACCGCACCCTTATCCGAACCCATATAACCCCCCTCTAACGCATTCCTTATCCGAACCCATATAACCCCCCTCTAACGCATTCCTTATCCGAACCCATATAACCCCCCTCTAACGCATTCCTTATCCGAACCCATATAACCCCCCTCTAACGCATTGCTTATCCGAACCCATATAACCCCCCTCTAACGCATTCCTTATCCGAACCCATATAACCCCCCTCTAACGCATTCCTTATCCGAACCCATATAACCCCCCTCTAACGCATTCCTTATCCGAACCCATATAACCCCCCTCTAACGCATTCCTTATCGAAAACCCTATAACCCCACCCACCCCCCCCCCCCCCCCCCCCCCTCTAACGCATCCCTTATCCGAACCCATATAACCCTCCTCTAGCGCATTCCTTATCCGAACCCATATAACCCCCTCTAGCGCATTCCTTATCCGAACCCATATAACCCCCCCCTCTGACGCATTCCTTATCCGAACCCATATAACCCCCCTCTAACGCATTCCTTATCCGAACCCATATAACCCCCCTCTAATGCATCCCTTATCCGAATCCATATAACCCCCCTCTAACGCATTCCTTATCCGAACCCATATAACCCCCTCTAATGCATCCCTTATCCGAATCCATATAACCCCCCTCTAACGCATTCCTTATCCGAACCCATATAACCCCCCTCTAACGCATTCCCTTATCCGAACCCATATAACCCCCCTCTAACGCATTCCTTATCCGAACCCATATAACCCCCCCCCCCCTCTAACGCATTCCTTATCCGAACCCATATAACCCCCCCCCTCTAACGCATTTCTTATCCGAACCCATATAACCCCCCCTCTAACGCATTCCTTATCCGAACCCATATAACCCCCCTCTAACGCATTCCTTATCCGAACCCATATAACCCCCCCCCCCTCTAACGCATTCCTTATCCGAACCCATATAAACCCCCCCCCCCTCTAACGCATTTCTTATCCGAACCCATATAACCCCCCCCCTCTAACGCATTTCTTATCCGAACCCATATAACCCCCCCCCCCTAACGCATTTCTTATCCGAACCCATATAACCCCCCCCCCCTAACGCATTTCTTATCCGAACCCATATAACCCCCCTCTAACGCATTGGAAGCCTCTGCGGAGGAGAGAGGCATATTGCTGTTCTTTTAAATGCGTACGAAACTGACGTTTTGTCTGACCAATGTACTCCTGATCACAGTCGTTGCACAGAATGGAATAAATGGCGTCTTTGCTCTGTCCCTTCGCAATACGATCCTTAGGTTTTTCAAAAATATGACCCAACGTCAAGAAAGGTTTTTGAGCAACTTTTAAGTATAAGTTTACTTACGTGTGGTATAAGATGTAATAAAGCATCGCCAGCCAAACTTCCAATTGCAAGAGCAACAAGGAAAGACATGATTTTGTTGTAAAACGATTTTCCCAACAATGGTATGATAACAATTACCAACAATGAGCTAAGACTGATGACTGTAATAGCGATAGTTGCATAACCCCAAACTGAAAAGAAAAAGACAAAACAACTTCATTTCGACAAACTGTATAGATAAACTGATGAATGTATAAATAAACATCAACTTGCTGTAATTCACTTCGGAATACAAATGTTAACATAACAACATAAATCTGTTTCTGTTGTGAGAGTATAAATGAGATTACACAGAGAGGTCAGGAGAAATTGCGAGTTCAGATAGATCACAGAGAGTTTGAGAGAAATTGCAAGAGAGATCACAGAGAGTTTGAGAAAAATTACAAGAGAGATCACAGAGAGTTTAAGAGAAATTACAAGAGAGATCACGCAGAGTTTGAGAGAAATTACAAGAGAGATCACAGAGAGTTTGAGAGAAATTACAAGAGAGATCACAGAGAGTTTGAGATAAATTACAAGAGAGATCACAGAGAGTTTGAGAGAAATTACAAGAGAGATCACAGAGAGTTTGAGAGAAATTACGAGAGAGATCACAGAGAGTTTGAGAGAAATTACAAGAGAGATCACAGAGAGTTTGAGAGAAATTACGGCAGAGATCACAGAGAGTTTGAGAGAAATTACAAGAGAGATCACAGAGAGTTTGAGAGAAATTACAAGAGAGATCACAGAGAGTGTGAGAGAAATTACGAGAGAGATCACAGAGAGTTTGAGATTAATTACAGGAGAGATCACAGAGAGTTTGAGAGAAATTACGAGAGAGATCACAGAGAGTGTGAGAGAAATTACAAGAGAGATCACAGAGAGTTTGAGAAAAATTACAAGAGATATCACAGAGAGTTTGAGAGAAATTACAAGAGAGATCACAGAGAGTTTGAGAGAAATTACAAGAGAGATCACAGAGAGTTTGAGAGAAATTACAAGAGAGATCAGAGAGAGTTTGAGAGAAATTACAAGAGAGATCACAGAGAGTTTGAGAGAAATTACGGCAGAGATCACAGAGAGTTTGAGAGAAATTACAAGAGAGATCACAGAGAGTTTGAGAGAAATTACAAGAGAGATCACAGAGAGTTTGAGAGAAATTACAAGAGAGATCACAGAGAGTTTGAGAGAAATTACAAGAGAGATCACAGAGAGTTTGAGAGAAATTACGACAGAGATCACAGAGAGTTTGAGATAAATTACAAGAGAGATCACAGAGAGTTTAAGAGAAATTACAACAGAGATCACAGAGAGTTTGAGAGAAATTACAAGAGAGATCACAGAGAGTTTGAGAGAAATTACAAGAGAGATCACAGAGAGTTTGAGAGAAATTACAAGAGAGATCACAGAGAGTGTGAGAGAAATTACGAGAGAGATCACAGAGAGTTTGAGAGAAATTACAAGAGAGATCACAGAGAGTTTGAGAGAAATTACAAGAGAGATCACAGAGAGTTTGAGAGAAATTACGGCAGAGATCACAGAGAGTTTGAGAGAAATTACAAGAGAGATCACAGAGAGTTTAAGAGAAATTACAAGAGAGATCACAGAGAGTTTGAGAGAAATTACAAGAGAGATCACAGAGAGTTTAAGAGAAATTACGGCAGAGATCAGAGAGAGTTTGAGAGAAATTACAAGAGAGATCACAGAGAGTTTGAGAGAAATTACAAGAGAGATCAGAGAGAGTTCGAGAGAAATTACGGCAGAGATCACAGAGAGTTTAAGAGAAATTACAAGAGAGATCACAGAGAGTTTGAGAGAAATTACAAGAGAGATCACAGAGAGTTTGAGAGAAATTACGGCACAGATCACAGAGAGTTTGAGAGAAATTACAAGAGAGATCACAGAGAGTTTGAGAGAAATTACAAGAGAGATCACAGAGAGTTTGAGAGAAATTACGGCAGAGATCACAGAGAGTTTGAGAGAAATTACAAGAGAGATCACAGAGAGTTTGAGAGAAATTACAAGAGAGATCAGAGAGAGTTCGAGAGAAATTACGGCAGAGATCACAGAGAGTTTAAGAGAAATTACAAGAGAGATCACAGAGAGTTTGAGAGAAATTACAAGAGAGATCACAGAGAGTTTGAGAGAAATTACGGCAGAGATCACAGAGAGTTTGAGAGAAATTACAAGAGAGATCACAGAGAGTTTGAGAGAAATTACAAGAGAGATCAGAGAGAGTTCGAGAGAAATTACAAGAGAGATCACAGAGAGTTTGAGAGAAATTACGGCAGAGATCACAGAGAGTTTGAGAGAAATTACAAGAGAGATCAGAGAGAGTTTGAGAATAATTACAAGAGAGATCACAGAGAGTTTGAGAGAAATTACGGCAGAGATCACAGAGAGTTTGAGAGAAATTACAAGAGAGATCACAGAGAGTTTGAGAGAAATTACAAGAGAGATCACAGAGAGTTTGAGAGAAATTACAAGAGAGATCACAGAGAGTTAGAGAGAAATTACAAGAGAGATCACAGAGAGTTTGAGAGAAATTACGACAGAGATCACAGAGAGTTTGAGAGAAATTACGAGAGAGATCACAGAGAGTTTGAGAGAAATTACAAGAGAGATCACAGAGAGTTTGAGAGAAATTACAAGAGAGATCACAGAGAGTTTGAGAGAAATTACAAGAGAGATCACAGAGAGTTTGAGAGAAATTACAAGAGAGATCACAGAGAGTTTGAGAGAAATTACAAGAGAGATCACAGAGAGTTTGAGAGAAATTACAAGAGAGATCACAGAGAGTTTGAGAGAAATTACGACAGAGATCACAGAGAGTTTGAGAGAAATTACAAGAGAGATCACAGAGAGTTTGAGAGAAATTACGGCAGAGATCACAGAGAGTTTGAGAGAAATTACGAGAGAGATCACAGAGAGTTTGAGAGAAATTACAAGAGAGATCACAGAGAGTTTAAGAGAAATTACAAGAGAGATCACAGAGAGTTTGAGAGAAATTGCAAGAGAGATCACAGAGAGTTTGAGAGAAATTACAAGAGAGATCACAGAGAGTTTGAGAGAAATTACAAGAGATATCACAGAGAGTTTAAGAGAAATTGCAAGAGAGATCCGCAGAGAGAGAAACCGTAGACAGAAACCGGAAATAAACAGTAGAGAGGAACGTAGTGAACTAGCTGACCTTTTGTTTTAATTATCATGTTATTTGTTATCATATTTGCATATATTTTATATATCCTTTTATCTTACACTTCCGTTTATTATGTATATAAACCGCACCTTGTTTATAATCTCGTAGTTCTGACGATGTTATAGTACAACGAAAGCTAAACTCTTTTAAACGTTTTTAACCTTTTACCTATTTTATTAAATTTATCATAACAGTAGCAACTTGGCCTCATTTGATTTCAACTTATATTTCTTCAATATGCTACTGAGGGACAACTTTATTCGATTATAGATCACAGAGAGTTTGAGAGAAATTACAAGACAGATCACAGAGAGTTTGAGAGAAATTACAAGAGAGATCACAGAGAGTGTGAGAGAAATTACAAGAGAGATCACAGGGATGAGATTAAGAGATTATTAGTCAAGATATTTAAGTCAAGATTAATACAGCTCGTGATATACCGTTTCATAACTCTCTCCTCCGCAGAGGCTTCCAAACCGCATTCGCCATCCTATTACCCCCTCTACCGCATTGGAAACCTCTGCGGAGGAGAGATGTTTCATAAAGTAAAGTTGTTTGTCATGAATAGATTGTAAAATATAAAGATTGTTAACGGAAAGATATACACTCTGAATTGTTTGAGAACCAGTAAGAACAGATAACTTATACATGACGTTACATAGACTATCGCCGTAGTAAATCAGCTGTTATTTCTAAAGTAAAGTTCTTGTATTGGAATATTGTGATTGTGCGTTGGTATGCTACAACAAAGGAGGTAGTGATCTCTTAGAACGTAAAAAATCTTTCATCTCCTATTCGTATATACAATAAACAAACAACAACAACAAATCAGAAAACAAGAAACTATATGAAAATCAAGAGTATAAGTTTACAAATAATTTTCCAACGCAACCTGGCTTTAAACATTTTTTAAACGTAACTTTAAAAGTTAGTGTCAATGACCCAACGTTTCCAATCTAGTGTCTTCATCAGGGGTGATCGTTGTAAAGTTAGGATCCCTATTTATACCCTCATAGAACCGATGATGACATTATCTATTAACAAGCTGCAAATAAGCATCTGGTAATAAACCACCGTCATCGCGATTCAATATTGTGATTGTAGGTGGGTAATATTGTCATTGTACGTGGGCAATATTGTTATTGTGCGTGGGCATGCTACAACAAAGTAGGTAGTGATTCAGCGGCGTGCTGCTCGAATTGTTTTGAGATCAGACGGTAGTGATTATGCGCTTACTAAGCTTTATTTTTTGTAAACTATTTTACTTTTAACCAAGAAATAATTCAAAGGTCCACCAGACAGAGTAATTTAATTCATCTGCCCAGAGTGAGAACTGAAGGAACTGGAAAGTCCTTTTATTATAATGGTTGTATTGTTTTCAATAGTTTTAACTCTTAAATGGTTCGCTGTAGTTTATTTGTAATTTTATTTTAGCTTTAATTGTAGTGTTATGTAATTTAGTATATTACCTTTTAGATGTTTTAACCCTTATATCTTTGTAAATTTTTACTGACTCCAGGATCTTCTTGATAACAGTGTGTTTTTTACGCTGATTCGACTATCCTGATTAAATAAAGGTTTGATTGATTGATTGTAAAGCATTATCATAAGAATTTGGGTTAGTATTAGGTTTAGGATTATGTTTTGAATTCGGGATACTTATATGAAACGTCAGCCCTTTTAGTTCTCAAAATTTTTCTTAACATTATCCTATATGGACTTATAGTACGTATTCCATATAAGGTCATATCGGACGGGACTGGGAAGAGCAAATACGTTGCCCTAACGAGCAAATACGTTGCCCTAACGCCAGCCCACTGGATGCGGAACGTTACGATATGTTCGATTATCCGCTCTTTTTAAGAAAATTACGTTCGCTCGCCGGATAAGCTGTACGCATATTGTAAACAGATAATTTACCTTTGTTTTAACATATATTGTAGCTTTGGGAGTTGATTATTTCTCAAGAAAACGTTCGTCGAAGACAGCCGAAAGTTCGTTTACAAGATGGTGTCCGTATACGAAAATTATATTTTTGGGCATGTTCGATCACCCGCTTTCAACGAGAACTAAGTTAGCTACCAGGATAAGCTGTATCTATGTTGTAAATAGATCATTTAATTTAAAAGAATAATATTCTATAGCTTTGTGGGAGGGTTAGGACCTTTGTTGTTTTGGGGTCGGTTACAATCTAATTAACTTGGAGGCTGGTACGAGGGCAATGTATTTGCTCGTTAGGGCAACGTATATGCTCGTTAGGGCAACGTATTTGCTCTTCCCAGTCCCGTCCGATATGACCTTATATGGAATACGTACTATAAGTACCTATCACATATTCGCTACAGTGACGTAGAAGCAACCTCGTTCCCAGGGCCTTATCTCCGCTCCCCGCCACGTAGAAGTAAGCTGAAGTTAAGGGGACGGGAGGGTGCAATTTCAGTTGTTGTTCACAGATTTCAAATTCACCTTCAGATGATGAGATTTTCTGTCTTGCAATTCCAACATGGGTATCCACATCTACATGATCATCGTCCATTTTCTTTACAAACAATGCGTACAAACCAGGACAAATTTTGGGGAAATCTTCTTTTTTTATTTTGTCAGATGCGTTAAAATTTTGATCTGCTAATACTTTAAAAACTTCAGGACACTATATACAAAAAAGATAAAGCATTTTTATAAACAAAAGATTTTATTTAAAGGACATTGGCAACAAAAATTAAGTTTGTCTTATATGAAAGAACTCGCAAAATGATAGAGTAACACCTTTTACAACTTTTCCGTATTTTACTTCATTTTTGAAATATTTCAGTTTGTTTGATATGTAAATGAATGGTCTCTGTCGTCAGGTGATGGGTAGAGAATTTTCACTCATTAAAATATTATTTCCATCTTCAAGTTTGTTCCACAAATTTACTTAAAAATATGCGTATAATAACTCCTCGTGATAACGTTATAAATCAATATTAAATACATACAATCACTGAGATATAAGAGCTGACGTCAGAGACCATCTCATTTACATATCAAACAAACTGATATATTTAAAAAACGAAGTAAAATACGGAAAAGTTGTAAAAGGTGTTACTCTATCATTTTACGAGTTCTTTCATATTAGACAAACTTAACTTTTATTGCCAATGTCCTTTAAAAGAAAAGAAACACAATTCGCAGAGAGCCAAACCACAGATAAATTAAATGGCAGAATCAAATTACAAAATACATATACAGGCCATGCAAATAACTAAATATATAGTATAAAAAAAGAATTTCAATATCTCGAAAAATACTTAATTAAAGAAATACATAGACGACATTTAGAATAATGTGGCCTTCTGTAGGACAGGGCGTGCAAATAACTAATACAACATAGTTACGAGCGAGACTTCACGTAGGATATAACATCTAGTTTAGTTAACCATTTTTAATATTTTTATAGTCGCGAGCTCAAGTTGCAAATAAATAAAATAAATAAATAAAATAATTGATTTTCTTCAGTTTAAGATAGTCCGGGTAATGAGCATGACCGTTGGATGCACGGGGGGGGGGGGGGGGGGGGGGGGGGGTGCCCTCTAAGAATTTGACATGGTCGTGGCTAGATGGAATACTCGCAGTTGAGGTGACCGTGAGGTACTAGGTCTGAGTCGTCTTCTGGACGATCCTTTTATTAGTATTAAGGTTTGTACTAGAAAACCATTAGGCGGGGGGTTAGGGTTAGGATCTAAGTTGTTTTGGGGTTAGCAGTTCTATGATGTATTTCATCATACAGGCGTGTCCGATCGTATGATAGCAGTACAATCTCTCATTTCGTCCATACTTTCGCGCATACTAAAAAAGATCGTCCAGAAGACGAGTCAGTACTTCTGTTATTAATTAATAGCGCAACGTATGGCGCAGAGAAGCGTCCAATCTTTTCTCCGGCTCAACGGCATACAGTAACTGTACTAGGTAAGTTAACCAGGCTAACGCCAGGATACGCAAACGCCAAAGATCCTCTCAGTTACAACAAGGGCTGTGTGTCGCGAATGCTTGCGTGTCGTGGATGAACTTCTTACCTTTGGGAGTTGTTGTCGGCAGAAACTCATCACGAGGAGTCACCGCAGGAAGTCTGGTTTACTACGAGCCTGCGAACACTGTCACTGAAACCGCTTGCAATTCACCGCAGCAATGCCAACAAGTCACACAATATGATGCTGACATTGGCCGACAGAGCAACCACGACGACGACGAGTCCCCTGAGAGCTTGCCGTACGTCTACGCATGCAGTTGTGCATGTTGCTTTAATTTTGACGCTGCTCATCAACCGACGAACTTGCAGAGATCCAAAACCCCTCCGGGACAGCAAAAGTCATACTCCATGTCCATTCAGGCTAGCTCAGTGTATGCACTTCATCATGCACACCATGTATGTTGCAGTGCGATCGGGAGTCAAGACTATGGTAACCCTCTCCAACCGCTACAATTCCAACTGGAAAATTCTCAAGCGACTTCGCGAGCATGCAGCGAGAGTCAAGTCAAGTCAATTTTATTTTATTTACCAGCAATAAATGTTAAAAATTATAGACAAAAACATAAATAGCTGGCAAGGTAGCCCAAAAAGAAACCAAAAGGCTATAAGATTTGGCTTCCTTTTTACTTAATTTTATATATAAATTAGCAGCAATGTGCCAATGAGAGGCAATGGTAAAGGTGTGCAGCTCAACACATAACGTAGTGCAGAACCACCATTCTCCCTTAAAATACAATAATAATTGGCATTTCAGAGATTCTAGATTCCAAAATTTCCCGGGGAGCATGTCCCCTTACCCCTTACAATTTTTCTCGCGCCTGTGGCGCTGGCATTACCATTCCAGTTTTAATCCCCCCTGTCATGAAACATCTTCCTACGGCCCTGTTTTGTATGAATTATTTTATTATTTAAAAGACGTCGTCGTTAAAATTACGTCGCGTTTGTTTCTTCTTGCTCATGGACGACGGCGTAAAGAGGTTATATGATAAAGACGTTTTTGAGTTTTATCACCGAATGAAGCCACAAACCACTGATGGCAGTTTGAAATGAAATCTAAATTCACATTATCTAGTTCATAGAAGTTTCTAAAAGATCGACTGATGCTGACCAACGCTTTTTAGCAGCTGACAAATGTTGTCACTTCAGAACATGACAACGCCTTCATTCATTTAATTTGTTCTGCATGATGAAAAATATCATTGAAATAATACATCGTGCGTGGTTCTTGAACGTGACTTGTATAAGCTCTCTAATTTCTCGTTGAAGGTCAGACTACAATCTCAGAAATAATCGCGTATCATGTATTAAAGTATCATGAAGAACATGCAGGAATGTTCAGGAATGGTTTTAGATTGCAAGTGCTTGTATGAGCGTTGACACATGTTGGGATTGTCATTGGAGTGTGATGAACTTATAACAATATAAAGAATCGAGAAAAATTGCTCATTTCGTTTTCTTCATTTGAGATGTTACTAGCGCGCAAGCCGAGCGAGTGTGAGCAATCGTGTAGTGTTAAGAACTAGTATAGAGAGCCAGCAAGGTTTCGCTGTTGAGTGATTCTGCCAGAAGAAGCGTTCGTTTTTATTAAACTTATCTTGTTATCTAATTATGTTCTCGTATTGTTAAATACGACAAAGGTCGAGACGTCTATCTTTGCCTTTGTAAATAATAATGTCGGTCTTTTAGCTTTATCTGAATAAGAAGGACAACTGACAGGGAGACACCACGTATCTGGTTAATATAGTCACGATAACAAAGATGGTCTACTAATGATTATCATATTGTAGATATATTAAACTATTTTTCTCACCTTTTCCTTCTCTTCATCATCATCATGATGACCTTTGTCGTCGTCGTGATGTTCCTCAGCGGCTGTGTTTTGTTCGTCTGTTTCTGACTCTAAATGTTCTACCGTTGTTACCCCGTCGTGTTCCTCGTCACTATGTCCATGCTGGTCACTGTTACTTTTTCCACCACACTTTCCCAATTTCACAGTGAGGTTACACAGTTGGAGCGGCAAAATGGTGCCACTATTATTGTCGCCATATTTTTCAAAAAAATGTTCAAGTAATTCTTCTGTGGCAGTGTGATGCGGTTCCTCTGTCTCGCTGCTTGTTTTGTTCGATGGCAAAGTTGCCGCAGACCGCAGACAACATAGCAATACTAACAGAATAAACCGAGAAATACAAATATTACTCATCTTCACAACGCTCTTCCCCTTATTATGTTAAGATGCCTTGGATAAATAAAAGTTTAAAGAACTAAGCTTTATATACTGACGCAGTTTCAATTTACAACGGATATAGACGATCTCAAGCACGCTACTTGTGTACAAACATGGCCACTAGTATGCGGGGCGTTGCTGTAATAAAATGTTTCCTGACGTTGAACAAAAATGTCTAAAATGTTTGTAAACGACGTACTAAAGTTAAGAGTGTTATCACATGCAGCAATCTGATGATGATAGCGCTCGATGATTCAATTTGATTTTCACCTCGTTTCTGACGTCATATTAGTTTAGACAACAGTCCGATAATCGGGCGTAGATCGAATTTCAAACGTGTTATTTCTTTCAACAAGTCTGATCTTTTTAAATAAACAAAGAATAGGGAGAAATATTAAATTAAGGCAATGGTTTACACAACGATTATAATTGAGCCATTTCGTACACTGGTGCATGTTATGTTGTGTATTTACTCAAGAGAATATCCAGGACATTTGCTCCCAAATGCTCCTTTTTACTTACATGTACACCAAGATAGGAAATCGGTCGGATTATTCATGTAAACATAGCATAAAACAATCAATATAGACATACGACAATAAGTGTGTATATATATATAACACATGTATATCGTCCATGTATTGTCTGTCTACTGCAGCAGTGTAGATATGCAACACACAATCAAATAAGTAAGATTTACAGTTTACTGTTTACAATCGACTTAGATTGAACTTTCCAAAAATTCAAGCTATCGTCCTCCCGACGTTAAGTGGCGTCTTTTAGACGAAAAAACAAACGGCGTCTACTAGACGTAAAATGGTCGTCCTTACATACATTAAACGTTCGTCTTCTCAGACAAGGGCGTAAAACTGTAGGTCCCCTCCGGGGTTTGGCAGCCTAGTGATGGACACGGTATGTGGCAGGGCTTGACCGCAGACTGAACTTTCCAAAAGAATTCTCCGCCAAGAAATGTTTCAAGACATTTTATCATTCAGGCTAAAATTTACCAACAACCTACAGTATTATCTCATGTTTTACTTGTCGACATCGATCGATACATGAGTATGCAAGTATTTTAATTATACATCAATTAATAAGTATGTCAATTTCCTATTCTTTTTCTTCGATCTAGACAAAACATACACAAGACGAATATACAAATTTATTTTGGTCACATTAAATCAACTCAATTGATTTAAAACAAATTCAATTGATTGTCAACAAAAATTACCAAAACTTCTAGTCTTCATGCAAGTATTTTTATTATTTTTATTTTTCAGAATTTCCATTCCCAAGCTTCATAGCTCTTAGCTATTTTATACGTTATTTTATTGGCAGTGTTGCAAGTATTCAAGAATGTGTTTCCTAAAATGGACGGGAGTGCTACAATCATGCAGGAAGACTTTGTATTTGAAAGTTGCGGAAATGCGCGACATACATTAGGATTATTATAAATATAGGAAAATTATAAATATGAGCGGCCGATACAAACTCGAGCCAAAGGCGAGCGTTTGTATATCAGATAAAGATCGGATACGAATATTTTATATGGTTTATCAAATGAATACACATAAATGATCATATCTATCTACTATCTTGAAGATACAAGCTGTTTTAAAGTAATATTTAAGCTGTTTATAAGCTGTTTTTATAAAAGTAATATTTCATTTACTCGCAGTACTGTTCCTCGTTCCCAGGGCCTTATCTCCGCTCCCGCCCGGGGAACGAGGTTAATAAAACACTTGCTTTTTAGACGTTCGTTGACGCTCAGCGCCAGTAAGCTCCAGACATAAAAAACAAATATTCCTATATCTTCCAGAGATTTTACCCAAAGTTCCTTAAACTTTCAAGTGATATTTATCATAAAGAAGGTAAATAATTTCCAGTCTTTGTTTCCATGACAACAAGATCACGTGACTCTCAGCCGCAATATTGAATGGACAAATAAAAGCTTCTTGAGGCACGAGAATACATATAACGTAAACAAATAAACAGCCTAATTTGATGCAAATAGTTATCTAATTTAGGCATGCTAAGTTGCCACGTTGTATAACTTTACTGTAAATGGGAAAGTTTAGCGATTTATTTTTCAACTAATTACAATTACTCTCATATTTTTGTTTATGCAAATTAATTCCTACAATTCAACTTAGGATAATAAATGTAATTAATGTTTGAATTAAATTGGTGTGTTTGTTATGTAAATTTTGATTTTTATCCATGAAGAAGGTTTTAGGTTTTCATCCAATATGGCCGCCAATACGTCACGTGACCTTGTTGTCGTGGAAAAAAAATTGTAAATTAATTCCTACTGTATGCTGAAGTCAGTTAGAACTTAGTTTGGACAACATTTCTAGAAATTTCAGTCTTAATTTTGAAATAATTTTGAAAATCAACGTTGTCTAAGCCGTAAAAACAAAAAACAAGCGAGAAATTTATCAAGAACAACAAGCATGTGGGCATGCTCCCCCGGAAAATGTTTGAAAACTAGAGTCTCTGAAATGGTATTTCCTACATTCTGAGACTGTTCCTCATAGAATTGTCAGGTTCCGATTGGTTGCGCCCATGATGTTCACATTTGGGAGGTGAGAAAGTCTGTAAGAACCGACATGGCACCAAAATTCAAGGGGAAAACGAACTAGACCTTTGAATATCTTAATTTATCTTTCGCTGAATATCCGTTGGCGTTAAACAAGGGAACAAACAATGTTTTAGCTCTAAAATCCTAAAAATATTGGCGGGGGCTTAGCCCCCCATTTCAAATATTGTGGGAGTTATAGCCCCGGTAGCCCCTCTATTCCGCCGCCCTTGCTTCTCAAACATAGTAATTTACATATTTTCAAAGTCCTAGGACTTTGAAATATTTCAAAACGTCATCACGTTGATCAGCTAGATGGATCTTCCTCCAGTTTCCAAACACTAATTAAACATTAATTTATTTTGTTTTTGGTTCATGAATTATTAATGATTTGAGAAATAATAATAATGTTTACTATTTATATAGCGCAAATTAGCATGTGTATATGATCAAATGCGCTTTACAACATCGACAATTTATTTATTCTATTAACTTCAATACCTAGTATTTATTTTTTTACAGTTTTTATCATCATTAGTTTTCCTAACTATTTATCCTAACCCGCCCTGTCAACTTCCCTGTGGGAGGAAACCAGAGAACCCTGAGAAAACCCACGACTTTCGGCAGAGTGTTGAGCAACTCTTTCCACGTGCGATGAAATGTCCGAACACAGGATTCGAACTCTTGACCTCAGAGGTGGGAGGCAGTGGCCCTGACCACTAGACCACTGAAGCCCCAATGAAGCCAATAGACCACTGAAGCCCCAATATGTATATATATATATATATATATATATATATATATATATATATATATATATATATATATATATATATATATATATATATATATATAAATGTATGTAAGTATATATAAAATAATATTAAAATATGTATAAAAAACGTTATTGTCAATGTTTAAAACAATTCAGAGCAGTTTAATTAGGCCAAATTATTTCATTGAGATCTCGGGTAACATTTCTTAAAATTCTTAAAACGCTTGTGGTTTCACGGAAATTTCTGTAATGTCTAGACAAAGAACATGTTCAACACTACATGTTGATCACGAAGGAAATAATGATGTTGGAAAAAACTCTTCGTTTATCACTCGATGCCGGTAATTTGAAGTGGTGTTTAAAATTGTCTATCCGAGACACATTTAAATACTCTGAACTTGTTCTTTTTATACGTTTAATACACAATCCAATCAACTGAATGGCAGAAGATATGGCTACACAAAAACTATAGTCGTTTACATTCTCTCATTAAACCTCCTTTTTTGCCATCTTTTTTACTCCTTTTAATTCAATTGTAAAACATGTTAAAATAATAAACAACGGTAATAATTACCTGCAATTAATAATTCATTCCTTATCTTCATGGTTTGTTTGTTGATGTGCATTCTGTAACTAAAATGAAAATGTAATGGTTGAAAGAAATTATATTACTTGTTTGGGAGAGGGGTTAGTAATAAACGCTTTATTAACCTTGTCAATACTATTGAATACTCAGACATATGAAACTATTAAACTGGAAACCACTTTATGAGCGGCGTAAATTTCATCGATGCAGTTTTATATACCAAGAAGGAAATTTACATAAATTTCAAAATTTGCGTGGATATGATGTTCATGACCATAATACACGCCAGCGGGACCAATTTTTAGTTGTTGTTTTTTTTTTATTAGATTTATCACTCTTTGGTGAACGGATAGGCTAGAAGCCCAATTGATAGGGGTTCCGAGGGCCTACGATTTAAGGTCGTTATCCGAGAAGACTCGGGTCTTCTTACTATTTGCTGATATTGCCGACCCAGGATTTGAACCTGTGTCTACCAGCTCATAGACATGTGTGGTAACCACTACACCACTAGGGTACCTGCTTGTAACTGCAAAAATCCAGGTTTTTTTTATTACCGAGTGGAACGATTGCAATTTTAACATTGATCATACTTTTAGTTATTCTAAATTCAAATATGTATATTTTAAGTCATTTTAATTTAACCTAGAATTCGTAACTTTGTAATTATCTTAACTATTTTAATTTTTATTTGTAAGTTATATTATATAGTTTTGAGGACCCCCATGAAAAGCACTTATTGGTGAATGGGGCTTTCCTACAGTCATGCTCACATGCACTATATCATATAAACCTTGGTCAGAAGAATGGCCTCATTTAGGCAGGAAGTTTAGGCAGTGCGAACTATGATAATTTGAATCAGATACTGATTGAGATGAAAAGTGCTTGGACTAAATGAATGACCCACCACTGCAGCTATTTTCTTATGTATGGCTGTGGCGAAACAAACGTTGAACAGTTTTATGAAGCGTTACGGTTTGATAATAAAGATATACGTTATTCACCGGCATGGCCTCAGCCTCAGACAGTTCTATTTCCCCGACCTACGACTATAGACTGGTAAATAACTTGTTTATTTTGCCATTAATAACAAAATACACTTTATTCTCCACTGCCAAATAAGAACGGTACCGGTGCCCAAATAAGGAAGTCACATGACTACAGAGTTTAAAAAAACACGTTTAGAAACAGATAAAAAACGTTCGTTGAATTTTAAGTTCGTTGATTTTCTTCGTTCATGTTCAACGTAACTTTTGTACAAATATAACAACAAAAATGTTTGGTTATTACAAGATAACAAAATAGTTTACAATGTAAATCAACTTTTTGCGTGTCGGATTAGCCTGAGCGGGACTATATTAGCCAATGAGAAAGCATAATTTTCTAGCTCATTAGCCAATGAGAAGGCGGAATTTTCTAGGATTACATAGCGGGGAGAAATAAAACTAATTCTTGAACGCAAGCACTGTGGAGATATACGTTTCCATGTCTTATATGGTTGGGTGGTTTATCCATTTCAGATATTTGACTCGCATGAAGAGGCGGATGTAGTTTCCGTTGAGTTTCTTTTGCATGACTTTTATTGATGTCCATGTGTCAGCACGGCTACAAAGTAGAATGCTTTCGATTGCTGTACAGATTGAAATTTGATTTTTAAGTTAGTATTGATGCATGTTAGAGTTCCAAATATTGGCTAATTTGCTGCAGGCATTTCAGGCTAACATAATACGAGTTTTCTTTGTATCTTTCATATCTTTGTACCCGAGAGATGGACACGGGAGAGGAAAAAGCCTGCCATTTTTAAGAACTCAACAGTGGTGGTAAAAAGACATTTCAGATACATCAGACATGCACTGTGCGGCTTACCAACCTAAACCAGTCCTTCCGACTTTCTGACGAAGAACCTCCGCAACCTCGTACACGTGACTCCAAGGATATTGGATTATTTTGTAACCTGGCTTATTCTCGCTTATATCATCCGGGGGGCCGGATCGTTGTGAAAACATACCACAAACTTCTATAATTGAAAGTATAAACAGTATATGGATAATTTAAAAATATTACAATTTATTGGAAAGACAGTACGGACTGCAGACAAGTTGAAAGCCTTGAAAGATGGTAGTCTGACTGTATAAGTCTGACTGTATTTACAAATGTCCGTTATCAACGCATTTTTCGAAGTAATCCACCATCTTTCAACTTCTGTCTGCAGTCCGTACTGTCTTTCCAATAAATTGTAATATTTTTAAATTATCCATATACTGTTTATACTTTAAATTATAGAAGTTTGTGGTATGTTTTCACAACGATCCGGCCCCCCGGATGATATAAGCGAGAATAAGCCAGGTTACAAAATAATCCAATATCCTTGGAGTCACGTGACCAGCCTCCAGGGTCTTCTCTTCCCTCGCTCCACTCCCCTCCCATCCCAGGCGCTCCCCTCCCCTGGCACAGAGAAGACCCTGGGTACGAGGTTGGAACCTCCGCTCGTTCAACTTCCTAGACATACACTATTTTGGAGGTACTGCGACCAACCTCAATATTCTTTATCCGCTTATCCATGAGTAATACAAGGAGTATTCAGGAGCTCAAAGCTATATTCCAGCGGAAGGTCTCAAGGCCCAGTTTAATGACATTATCACATGCTCTCATAAGGAACGGTATTCCTCCTGTGTCCTCTTTGTCACCCCAACACCCTGCAGGTGTGGTAATCTCTTCAAATGATTGAACAACTTTCAGGATTATCATCACAGAATACAAGGAACCTTGTATTCAAACTAACAATAGAGACTAGATGAATTGAAAAACACTACACCGTTGCTATTTGGACAGAAATGGATAAACAAAGAAGTGAAGATACCTTCAAAGATTGTTAAAATATTGTAAACCAAAACAACATGATAAAAATCCTCTAGATAAACTAGTCTGCAGTTGCAATATCCAATTATTGTAAACTAATACAAGATACTTAATGTGGTGACAGCAGAAAGAGAGACTTTTTGAAGAATTTTACATTAGTGTAGAATTTATACAAGATATAAATTGGCGCCATTATTCTTCATAATTAGGTTCAGTGATATCTTGGTCTCGTAGACAATATCAGCCAATATTTTGACGTTGGTCAAGAATAACGTGCATGAGCTGCTCATTCCTCAATCAAAGAGAGCTTTAGGGAGAAGAACTTCAAATATTGAAGGTGATTAAAACGCAAATCATGACGTACAAGACTTCGGAATGGTTACTTTCTCTGATCACTGGTGGACCACACAGAGCACGACATAAGGAAGTACTCACCTGGAAAACCTTTAACAACCTTTAAAAGGATGTGGACCCTTTCTAAATATTTTTCTTGCGCTGAGATAAGTCGACAAACAAACAAGGAACTTATAATGCAGTAAAAAAGGACATTGATATCTAACTTTGATAAACAAAGAAGATAATGTAATACAGTAAAGAAAGAACAGTAATGTAGTCTTAGTAGCAGGGGTAAGCATTATATGTACACAGTATATGTATTTATAAAATATGTCGTGTCTTACGCACGCTGTGATTGGTCAGTTACCGTGTTTATATATATTATATATATAACACACCCATGTAACACACCCATATAACATACCCATGCAGGCAATACATATATGTCAATCGAACTAGTACGACATTATATAACCTATAGAGCGTCTCACCGGCAATCAGAAGGTTACAGGAAGGCCCGGAGCTAAGGGGTGTGTGTGTGTGTGTGTGTGGGGGGGGGGGGGGGGGTGTGCGACACCCCCAAATTTTTTACAGGTTTCAGTCGGCAGAAGTTATATTTTAGACGTGTTCGATTTAACACGGACAAATAGAATCATTAACGTTTAGCACTTATCAGTTTAAATTAATTTCAAACTACCAAATTTAAGACTCACAAATCCAATGTTGATGTTAAATGTTTTGTTTATATGTAAATGTGATCAACAAGAGAACACCAAAGAAAGATTGATATTTTGACAAGATGTAGTCGGTACAAGCTCGTATGTCAGTCGGTACAAGCTCGTATATCAGTCGGTACAAGCTCGTGCGTCAGTCGGTTGAAGTGAGCTTACAACCCTCCTCCCTGTAAAATTTTCTGAGTACGGCCCTGGTTACAGGTTCGGGAATCAAAAACATTTTCTGCGAATTTGAGCTTAAAAATATATCATAACTTCTGCAGCTCAGTGTTTGTGATATTTATCTATCTCTCTAAATCTAATGTAGAAACAAAAATTTAATTAATTAATAAAGTAAAAAATGTTTTATTCGGTACGCCGGAAAGATCAAGACTCCAAGAGCTTGGGCAAGCCTTGTTAATCTCTATCAAAACAAAATAAAACCTTCATCAGATCATTCTTAAAGAATCTTAAATGATTAATATGTCAAATACTTAATCCAGCAGAAGACCTCGCAAATAATGCAGCTAATATCATGACGAGGTTTACTGTAATGGTTTACTGTTAGATTCAATAACAAGATTGAAGAGATTCAATGTAGACGTCAATTCAATGAAGAGATTCAATGTAGTAAGGCATTCCGCAGCCTTTATAATATCCGGCATATCAGGAAATTCCTTTCGGAAGAAACAACGAAGATTTTTGTGCATGCATTTGTCACCTCACATCTCGACTATTGTCAGTATGACAGTTTACAAAGGGTTCTTAATGCCGCGGCACGTGTGGTATGCTTGATCCCAAAATTCGACCATATCCTGTTCGGTATCGGGTGATGTTTAAGATACTGCTGCTGGTGTACAAGGTTCTGCATGCGAAAGCACCACTCTACATCTCGGATCTTTTAAAGGCAAAGCCTGTAGGCCGGTAAAAACTTTTGGGGATAGAGGCTTAGAGCCTTTGCCAAGGCTGCCCCCTCCTTGTGGAATGAGCTTCCTGTTGACATTCGCAGGGCGTCATCAGTGGAGATTTTTAAAAACCAATTGAAGACTTTCCTTTTTAGGAAGACATTTTACGTTTAAACGTTTTAGCTTTTTAATACTACTATGTTGTTGTTTTTTTACCTAGCGCTTTAGAATCTTTATAGTTTTAGCGCTATAATAATAATAATCGTTTTTTTATTAAAAGAAAATTACATTGCAGAGTATTATAAAATATTTCTGAATTGCGTAATTCTTACAAATTCATACTTATATAGTTATATCTATAAATATTTAACTGTAATTAGTTTACAATTTGACTATAAAGAACTATTATAAAAAGGTATTAAGCTATTTGTTAAAATGTATTTGCAGTTCAATGAACATTGTTATAGAGGTTACTACTCTTGATAATGAACGAGTTGGCGAAACGGTTTGTTCTTGTACCTTAACGTCAAGGGACCTTTGTTTCCTTAATCCGTAACGCGGATTAACAATAGGTTTTGGAATTAGATGGTGTATTTTACTGTATTCTTGATGGTCGTTTATAGAATCAAGGTCTGACAAGGCAAGCGCCTCTTGATAGGGGCGATTTGGAAAACACAGGCTAAAGCTCTTTTCTGGACATTCTCCAGTTCTGCCTAAAAAGGTCAACCTAAAAAGGTTGGTATCTTAATGAAGTAAAGCCTAGATGAGAAACATTGCAAAACAGTGGGCACTCCGAATAAAGTTAATATTTTAATTTTGACGTTTCGACTATCTTGATAACTATGAAATATAACAAGTTCCTGTGAGTGTCAACCGTCGTGCATTGCGCGTTTGTGTTTATCTTTCCAAGCCAACTTGTGTGGTATAAATACTTCGGAAATTCTCCCAATCTTCTCAGAAAACCCTATAGAGGCTTTCTTATTCGTCCACAATCCAAATACGTCAACTCGGAACCTGATTTTTTGTTTGAACCTCGTCACTTGGTCTTCCACGCTTCCAGTGGCGAATTAAGCCTACCTGGGGCCGTCGATCGATCGGCGTCATTTGATTTTCATGCGAGCTTTCAAGCATTTGGGATTGGGAAACTGAAAACTACTGTCGAAGATCGCTGTAGTTGAATTACTTGATCGCATGAAATTCAAAATAAGATAAATAAAACGAGAAAAATTATAACTTTTATTTAAAGTATTTAGAACTTTAGGTGTGAACATCGATTAGTTTGTTTACACGTAGCAGGCCCCTAGGAACTGCGGGCCCCTGGCGGTTGGCCAGTCAGCCCTCCCCTTAATCCGCCACTGCACGCTTCGCGTCAGTAAGGCTGACATAATTCGAAACGAAGGTCAAGAAAACATCGAGTTTTGTGAAAAATACAGAAATAATTACTTTCTAAGGTATATCTTCTTTTAATTAAAAGACAAAATGAGTAATTTATATCAAGGATTGACAAGATATTTACGAAGTACTGCGATATGCGTCACGGTTGACACTCACTCTGTGCAATGTTTCATGTCACTTGCCTCGCTTGTAGGGGAAAGTTGGAGACAAGTAGCAGATGGAGGTGGGCAGATGGTCGGTTTTACTAATGTATATGAGGCTTCGCATCCAGGGAATAGTACATGTGTATACGACTGAGCAGGGGTGGCGTAAGAGGGGGGACCCTTAGCCCCCCTGTGGGTGAAAAATTAACAATTCGTCGGGGAACGAGCGGGAAGAAAAAAAGAAAAAAACTATGAATCGTAAAATATTTTTACATATTAACAAAGGTAAATCAACTTTCATCTCTGGCACAAATCTATCACCTCTGTGTTGTTTCGCGCGCTCACTTTCATCTAGTTTTTGCATATGAATATTATTGTAAGAGTTAGTTTCGTATAGAGTAAGGAAATAACATCGTGACTATAACATCGTGACTTTCACTGTTTTTATTGTTAAAACTGCACCCAAAATGCAGGACTAAATAGCGTTTCAGAGGCTTAGAAAATCAAAAATTCCCCGGGGGAGCATGCCCCACGACCCCCTAGAGGACCTTAGTCCCTGTGTCGGAGCTCTGGCGTTTCTTTGGAGTATGATTTTTAACACTTAGGAATTAATTGGTGGTGTTCCAGAAGGGTAGTTCCTCTTTTCCTAATCAAAGGTAGCAGGATCCAGATTTTAGGTATTGTGTTGGTCTCAGTCTCGTTATCATTGTCAGTTGTGGTGTTGTAGTTTGTTCTGGGAGTAAAATATGGATGAGTTTATTAGGAACGTGGAGGGGGAAACCATTCCAGGAAGCAAATTTTGCGACGTTTCGTAGCTCAAATTTATACAAATAAAACTCAAATTTATACTACAAATCTTGTGAGCACGATGAGTAAGATTACAAAGCCTGCCATGCTGTTTTTCTGCACCATGGAGTCAGTGAAACTTATTATTTTTTATTAATGGTGCAGCGGCCGCGGAATCCTAGGCGTTCCTGCAATTTGATTGGCTGCTTGAGTGGGCGGTTTTTTTGCGATAATTGACCACGGTCACGGAATCTATAAATGCTAAAAAATGTTAATGATGATTTTGCTTTATTATTAACTGAAAAATGGAACACAACAACCAAGCTGGAAATAACTATTATACAAAAACTAAAGTATTTTGGTTTGTTTTCCTTTCCTTATCATGAACAATGCAGTTTTACCGAACTAAAGTAACTCAAGACAAACGGCTTCCTACGGCTTCGGGCAGTTTCTTTTTCCTCGCGGGCAAATATTTTTCTATACGATCCTCCTATCCGGTAAATAACATATATGTATTTTCGGTATGAGTTGACATAGCTATGTTAGATTAGTCAGTGGGCCAGTAAAGGTGATTTTAATCTCAAGGAAATGGATGCATGTTGTTGCCATCAATGAATATTTCGTTGGTAAGTTAGATTTGCGAATGAAAAGTGTTGAGTTTTTGTAGAATGGTTGGAATATCAGATGGTTTGAGTCGTCACCGTAGCGTGCGTAGAATTTCACTTAGAAATTTCAATTAGTGAATGTAGGGATATTTCTTTGTCAAGAGCAGTCGTTATGACGTCGGCTATTATAAGGTAGGTCCTAATGGAAAACCGATGGACACGCAATCAATTTGTTGGTAAACTTGACCATTTTAGGAAAATTTAAAGGTGTTTTTGTACAGGAGGGGTCGATCAAAGCTTTTTAAAATGTTCGTTTTCTTAGTGAGCTCGTGATTTGTGTAGATTCTGTGAAGGATGCAGATGTTGACGGTTTTTCATGGAGAAATGTTTGGTGAAGAGTGTAACGTCGAATGAAACAAACTTGTATTGTAACCTTGAGAGAAAAAATGTGGAGGAATGTTGCAGCGCATATGGGAAACTGTATCAAAATTGTATTGTAATTTCAAAGGCATTGACGGTGAGTGGATTTAGCGACGGGTTGCTATGGTAAGCGGTGCCCGGTGTGATATCTGATAGAATTGAAGGGAGTTATGTTTTCAAAGGATTAGTTGTGAGTTTTGGGAAGGCCGTGTGCTCGAGTCTGGTCGATTGTTGTCTAATGTTCTTAAAACTAATGTCTTGGTTGATTTCTTCACGTTTGACAGTTTGTGGATGATTCTTAATCTTAGCGGATAGTTTTGGAAGCGAAGAATTGTTGAAGATGGATCAGATTGAAGAACAACAAGGGAGTCGTTTTTGAGTATATACTAAGTCATGCTGGAACTTTACTTTACTCTTGTCGTTTTTGAGTATATACTAAGTCATGCTGGAACTTTACTTTACTCTTGTCGTTTTGCTTTTTCAATCTCTCTCGTGAACACTTTTTTTGTGAACTGGCGTTTTTAGCAACGTGCAAGAGTACTCGATAGCGTGGGTGGCATTGTAGCGATCGTTGTATCAAAGGAGGTTGGAAGACGCCGATGGCGGCTCACCATGTCTCATATATTCACGCATTTGTTATTACTGCATTGCACGTCTCGTTTAATTTATCACATTCCAAGTAATCACGCGAGAAAACAAGATTGGTATTTGTTGCTAAGTGAAAACATTGACGAAAATATAAATATTGTTTGCTAATAAAAATTATATTTTCAAAGGAAAAAATCTACCAACTACTACAGTATTATCAGTGCTTTATTGTGGCACCATATGATAATTTTCTTTATAATTTATTTTATAGAGTCGTGGGAATCAGGTAGCAGTCGGTAGGAAAGACCAAAGCAACGTTAAAACATTTGTTGATTTGCGAACGACAACAAGCTCAGTTAAATATTTGTGTAAACTAAAACATAAATAACCACTCTAACCGTTATGTGATGGTTGTTTGATACTACAATATATGACCTCGCAATACACTATACCGACCTTCGGTTGACTTTGTCACCGCTTGTGTATCTTATACCGCATGTTTCTTTGAGAGCGTTTAAAAGCAAATAATTAACGAGATATATTATATAAACTCAGCTGTTGTGATATAGAACAACCATTAGTGTTTAAAAGGTGTTTTTTTGGTTGAAAGTAGCAGAACGTTACGCCATATGTCACAGTTATATTGTATAAATAGCAAAAATATGCATAACTAAAATTAAGACTGTCTGTATTGCATTATACGTGGCCACCGCTGAGCAGAAACATGGAATAGGTCGCCTGGGGTATTATAGAATAGAGAACACTGCACACTTATCTACATAAAGAGGTAAAGAGTATGAAAATGAAATGATTTGTTATTGTCTTACAAATGTAGGTTAATTAATCAAAGGGATATGATGACACCTTACGAATTCAGTAAATATCTGTTGTTTAGATCGACGAATTAAAACTTTCAAACTTCTCCACCATTACGACATCAATATCTCATCAAGATAAGCAGTATGGCTGTAAAAATAATTTCATCAATTTCTTATTGCGTGGGCATCTGAGAAATATGACCCAAGTCTCGCTCATTCAACTCAAGCCCTCTGAGGAAATCTCAATCAGTTATCAAATGTCTGAACAACCACATCGCCATTGCGTATATATATATATATATTGGCATTTTGTCAGCGAGATAAAGCTGTCTTATAGCTGCTAATTACATTAACTAACACACATCAAACACTGGAAATGTATAATATAGAAACATATGGTTAAAATCTCGCCAACATCGGCTACTTTGCAGTTTTAAAAACTCGTTACATCTCATCGGCTATTGGAATTTGATCTACCTGAATGGTAGGTCTACAGTAAGTGTACCATATATTCACCACACGTAAAATAAAACAACAGTGCTCAAAATAATATCAACATATCATATGTCATCGTAGTAATAAGCTACAGTAATACTACATTATATAATGAAATATTTACCATCTGATATCTCATCTAAAGTTGTATTTAGTCATGTCTTCAGTCTTGACGTGCAGGTCTTGATAACGTGTTAGTTTGACTCACTTTGATATCCTTCGAATACAAAGCGATGTCGGAGCGGAACTGGAGGGTTTTGTTTCTTTTCAATGCTTGTTATAGAGAGAAGCTTTACGGCCAAATAAGGGTAAATAACACAAGTGATATTCATTAATTTTCCCACTCATCCTTTCTATGGTGCTGAAATGTTTATATAATAATTGAGCCAAATAATTGCATAACGAATTGAACTAGTATAATAATACAGCTGTCCTATACTTGGTATTGTTTGTGCCGCTATGAACGATTTCATTGTATTCCACTAGTGAGAGCTACTGAAGACAATTATTCCTTTTTTTAATATATATATATATATATATACCGTATATAATATATATATATATATATAGGTAATATATATAGGTAATATATATATATATATATATATATATATATATATATATATATATATATATATATATATATATATATATATATTTATATATATATATATATATATATATATATATATATAGATATAGATATTGTATAGATATTGTGATATATATATATATATATATATATATATATATATATATATATATATATATATATATATATATATATATATATATATATATATATATATATATATATATGCGTGCGTGCGTGCATTCACATCAGTTCAACTAGCACTAGCATAATTTAAGGAAAAGCATTATCTGCTGTTCATCTCTCGTAGTAAAGCCAAGTATTATATGTTTTAAAATCGTCTTTCACTGTTAATACGCCACCCGCTTTTAATCCCTCTTCTAAAACGTTCATTTGTGAAGGCCACACAGGTTGCAGGCATACTTTGTGTATTCCGTTCTGCTGCTTAAAACTAACGACTTATTATAAGTAATGAAACTGATGCGTTTTATCCATAAGCAATGTCAACTATCTGTATACTATATCCTAACGGCACAATGTCAATTGAGACTGAATATGTTTATGATACTAGAACTACGACTTGCAAGGTCAGTGTTTGAATGTCGTACCGCCTTCTACGAAACCATTTATCTGAAATAGTTCTTGAATAAGCAATCACCTCAGTTCTTTACCAATATTACCATGACATTATTACATATACAGACTACAGATCGCATATTTTACTTTATTATCATTTACCCAGTAATATATGCATGCATGTTAATCCCAGAGTTCTACAGATGAAGCATCTTAGTCTAAGATATACTTCTAATACTAAGCAGGATTAACCTTTACCTGTCCTGATTTTAATCCTCTTGTAAATTATAGTTTCTTCCTCACCAATTGCGGTTGATTATTCAACTGTCACGAAGAATTAAATGAAATATCTCGACTAAGGTAAAAATTCTTCTCACAGCTATAAGATTGAATAAAATGGACTTTTAACAATAGTTTGTTTACCGGTTTTTATTCCTTCAACACAAAAATAATACATTCCTATCAACGTTGGGTGGCTATCTTTATCTTTTGCTTGTTTCCCGTTGTGCCAATAAAACGCGCAACACAATGACTTTAAAATATTGCTTTTCTTTTCATTATTTTGGCCACACTCAGTGTCAACATGCGACAAGGTCATATACGGACAACAACGTTTTAAGAAGATAGTAAGTATTAAGTTGTAGAAGATAACAGCAAAAAAATAACAAGGAAACAGTGGAAACAGTGTGGTGGTAACAATGGAACAAGGGGTGGTAACAAGACAACAGGGGTGGTTAAAGGGAATAATAGAACGGATATAGATTATGGTTAAAAATAGCAACGATGCCCAAAAATAGAAATGTTCAACCAAAAGCAAGAAAATATACACTAGTATAACTGACTGGTAGTAAATAATGCCTTTGATATGACGTTACACACGAAAACTCACATCCAACTATTTAACCAGCTGTGGTCTACACTGCCAGTTCAAATCCTGGGTCGGACCACCACTCAGGGTCTTAAAAATAATTGAGGAGAAAGTGCTGCATTTGCAATAATACCAGCAAATGGAAGACGTTCCGGTCTTCTCGGATAACGATCTTAAATCGTAGGCCCTCGGAATCGCTATCAATTGGACTTCTAGCCTGTTGGGGTATTCCGTTCACCTAAGAGTGATAAATCTACTAAACTAAGAACGTCTGCTTCGAAAAGGCCGAAGTTATCGCTAAACATAATAACAGACGACTTTAATAGTAGAGTATTTATATATTTTAATTCTAACAATTTAGCGACTGAATTCTTTTTCCGGAAACACAAATGACATTTTTGATGAATACTGCGACAAAAGAAAGGAAATAATCAAGTTGTCGGATTAGCGTTGAGTTCTGCAGTAAGAATTGCAAAATAAACATCTCGTTCAATGATTTGGCAGAAAATACAGTTCGACATTTGACATCTTTCTCGTATTTTCTCTCTCTCTCTCTCTCAGGGCTATGAAAAATACATTCGAAACCCGCGAGATACCCCCTCCCCCCACCGTGTATTATATATATCTGCCAAACCATAATTACCATGATTACCATAATGACATTTGACATTTTATGGTTTATGAATTTTCATTTAGCAAACGAAAAACTTTATTGCTCACGTCAGCCGACTGCTTTTGTCTTTTTCCATGCCCCAGAAATCCCCAAGAGCTTCAATAAACATTTTGAACGGTTTGTCAGAACGCGCATGGTAAGAACATCAGTGACCCACTCGACTATCGTCTCGTGGGCCACTTTTTTGTTCTTACCATCGTTCTGACATCATCTCATGTGCATCTGGGACTGAACAGAGAACGGAAAAATGGAATCTATTTGTTAAATATACTTGAAATACCAATCCGCAATAATCCCCTCGCTCGCCTTTGCTACCACTACCCCATCCATGGTCAATCCCAAAAGGCTGGTTCGTCGTACGTAGATTTAGAACGTTATCTCGGCCAATATTTACTCGATTTCAATTCTGAAAACAGATATGAAATTACTGAGTCCAAATACATAACATACGTGTCTATTATATTACGAGAATGTGCATACCCTTCGTAAAAACGGTTTATGTGCTGAGAAATTAGTCCGCATTCAGCCAGCCGGCCGGCCGCTTCGTCGTATACTTTGAACGTTATCTCGATTAATGTAAAACGTTTCGTTGTTAACACAACATCTTCAGAGAATAATAATTACATAAGTGCAAAAAGCCTAAATTTGTCATAAATTATGAATAATTAACAAATCAAGAGAGGAACCTAAAAATACATATTACAGGATGAGACGTGACAAAGATGGAATTATAAGCTTACAAAAGAAAAAGTGGTGAGGGGCCAATATTTAAACGCAAATATTGGCACCGCACCACTTTTTCTTTTGTAAGCTTATAATTCATTTTTTGTCATTGTAACTAGTGTCGTCTCATCCTGTAATATGTATTTTTAGTTTCCTCTCTATTTGTTAATTATTCATAATTTATGACAACTTTGTAACTATATATTTAGGCTTTTTGCACTTATGTAATTATTATTCTCTGAAGATGTTGTGTTAACAACGAAACGTTAGAACTTTAATAAATATTATGATTTCACTCGTGTTTTACTCAATATAATGGTTTTTGTCAAAATATTATGCTGCGCTTTGATATTTATCCTAAGATTATATATATATATATATATATATATATATATATATATATATATATATATATATATATATATATATATATATATATATATATATATATATATATATATATATATATATATATATATATATATATATATATATATATATATATACAAACTATTCGTGAGAAATGGGGTATAGGCTTCATGGTAACACTCTTTTTTATACCCCTAACCGTAACCCTAATCCCAATCCTAACCCTAATCCTAACCGTAAAATATGATGGAAGACTATATGTATTGTTACCATGAAGTATATCCCAGAAATGGATCTCTACCGCGGCGCGGCGAGATTATCACCCTCGCTTCGCGACCCAACCTCGTACCCAGGGTCTCATTGGGGGCGGGCGGCGAGCGGAGATGAGACCCTGGGTACGAGGTTGTTCGCGACCTCGCTTGGGCGGGGACAATAACCTGTTTACTATGCGCATTCTCATTGGTTGTTGACCATGATCTATTAGAGGACAGATGCACGGACACGTCAGCTCACATCAAATCAAGACCATTTTAGCAACTTAATAGAGCTAAATACATTGACACTTCGATAAAGTTATTCATTCATTCGTTCATTTAACTGGTCCCGGTTTGGTCTTAAAATATATATATTCTAACACTCGAAATTTCCCTGTGCCATAAACCTTAGCACATGCAGTTCAATCAAGTGAAATCCCAAATATTACTTGTATTATTTATTGTTATATAGTCGTGTAATGTCTTGGGGTATAATTATTGCTAAAATGGTCTATGACTCATGGCACATATGAAATTCATATCATACACCAGGTGATAAAGAAGTTCAAATAGAGTTGCGGGTGTAACTTATAATGACGAAAACATTTTCCACAAATAGTTGTAATATTAACTGAATCATCCTCAGGGTAACATGAAACTAATTATCATCATGATTCCTGTAACTACTCGAGTCGAACACCACTTTTCATACGTTCTAAATGGGATCAAGGCGAAATTATAAAATTATAATTATGAGCTGAAGCCGATACAAAATGTATTTTGCGCCAAATGAGTAGCCATAACCCTCCTTATAGTCTTAACGTAAATAAATAAGGTTTGTGGGATGCGAATACTCAGCACCGCTTTCTGTTCTTACTTTATCACTTCTATTTTTGTATCAGTTAAAGTGCCCCTAACCTCAAACCTCTTATTTGGAAGAACTTTTAAAATGACAAAGTCACTTCTTTTGAAGATTTTCACTTCTTCGCTTTCTTTTTGAGATATATCAGTTTGTTTGATATGCAAATATCTGGAATTTCGTCACACATGCATAATGAGTTATCAGAGAATGTTATATATCTTTGCGTTCATGAAATAAAAACACTAAAGTGTGAATAACACGTGTGTGCGTGTTTCTCCCACAACACCAAACCGCTTGATTTTAAAGGATTTCGTTCGAGAATGAAAGAGATACACACATTTCTCCAATAAGCATTATGCATGTCTGACGAAATTCCATACATTTGCATATCAAACAAACTGATATATCTCAAAAAGAAAGCAAAGAAACGAAAATCTTCAAAAGAAGTTACTTTGTCATTTTAAAAGTTCTTCCAAATAAGACAATACATTTTTTTGAGGTTATGGGCACTTTAAGTATATTATAGTTGAAACCGTATAATGTTTTTATTACTCTAAAGATTTATGTATTTTATTTTATTTATTGCATTCGCCACAAAATTGAAATTACACACAAATAACAAAGTAACGATAAATAAAAAATAAAAAAAAGAAGTGACAGGTAGCTGGGAGAGAAAAACAGGGCTTTCGCCCCAATTAACATTTTCCCCCAAACAAGTTAAGAAATAGTAAAATACTTACTAGATTACAAGTAAAAACATTAATAAAGAAACTAAAACACTGGACTAATAACACTAAGTAAATAACTAATTAAAAAAAGAGAAATATTTGACTATGGAGGCTGGTAAGATGAGAGATTATCCTTGTAGTAACACTGTAGACACAGGTTGATGGTTCGCGGAAAAAAAGAATATCTAAAATAATTTTGCTTGTGTGTGGTCAAAGGATGATAATTATTAGAGTCAAATTTTCTGGTATTGTGAGAAGAGCGAGTAGGTGTAAAGTATTTATCGAGGTTGACATAGTAACGAAATGTTAGTAAAATACAATATTACATGTATGTTTTCCAAATCTTGCCATTGTTATGGTTTTTAAAAAAATATTTGCTGCGCAATTATCTTCCTGACAAGACTTGTATGTAACTTTGCGCAAAATACATAGCAGCCTCAATTCTAATTTTATAATTTTGGCTTGAGCTTATTTAATTATAGAACAAGACAAGTAGGTGGAAAGAAACTCATGAACATAAATTAACTATATATATTTTAGTTATTTTGGTAAATTTTAGTTATTTTGCTATTAAATAATCAACATTGCTGTCTCGTGGTTGTGTATAGAAACTGGAACTTTGTAAAGACTTAAAAACATTGAATAGCGCCTCAGTACAAAACTATTGTTTATTAATATTCTAACTGAAGTAGATTCAATCAGATCATAACTTTGTGTTTGCCCCAAGCGCTAAACGCACTGAGAGAGGTGCCCCGCCTTCCATATTCTAACTTACGTACATACAAGGCCGTAGGAAGCAGACGCCCCCTATTCTCCGGACGCAGGGGCCGCCCTAAAAATTCGACGTAAAAGCATGAGTTTTCTGCTACCAGTTAGGACAGACGTATGGCGCAGAGGAATACCCGATCCTTATTTGTCCCGCATTATTTGCTGGGCAATAATTTTCAGAAAAAGTCTACTCACTTCCGACCGTGGTATTTTCTTCGCTACAATTATTCTAGCTGTGAAGGAAGTAAACGTAGACTAAAATTATGCTGTTAATGATCATAATATTTTGTTTTAAAACTCAGACCTCAAAATGCAGGAAATCGCGTTTCAGAGAGAAGGAAGGATACTCCCGTACCCTTCTAGAGTGTATCTCGACAAGCCCCCCTAACCTGAAACAGCGTCCTACTACTCCTACGGTCTTACGCGTACGTGTAGACCCACCCAGATATCGGGTAACAACACAATTACGTCAGCAATTTGTATCCGTTTTCGCTTAATATTTTTTCCAAATGCTTTTTGTTTCTATTTTTAACCCTTGAAAATATTTCACTATCTAGACCAAATCATTTTAAATGAAAACATTCATAATTGTTACAATGTAAGTGTTTTTCTTATAACGTTATCAAAGAGTGCACATGTTTTGAGGAATGTATCATAAACATTCTCCGGACACAGTTATGACTCATCTCATTTAAATGTCATGCGTTTAACCACAAACATTACAATCACTGCCTTTACAATCAAATTAAAATGGGATATACATGCAAGCTAATGCAAGGTTAAACCGTTTGTCTCTAAATATTCGTTGAAATGCTTTGTACCAATACATTTCTATTACCTCACTTTGATTACTGCGCTCTAGTTTGGGGGAAATTGCGGTAAAACTCTTCAAGAAAAGTTGCAAAAAATACAAAATAGAGCAGGTTTTAATCATCATCAGGAATGCTATCAAGATAGACACAAAAACTATGAGATAAGAACTATTAATAGATACTTATAAGTCTAAACCAAATGCTGCACACTGATTGGCTACGCTTACTCGCTCTCTAAATATCGATAGATCATATTAAGGCCGCGAATTTGTTGCTCAGAAACAATGCTTATGTCTCGTTTCTCGAAATAATTTTCGAAACAACGAACATAAGTTAGTTTTTACTAAAACAATTAGATTATTTGCTCTCAAGCTTCGCCCTCGTTAACTATTTAAAGGTGCAGTCCAGTCCGTTCTGCGCATGTGTGATATTTCAAACGTTGGGGACCCCACATGTAAACAAACTTTGACGGAATAGATTTGCGACAGTTCGAAAGCGAGTACTCGTTAAAGGTGGCGAAGGCATGAGTTGTAGTTTGATATATATATTAACAACATTTAGGAGCCAAACAGCTTCTTATAACACGCTTTTTAGGGGGAAAAGCTCAAGCGTGTATACTTCATGTTCAATGTTTATATAATGCAATGTAAACAAACGATGTAAACAGAAACGTGGACATGCGCAGAACGGACTGGACGGCACCTTTAACAATTAGACAACGAGTCCAAGTTGTCTATGAGCAAATAGTCAACGAAGGCGAAGCCTGAGTTGACTATTCGCTCATAGACAACGAGGACGAGAAAAACTCATGTGAAACCTCCCCAAAACGAGAGTTTTCTGCCATTGTTTTGAGCGCGTTTCCCAAACGTTGTCTATCACGAACAGACAACGGTTGAGTAGCCAATCAGAATGCAGCATTTGTAATAGACCATGGTTAGTTTATCAGCTCTTAGTAGAAAAAATTCTCGTTTTGGGGAGGTTTCACATGAGTTTTTGGATAATTTTTTGGAGAATGCATGATTTGTAATAGTCCACTAATTTGTTTCTACTAAAACAATTAGACAACTCGTCCTCGTTGTCTATGAGCGAATAGTCAACTCAGGCTTCGCCTTCGTTGACTATTCGCCCATGGACAACTCGGACTCGTTGTCTAATTGTTAAATAGAACTTTCGAGTTCATAATCTAATAGTTTATTAATAGAATATAATTCATTATACACTTTTGTTCCATGGTTAATAAGCTCCGGCTTTTAGCGGTGGATGGGCTATATACCGACCAGTGATCTGCTTTATCTATTATTTTGAAACTGTTAAAAATCAATTCACATAGTTTAAAAGGAGAAATTTGCCGAATTCTTTGTGAGCCCGCGGTACTCATCGCGGTATTAAATTCCTTTCGGCTACGAATTATTAATAAGTACGTGTATTTTGTATTTTCAAAACCAATGTCTTGTTTTGTCTTCGGAGCTATTCAAGTTATTATGTCTCCGGAGCTTTTAATTCGAAGTTAGTTATGTCTTCGGAGCTATATATTCGGAGATTTGAGGCTTTAAAATTTGTCACCGGGGAGGAGAATTAAAAATTTCAAAATTTGCTATTAACTTGAGAAGAAAAATACAAATCCCGTGATCATCTTATCACATTTCACCAAAACAACCTTATCCCTCACAAGCACACCTTATAACATGTTGTTTGTATATACATCAAGTTTGACAAAATGTATCAAAGGGAGATGTAATAGGCCCACAGTATACTCCCTTCAACTTATCATAAAAAAGCTGTAGTATAGTTGGTCTATGACTATGTGTCAAGACGCATTGGTATATTATCAAGCTTTTCTCTGACGCTCATCTGCCTGGGTTACGCAATTACATATACAGTATCTAGCTTTGAAACTAAAATACTAAGTTTAAGGTATCTAAATTTAGATTCAGGTAGCTAACTTCGATACATTACCTTTAACAACTAAATCTTCAACTTTGTTGCTTAACCCCGGAGGACTTTGTACCAAAGGAAGCCAGCTACGGATGGGTATATACCAACGACTTGTTCCTCTCCGACTGAAAGTTATAATTTTAATCATAAAATCTACCTCGTTGAATTGAAAAATATAACCTTAATCCATGATAACCATATGTCGTGTATTAAATAGTGCAATTAAAACAGTTTTACATTTTTCAATGACGTTCTCTTAAAGGAACGTTGCAATGTTTAGATAATCTATTCATTATAATAAAACATTACGGGACAACCAAGACATGTATTTTTTAATCACAATTCAGCACTAAAAGAAAGGGTCGACGACTCGACTACCGTTTAACCTAATATTTAACGGAAGTGCATTTATAAATGTCTTCAATTTATTACTACAGGAGGTCGAAGGCTCAGCAGCACTGCTATGATATATATAGATATTTAGTAGTTTTAATACATTTATGCTCGGAAAAAAACATAACCAAAAACAAATAGAAAAAGCCGATGAGAGGAGTTGAAGAGAAAGTAAATCACGTACCAGAATTGAAATGCTTGCGCCAGGGATCAGAGCGAGTCAAACTACTTTAAATGTTATAAAGAATATACAAGTCTAGAGTATAAGTGGACTCACCGACTCAATACTTAATGACTTAAGTTTATATTCCTTCAAAGGTACACATGCCAGACAAACCTGCAAACTTCCCTGTCTAGCTTTTCTTCTATTCCACAGCCAACGTGGCAATAAGTATACTGTAACATGATAGCCACACAAGGTTTTCATCAAAACAAACAGCTGCCCATTATTTCCGCAAGATTAAAATGAATGGTGAATCGAGTTCAGTCTTTAGAGAAACACAAAGATATACCATGTATCCATACGAAGAAATGAAAGCATTCATAGCAACCTAACAAGGTCGGAATTCTACAAAAATATCATTGTGGAACACAACTATTATTTGGTTAATATCTATATCTATATCTATATCTATATCTATATCTATATCTATATCTATATCTATATCTATATCTATATCTATATCTATATCTATATCTATATCTATATCTATATCTATATCTATATCTATATCTACATCTATATCTATAGCTATATCTGTATACATGTATCTTTCAGGAAAATGCTGGTTAGTTATGTTAAATCAGAGTTCTAAACCATGTTTGCTTATACGTGATTATATGATCTATCGATCATTCTGCTCCACCACAATTTTGATTAGTTACGGCTTTGTCTTCGGTCATTCTTGATATCTCTGAAGATATAGTTTTTGGTTTGGTTTTAGTTCGGTCCTGGATTACTGGATGCCGGTAAGAGTCGTAAGACCATAGCCACAGGTAAGACCACAGTCTACAGGTAAGACCACAGTCTACAGGTAAGACCACAGTCTACAGGTAAGACCACAGTCTACAGGTAAGACCACAGTCTACAGGTAAGACCATGGGGCTGGGAATTAGAATAATATGCGCATTTAGCCTGTATACCTCTTTCATAATGGCCGCCATTTTAAATATTCTTTTTTGCACATTTAAATTATCCTTAACCTCGTTGGGAAGCAAAGATTCTTTTGAATTGACGACACACAAACGAGGCCCTTGATGCTAATTGAGATGCACATAAAGGAATATTTATATCCTCCTCCGCAGGCAACTCTGTGGCTTCTTTTTTCCGAGTCAAATAGCTTCCAAGGCTGTGCGAGTAATGTTTTGGTTGGGATTGCAGGGAAGTATAGGGATTGTGAAGGGATTGGTCGACGAAGAGGGGACAGCAAGGGATTTTGTTAATTTCTCTGGTTCGGACAAAACAGCCTTGGAATTTGACTCGGAAAAAAGAAGCCACAGAGTTGCCGGCGGAGGACTGGAGGAGCTGCTGGGTGGGCTGGTAAAATTTGCAGGTTGCAGGTTGGACACAGTCACTCAAGCTAAACCGAAAATAGATATAGGCGTTTTGAACACTCGTTTAGAAATTAGAATACTCGTAAGGCGGGGTTGTCATTCAGAGATTTCACGCACAATATATAGCTTGGGTGACTTGTGTCCAACCTGCAACTTGCAACCTGCAAATTTTTCCAGACCAGAGCTGCTCTCGCGCTCCCAAGGAAAATGGGGGAGGGTACGTTATGGCGCGTGATAACCGCCCAATTTTCGACGGGTTTTCTTCTTTTAAGGCATTTTTATTAACTTTTATTACGCAATTTATATTCGAACGAGTTTCCCATTTAGGCGGCTTTTCCATTCGGACGGGTTTTGCATTCGGACAAGTTTTCCATTCGGACAAGTTTTGCAATTTCGGACGAGTTTTGAATTCGGACAGATTTCTTATGCAAGTATATGGTGTTCCCTTGCCAAATGTAATGCGACTGGCTGGACAGAATAATTTTCAATACCAGAGAGAACCAAAAGGCGTAGCATTCCAATTCTGTTTTTTGGGAGGGCAATGCAATGCATTTTTGCCCGAAAAAAGTAAGAGCCAAATACTCGATTAGCCGTATTCAACGCACGAGTTTCCTCATGAGCCATACAAAATAAGACAAATTGACAATAATACGGTAAATATTATTAAATCATGAACACGAAACATTTCCAAGGATTACAGATCACAAGAATATGGGTAGGTTTGAAGAAATTAAACAGAAACACAGTTCATACTTACTTAAAAACAGACAGGGCAGCAACACGAAGATAAAATTGATTATATGAACGACAACTTTACTAACGACTACAAAGGATGGTGTTGCAGGAATTGCAAAACAATCAATAGTTCATCATATGAATTTTGCTTAAACATTTCACGCTGATAATTTTCAAAATAATTGCCAGAAATTTCCCGTCAAATGTGCCTGAATTTTTCCCGCCTGCCCCCTATCCCCTTTCACTCGCCTCCTACGCCTATAGAGAGAACTGCAAATATGGTTTAGTGTGGAAAGAACAAATATGCGCAGTGCGGCAGCCTAGTGCACATTTCTAGAATGTTACGACAACCAACGATGAGACCGTTTGCTACGGACTGTGGTTACTGTAACGACATTCTAGAAATATGCAAGGCTTCCTGTCCAACTCTATCTACACTAGGCTACCTGTCCAACTCTATCTACTCAAGGCTTCCTGTCCAACTCTATCTACACTAGGCTACCTGTCCAACTCTATCTACTCAAGTCTCCCTGTCCAACTCTATTTACTCAAGGCTACCTGTCCAACTTTATCTACTCAAGGCTACCTGTCCAACTCTATCTACTCAAGGCTTCCTGTCCAACTCTATCTACTCAAGGCTTCCTGTCCAACTCTATCTACTCAAGGGTACCTGTTCAACTCTATCTACTCAAGGCTACCTGTTCAACTCTATCTACTCAAGGCTTCCTGTCCAACTCTATCTACTCAAGGCTACCTGTCCAACTCTATCTGCTCAAGGCTACCTGTCCAACTCTATCTGCTCAAGGCTACCTGTCCAACTCTATCTACTCAAGGCTACCTGTCCAACTCTATCTGCTCAAGGCCCCCTGTTCAACTTTATCTACTCAAGGCTTCCTGTCCAACTCTATCTACTCAACGCTACCTGTCCAACTCTATCTACTCAAGGCTACCTGTCCAACTCTATCTACTCAAGGGTACCTGTCCAACTCTATCTACTCAAGGCCTTTATCTACTCAAGGCTATCTGTCCAACTTTATCTACTCAAGGCTTCCTGTCCAACTTTATCTACTCAAGTCTCCCTGTCCAACTCTATCTACTCAAGGGTACCTGTTCAACTCTATCTACTCAAAGCTACCTGTCCAACTCTATCTACTCAAGGCTATCTGTCCAACTCTATCTTCTCAAGGCTACCTGTCCAACTCTATCTACTCAAGGCTCCCTGTCCCACTCTATCTACTCAAGGGTACCTGTCCAACTTTATCTACTCAAGGCTCCCTGTTCAACTTTATCTACTCAAGGCTCCCCCAACTCTATCTACTCAAGGCTCCCTGTCCCACTCTATCTACTCAAGGGTACCTGTCCAACTTTATCTACTCAAGGCTCTCTGTTCAACTTTATCTACTCAAGGCTTCCTGTCCAACTCTATCTACTCAAGGCTACCTGTCCAACTCTATCTACTCAAGGCTCCCTGTTCAACTCTATCTACTCAACGCTCCCTGTTCAACTCTATCTACTCAAGGCTACCTGTTCAACTCTATCTACTCAAGGCTACCTGTTCAACTCTATCTACTCAACGCTCCCTGTTCAACTCTATCTACTCAACGCTCCCTGTGCAACTCTATCTACTCAACGCTCTCTGTTCAACTCCATCTACTCAAGGCTCCCTGTTCAACTCTATCTACTCAATGCTCCCCCAACTTTATCTACTCAAGGCTTCCTGTCCAACTCTATCTACTCAACGCTCCCTGTTCAACTCTATCTACTCAACGCTCCCTGTTCAACTCTATCTACTCAAGGCTCCATGTTCAACTCTATCTACTCAAGGCTCCCTGTTCAACTCTATCTACTCAAGGCTCCCCCAACTCTATCTATTCAAGGCTCCCTGTTCAACTCTATCTGCTCAAGGCTACATGTCCAACTCTATCTACTCAAGGCTCCCGGCCAACTCTATCTACTCAAGGCTACTTGTCCAACTCTATGTACTCAAGGCTCCCTGTCCAACTCTATCTACTCAAGGCTCCCTGTCCAACTCTCCCTGTCCAACTCTATCTGCTCAAGGCTCGCTGGCCAACTCTATCTTCTCAATGCTCCCTGTCCAATTCTATCTACTCAAGGTTACCTGTCCAATTCTATCTGTTCAAGGCTACCAGCTGTTCAAGGCTACCTGTCCAATTCTATCTACTCAAGGCTACCTATTCAACTCTATCTACTCAAGGCTACCTGTCCAACTCATCTGCTCAAGGCTACCTGTTCAACTCTATCTACTAAAGGTTCCCTGTCCAATTCTATCTACTCAAGGCTACCTATTCAACTCTATCTACTCAAGGCTACCTGTCCAGCTCTCAAGGCTACCTGTCCAACTCTATCTACTCAAGGTTCCCTATCTAACTCTATCTGCTCAAGGCTATACCTATCCAACTCTATCTGTTCAAGGCTACTTGTCCAACTCTATCTGCTGATCAAGGCTCCCTGTCCAGCTCTATCTACTCAAGGCTACCTGTCCAACTCTATCTGCTCAAGGCTCCCGGCCAACTCTATCTACTCAAGGCTACCTGTCCAACTCTATCTGCTCAAGGCTACCTGTCCAACTCTATCTACTCAAGGCTACCTGCCCAACTCTATCTACTCAAGGCTACCTGTCCAACTCTATCTACTCAAGGCTACCTGTCCAACTCTATCTACTCAAGGCTACCTTTCCAACTCTATCTACTCAAGGCCCCCGGCCAACTCTATCTACTCAAGGCTACCTGTCCAACTCTATCTACTCAAGGTTCCCTATCTAACTCTATCTGCTCAAGGCTATACCTATCCAACTCTATCTGTTCAAGGCTACTTGTCCAACTCTATCTGCTGATCAAGGCTCCCTGTCCAGCTCTATCTACTCAAGGCTACCTGTCCAACTCTATCTGCTCAAGGCTCCCGGCCAACTCTATCTACTCAAGGCTACCTGTCCAACTCTATCTGCTCAAGGCTACCTGTCCAACTCTATCTACTCAAGGCTACCTGCCCAACTCTATCTACTCAAGGCTACCTGTCCAACTCTATCTACTCAAGGCTACCTGTCCAACTCTATCTACTCAAGGCTACCTGTCCAACTCTATCTACTCAAGGCCCCCGGCCAACTCTATCTACTCAAGGCTACCTGTCCAACTCTATCTGCTCAAGGCTACCTGTCCAACTCTATCTGCTCAAGGCTACCTGTCCAACTCTATGTGCTCAAGGCCACCTGTCAAACTCTATCTGCAATGTTTGTTTTTCGGCATATAACCATATTTTGCAGTTCTCTATGATCGTTGAAGGTATTTCTATCCAGGCACTCGTTTTACGGTTTACAAGGGAACACGGTATACTCGGATAAAAAAATCCGTCCGAATTCAAAACTCGTCCAAATGCAAATCTCGTCCGAATGGAAAATCCGCCTGAATGGAAAACTCGTTCGAATAAAAGTTTCGTAGTAAAAGTTACTTCAGAATAGAAAACTTCTTCAAATAAAAATACCTTAAAAGAAGAAAACCTGCAAAAAATCAAAGTTCTGAATTTTGGCGGTTATCACGGGTCATGGCCTGTTTATAGTGAGTGGTAAATATTTATGAAGAAACTATGAGATTTGGAGATTTTTGTGAAAATTTAGTACGGAAGCGTGAGACCGTTACCCCATCCTCCGGAGGTTTTTAGTTGTTTTATTTTTATTTTAATTTTATTGTATTTGCCGCTGGTAAATTTCAAGAATGATAACAAAAACAACGTCAAAATGGTAGAAAGTGGCAGGGTGGCCACAATAGCATACGCCAATTATAGCAGTCCCAGATCGGTAAGAATAAAAATAAAGTAAAAATTAAAAGACTAAAGGATCTTCCGGAGGTCAACCACAGCAGCAAAGAGCACCAGCCAAACTCCGGGCTGAGCCACACTTTGGGCAAACTGTTCTCCATGTCCTGAGGTCGTCCGCGTCATAGGGCCCCTCCACTGCTGCTATATGTAATAATGTAGCATGTGCCGTTTGAATTTCACCGGGGTGATACCAATTATCCACATCTCAATCGGTAGAACGCTCCACGTTCTGCACGCTCTTACAAAAAAGGACCGCTGAAAAGTTAGTGTTTTACATCTTCTCGGACGGAAATATAGAATGTTTGCTGTAGAGGAGGTTCTTGTTAATCGTTTAGGTGTACAGGAAACAGGTAGAGTTTCGGGGTTGATTTTCGTAAGTTTGTTAATAGCTTTAAAAAAGAAGATCATGTCCAGATATTCACGCCAGTAAGTGATTGGAAGTAAGTTTAGAGATAGCAGACGTTGTTTGTAGGATGTCGAGGAGAGGAATGGAAGGTTTAAGATAATGACTTTGGTTGCTCGACGTTGGACTTGTTCAACACGCCTGATCAGTTCAACAGACTGTGGTGACCATATCTGTAGTAGGTAGTTCGACGAACAGAAGAATTGGTTACCTCTCTTAATGTCCGACGTACTAAGCCAAGCATTCTATTCGCTGTAGTTGCCTGGGCAACAACTTGTTTTGACCAGGGGCGAAACTAGCCCTTTTTCGTTGGGGGGGGGGGGGGGGTGTACGGTAAAATTGCCCTGCTAAGATCTCTTGTGCCCTGCAATGACCGCGTTTTTAGGGGGGTGCGGGTGTCCTCCCCCGGAAAATTTTGAAATCTAGAAGCTCAGAAAGACAATTTGCAGCAATTTGAGCAAACGTTTTCAGCTAATTCTACAGCGAGCATATTTCAAATGAATCCAAGCTTTTAATACCTGCAGCTGCCTCTTACCAAGTGCCACCATTTTTTGCGCCCAGTACTGACAGAAGGGTCTGGGAACCAATCTAACACTCGTGTGGCCAATCAGTTCACTGGGCCAATCTCGTTCCCAGAGCCTGCGCAGACTCTGGGAATGAAATTGTCGTGTGGCAAGGGTTTAGGGGTTGGCTAACACTTCAGGCAACGCCCGTTTGTAAAATCTCGTGATGAAGCCCATAGCCGGTAGATTACCTTAAGTAGCTTCTCTCCTAGCCTCCGACTGCACTGCGCCAATTGGGTTTTTTAGTATTTTAGGGGGGGTCGCACCCCCCACACCCCCCTCGAGTTTCGCCCCTGGTTTTGACCAAGTCAAATCACTTGTTATCCAAACACCAAGATCTCGTTCTGCTTCATGCTTTTCAATCAGTCTTTTCAATCAGTCTTTTCAATCAATCTTTGATCATGCTTTTCAATCAATCTTTAAGATCGATGGTATGACGTATGAGTATTTGACTGGAATCTTTTTACGGGTGATGGATTGGGATTTTGTTTTTAACTCATTGAAGTTGAGACCAGAACAAGATGACCATTTACTAAGACTGTTGATATCGTTTTTTCTGCGCAGCGTCGTGACGAGTATCGATCGTTTTGAACAATTTGGTATCATCAGCCAAACATGCGACATTTGAAGACAGCAGCAATGGTCCTAGGATGATAGGATCGATCCTTGTGGTACTCCTGATGTTACGGGTAGAGGCCGGGGATGATGTAGCTCTGGGTATGGATGTTGATTTCCCGCAGTTTCTCGAGTAGGACACTGTGACGTACTTTGTCGAAGGCGTGAGATTTCAGCCGTCCAACTGTCCAAAGTCGTGAACTGTCTCACAGCAAAACTTGACTTGGCTTCCCTTCCTTCAATCTATTACCATATTACTACTGACTACTCCATGAGGTCCGGGCGGAATTTGGGAACCAAGCGCCTGCATTGCAGGCTAATTTATGACCAGAAAACTTTCTTGTTCACACTTGTCTTTCTTGTGAACACTTGGAATGGCGTATGAAAATGGCGACTACAATGATCTAAACACCGCTACAATTTAAGGAAAAGGACTCCAGCTGACGCCTTCCTAGCCTGCGCGCGCAGGCTGACGCCATCTTTTTACGACACTTTTTGGAGAGATCCGCAGTCCTCCAGCGGTGTTCCAAATTTCTTGCTTGAAATTCGTGTAATAACATATGAAATGGTTGCTCAGGAGAACGCAGAGATACAGACCAACCGTTAAAAGTTAAAACTGACGTGATATTACTGTAAAATACGAACACAATTCTAACAACATATCGATTTTTATCATTTGTGCATTGTTGTGAGCTGTCAGCGAGAAATATTTCTATGTTGATATTACATCGATCGTTAAATACGTCAAGTGGTCAACGGACTCAACGTTCGTCATTACGTCAAATAATTACTACTTCATGTCTTGGACAAAACTTCTGCGGTAAGTGATCACTCTGATTGAATGACATGTACTAGTTCTCCTAATTTGATGCTTAAACGTGGCTCGATTTCCATATAAAAATCCCCAAATTTAAAACATAGTGGCTAACCCAAACCTTACCCTAATCCTAACCCTAACCCTCCACCTAATATATACTAACCCTAACTCTTACGATAATGTTTTATTTTAGAAATAACAGCTGATTTTAATTTCGACTTTTACTACCGATAGTCTATGTGACGTCATTTCGGGATTTTATATGGAAATTCAACCTTAAACGTAGTAATTAACTGACAAAATGAACGAATGAGAGTTGGAGAAAGTGTCAGTGTCCCAGTGAATTACTGAGCAAGGTCCATTCATCTTAAACAATGTCAATATAGGTTTATAATTATAGGTTTATTTGGATACTGTGATCCAAACACGTGGGAAGTTGCGAGACTGGAGAAAAGCATAAAAAACACGAGCCGCTAGGCAAGTGTTTTTTAGCTTTTCGAAAGTCGAGCAACTTCCCAAGTGTTTGGATAACAGTATCCAAACACGGAAAATCCATTAGGTATTTATTTTATAAAATAACACAAGATAACGGGCAGCATAACTTAAGGAAATTTTTGGTGGGAGATTTCCATGTTTGGATGGCTTGATCCAATCAGAGCCTGTGTCAACCTCGTTCCCAGGGGGGGGGCGGGGGCGGGCGTTCGGGGGAGCGGAGGTAAGACCCTGGGAACGAGGTTGAGCCTGTGTAGCATACATGTTATTTTATAACATTTATTAGTATAAATTGACAAGTTTCTGTCACAAATCCTCAATTTTGATTGGCTATCGCAGGAGTTACTATCCGCTGATATAAACCTCTGCTGTAAAAGTCGCATGATTTCGAAAGAATATTTACGTTTTTTCATGAAAAATGTGAAATAAAAGTTATTTCTTGGGTTAGAAACTTGTCAATTTATACTAAAACAATTAGACAACTCACCCTTGTTTTCTATTTAACAATTAGACAACGAGTCCGAGTTGTCTATGAGCGAATAGTCAACGAAGGCGAAGCCTGAGTTGACTATTCGCTCATAGACAACGAGGACAAGTTGTCTAATTGTTTTAGTAGAAACAAATTGGTGGACTATTACAAATCATGCAATCTCCAAAAAAATATCCAAAAACTCATCTGAAACCTCCCCAAAACGAGAGTTTTCTGCCATTGTTTTGAGCGCGTTTCCCAAACGTTGTCTATCACGAATAGACAACGGTTGAGTAGCCAATCAGAATGCAGCATTTGTAATAGATCATGGTCAGTTTCTACTAAGAGCAGATAGTCAACTGAACTCCACCTCGTTGACTATCTGCTCATAGAAAACAGGCTCGTTGTCTAATTGTTAATAACACCGCTTCTGATACATAGCCAGATGGGGAGTTCATGTGGCTTGCTACTTTCCATTATATCACACACAATAAATATAAATGAATGGTTAATAGGATGAAAAGAAGTTTATTATTATAAGTAATACCATGACATGAGGGAAATTAGTGATTAAATGACCCAAAAGCTGAGGGAGGATTTGTTGAAGTCTCAATTAGGGTGAAGCCAAATAGTTGGTATCTCTACTACACGTATATAAAATATTTAATAAAAAATTTAAAATATTCAATAGAAAATTTGTTCTAAAACATATCCGTATTTAAAAGCATATTTAAATAAGTGATCAATTTTTACAGGTAGATACTTTTTTATAGGCACCACCCAATATGTTACTAATACTGAATATGTATGAAATATAACACTATTTAATTTCAATTGTTAGATATTTTGCAAGTGGTCAAATAGTTGATGAGGTGAGTGAAATACAGTAAGTGAATGTTATAGATATATAAATATATATAAATATATTTAAGTTACATTCAAAAAATGTTTAAAGCCAGAGTAGTGTCAAACTATGTCTGATACATATATATTATATATATATATATAATATTTAATATTTGAGAGGATTTAATATAGTCAAATGCATATATGGGTTCGATTCCCAGTTGGGGCAGTCACTTTTTCCAAAAATGTATTTGAATATATATATATATATAAGAATGAGTCACGATATTGGCATATGGTTAATTGAGAGCCCTCAATACCAACAACCGTGATACCAAGTACAGTACAGTATCTGTAAAAGTAGATGTCCAGCCAAACTGTCACTAATCCATGTTTGATATATTGAAATTTCCATTAGTCAGAAGTATGAATATCAAAATCTCTATTAACTGGCAATGTTTATGTAATTTAATTAACCATTGCAAATTCATTCAATTTATCTATCTCATCTATATTTTTAGCTTGCTAATACATCAATATTTCGACGAGGAGCTCAACTAATTCATTATGGATATCAACAAGGTACAACTCTAGATACATGTAAATCCAGCATCGCCAACCTTGTGCCATCGCCAACCCTGCATGTGTATTGTAGTTGTGTGTATATTTATTTATTTGGATAAAATTTTCAAGCCCACAAGGGTTGAAATACCACATGCACAAATGAACGTAAAATTTGAGATGTACACATAACTTTTGTGACTCTTGTGCACTGTGTGCACATAGACATTTTCGCACCTTACACTTTATAATCATTAGGAATTATTTTTTAATGAAATATCTAAAAAAGGTTGGTGTACTGCCGAAATAGTCTATAAGTACTTTAACATTTCGAGCAAAGGTCCTTCATCAGAGAGTGTAATGTAAAGTGAAATTTCACTTAACGTTTCACGCTCTGACGAAGGACCGTTGCTCAAAACGTTAGACAACTTACATGCAATTTTGGAAGTACACCAACCTTTTTAGATATTTGATTTGTATTTCTACACTACCTACACAGCACAACACTTTGATCTCCTTCACATTATTTTGGTAGTACACCAACCTTTTTAGATATTTGATTTGTATTTCTACACTACCTGTACACAGCACAACACTTTGATCTCCTTCACATTATTTTGGTAGTACACCAACCTTTTTAGATATTTGATTTGTATTTCTACACTACCTACACAGCACAACACGTTTTATTTTCTAATGATTAGTCATTGAATAAATTTTAAATTTGGTTTGTTGCAAATTGAAATCAATGGCTGATTGCAAGCAATCACCTGTCTTTTTGTTGTATTCATCACATCCTAACCAATACCATACAATTTGATTACTTGAAGTAACACTAAAGCATTTTGTGGTGCAGACTAAAATACAGGCTCTAAGGAATGCAGGCTCTAAGGAATGCAGGCTCTAAGGAATGCAGGCTCTAAGAAATGCAGGCTCTAAGGAATGCAGGCTCTAAGAAATGCAGGCTCTAAGGAATGCAGGCTCTAAGGAATGCAGGCTCTAAGAAATGCAGGCTCTAAGAAATGCAGGCTCTAAGAAATACAGGCTCTAAGGAATGCAGGCTCTAAGAAATGCAGGCTGTAAGGAATGCAGGCTCTAAGAAATGCAGGCTCTAAGGAATGCAGGCTCTAAGAAATGCAGGCTCTAAGGAATGCAGGCTCTAAGGAATGCAGGCTCTAAGAAATGCAGGCTCTAAGAAATGCAGGCTCTAAGGAATGCAGGCTCTAAGGAATACAAGCTCTATATAAGAAATGCAGGCTCTGGAATCTGGATACAAGATATTCACATTTCAGTTGAGAATCACGAAGCTTGATGGTATTGCTTAGTATATTTGAAATTCTTATATGGGTCCAAGTAGGAATGCTAGCTACATGTTGTTAAAACAAATTATGAGTGTTGGTTTTGAATCTAAATTTTAATAATTAATGTTTGGACATTGCAGGAATAAAGAAATTGAATGATGTCACACATATCAGCAAGACATCCAATTCAGAACTAAAGAAACCATTGTCATTGTCATCCTTTGCAAGAACATTTGCCAGAAACTTACAAAAAGAAATTGATAAAGAGATAAAAAAATAGTAATTCTAACTAATGACTTGATATAAGGCCAAAAAAAGAAAAGTCTTCTGTCTCTGTCTCTTTTCCAAAATTGACATGGTGACGCAGCACAACATTGTTCACAGCACAATATTGTTCAAAGTTGGTAGCACAACATTGTTCACAGTTGACAGCCAGGGCAGTATCTAGAGTCAATTTGGTTCTGGAAAACGTTTGGGTGCCCAAATTCAAATTCTGCAGGCACTCAAATTCAAAAGAAGAAATATAAAATTAAATATCAATTTACAAAAAATAAAGATTGACATACTTTGTAAACCGAGGTTTCAGGTCATAACATCATTCTCAGGACATTTTGGCCAGAAACTGTCTGATAATGATTTTGAAGACGTTAAGCCTAGTTTCCATATGGTACTGTATTTGGCAGTATTGCAATACCCTCAGGGGAACTAACAACAGTCACTAAGGGTATAGTGTATTTTACGGTATTGTGAATAGAAACAGGTTCTATTTGCAACACCCACTATTGTTCACATGCATGAGTTGGCAGCACAACATTGTTCACAGTTGGCAGCACAACATTGTTCACAGTTGGCAGCACAACATTGTTCACAGTTGACAGCACAACATCGTTCACAGTTGGTAGTACAACATTGTTCACAGGGGTGATCGTTGTAAGGTTAGGATCTCAATTTATACCCTCATAGAACCGATGATGACGTTATCTATTAAGATGCTAATAAGCTTCTGGTACCGCGGATTAGTGGTAATAATTAGTGCTGTGCAAACTCCGGTTTTTTCAACGGGTAAGGATAAAACGCGGATGCGGATGGCGGATGGAGAAATGCGGATGAGGGGATAAAACGCGGATGAGAAAACGCGGATGAGGGGATAAAACGCGGATGAGAAAACGCGGTGAGGGGATAAAACGCGGTTGAGAAAACGCGGTGAGGGGATAAAACGCGGATGAGAAAATGCGAATGAGGGGATAAAACGCGACTGAGGGGATAAAACGCGACTGAGGGGATAAAACGCGGATGAGAAAATGCGAATGAGGGGATAAAACGCGACTGAGGGGATAAAACGCGGATGATGTGTTAATAAATTTCGCTAAAGGCCGGCCGCGGTAATACGCGAGCAACAATTTTCTGCAATCTGTCTCTTTTACATGTTGAAATGCGCGTTCCACCACTGCACCTTTCTCAAGGTTATCACGCAACATATTTTTGTGTTGCAAATTATAGTTGATAGAAAGCACGCTACCTTAAAGGACTTCACACTGCAACCAATGCAATGCTGCTCGAATTTGCAAGCCGCCTTGCTAATTCTTAGACAAACATTCCCGACATATCTGATATCTTCGATGTTTTAAGGACCAGAAAGCAACAAGCACGAGGTCTGTCGGCAGTTACACAAAGTCCGAAAACATCCGTTTCATTGATTAACTTAGGTCAAAAAGTGTTAACCGCGGACAATATGTTTTCTTTAATTCCCATGTTTGAAGATTGCGCCACTGCTAAAATATAATACTCAGGGGTAACTTATATAGAAGTTAGTATTGCAAGGAAGTTCTGCCTGACAAAATAAGCGCTGAAAAGGTATTAGTTGAAAATACAAATAGAAATATAGAACGGTTGGTGTACTGCCAAATATCGGAATACGAGTGTTAACTGACGTTTCGAGCGAAGAGAACAGTGAGGTAAATAGTTTGTTATGGGTTAATCTCACCTCAACTTGAGTCAAATCCTGTTGCTCATATTGTACAGGTGCAGGAATCTAATTTAATTTTCAAGTGAAAACGTTTTAGGAGATTTTGTCTCTCTAGAACATCGTGAGCACACATAATTATCGGGTAACCTTGGCGGTCTGGAAACTGATATAACATCGCCTGTAAAAGGGGTTTTAAAGCTGATGACTGATGTGATACGGGACGATTTTTAACGATGATTTTTATTACAACAAATTTTGCGCGTTAATAATACTGTAATATAACTGAAAATAGTTAAATATCTAAGCATAAACTGTCCCACTAAAATATTTTAAATTTTCATACACAACTAATTCGAAGTAACACTATAAGTGTTAACTCAATTGACAGCATGGGATTTTCACATGTCTAGTTTCCTAGTGTTAAACTGTAGTTCTTGACAAGGTCTACAATTGAATACCATCCGGAACATCAACTATGTATGTTGTCACTCGATTTGTCGCTATCGCCGTCGGTATACTTTTGTGTAATGCAAAATAACTGTCACATACTGTGTCTTTTTTTTTTGTTATTTGATCGTTGTCATACCAAACGGTTCGTAGTCTGTGAGGCAGCCCGACTTTTTACTGCGTTCTTTAAAGTAAGGCATCTATTTTCCCTAAGCTTGATTTCACGTGTTATCTCGAGAAGATGTAATATTTTTTATTTTAATTGGGACTCGTAATTTTGGAAGAATGTCCCTATTTGGCGGCTTGGTACTTGGCTTCCAAAGCCCGCTTGGCTTCCAAATGTTGTCACATAATTTTGTGTTGTTGTCTGAATATATTATCATCTCGAGTTTCACAAAATGTTCATCTTACAGCAAGTGTATGTGCATGGTTTATGTTACGTCAAATTATAAGTCTGCATGTCAATTCGCTCGCATGTTGTAGCGCGACTGATCGGTATCGCCAAAACCTTAACGTATGGATATTAGTCAGTTCGATTCTTTGTGAAATAAAATTATAGAAAAAGCCGCTGAAATTAAAATGCCGTCTTCGTAATCTTAACAGAAGTGGAACCTTCTGAATAAAGTAAACTACTGTATATTCTGCGCGTGTTGATGTGTTACCATTAGAGGCCACGGAGGGAGTTTATTTATTTATTTAACTTTTCCTTGATTATGTATTTTTATATAAAGTACAGTTTCTAGAAACAATATTCAAATCATAAATTACAATAGAAATTACAAATGCTCATATCAAGGCTAGGAAAACCACAACAGCAATCGCCAATTATTGCGAACCTATTACTGCAATAATAAAACTACATACAACTATGATAATAAATAACACGAAAAAGCCAAAAAGGAGACCAACCTATTATCCAAACGGCGACAGAATTTATGCTTATATGTTTGACTATATTCAGTATATCCGCCTTATACTTCGTCAAATTTTTGGCGATCCAATTCTTAACGACGATTTTTAATGCAACATGCATGTGCCGCAACAAAATTTGGTTAGAAATCATAAAAGGCATATTACACGTACAATTTTTTCGCGCAAAATTTGTTGTGATAAAAATCATCCTTAAAAATCGTCCAGTATAAAATCGGCTTTAAAACCCCTTTTAAACGGGCGATGTTATATAGGTTACCCCTGACTATAGAAGTATACATTTTAGCAGTGGCGCAATCTTCAAACATGGGAATTAAAGAAAACATATTGTCCGCGGTTAACACTTTTTGACCTAAGTTAATCAATGAAACGGATGTTTTCGGACTTTGTGTAACCGCCGACAGAGCTCGTGCTTCTTAAAACATCGAAGATATCAGATATGTCGGGAATGTTTGTCTAAGAATTAGCAAGGCGGCTTGCAAATTCGAACAGCATTGCATTGGTTACTCTGCAAAACACCTTTCTTATTTCTATGGTGTGAAGTCCTTTAAGGTAGCGTGCTTTCTATCAACTATAATTTACAACACCAAAATATGTTGCGTGATAACCTTGAGAAAGGTGCAGTGGTGGAACGCGCATTTCAACATGTAAAAGAGACAGATTGCAGAACATTGTTGCTCGCGTATTACCGCGGCCGGCCTTTAGCGAAGTTTATTAACACATCATCCGCGTTTTATCCCCTCACCGCATTTTCTCATCCGCGTTTTATCCCCTCAACCGCATTTTCTCATCCGCGTTTTATCCCCTCATCCGCATTTCTACATCCGCGATCCGCATCCGCGTTTTATCCTTACCCTTTTTCAACTCCGGCTCCGGCAAAAAAAAATCCGGCTCCGGCAGAAAATTTCCAGCTCCGGCAGAAAATTTCCGGCATCCGAGGAAAATTAGAAATTTAATGGAAATTTTACGGCAATTTCACATTTCAAAGTGGAAGCACAAGCACTATCTTTGTTTTTGATTTTAACACTTCGCAACCTCGTACCCAGGGTCTTTGGGTACGAGGTTGAACATTTCGTACTATGCATGATGCACGGTATTGGCGTTGCGGTTGCGTGAGACAAGAAGCAGTCCCTAAGTCAATGTGGTTAAAACTTTTTATAATTGAACTTGATGAAGGCAAGTTTACCGATGTTCCCTGGCAAAAGGGCGCACCGTTTTTTTGTAACAATGTTCCCCGCCAGAGAAAAGACTCGCTCAGACGTGACAGATGACGGAGGACAAGACAAATATGACAGTGCCAGCCGTGTTAGGGCCGGCCATTCGTTCTTGTGGCGATACCAATATCCTCTCAGCTCTTCTAGATTAGCATATGATGACGTATGGCCTATGGGGTGGTGAGAATCAATAATATAATAATAATAATCTTTATTGAGGAAACTTTTTCATTTACATGATTTTCGAAAAGGACCTCTAATGAAAGATATTTGTCAGTGTGTGTTTTCGGTATACAGCAGTTTGTTGTCTCTGGTTTATGGGTGCCATTTGAAATCTTCCTGTTTTTTACTTATAAAATAATTAAATTAAAAAAAAATTTTTAAAGTTAAAATTTTAAGTTAAAATTTAAATTGAGAAAAAATTGAGAAAAAAATTAATAAAAAACTATAGACAATGTATGTTTTTGAATTGTTGGAAAAGTTGTTTATTTCACAGTTCAAGTTCATTTCACAATACTTGCGAGACAAAAGACGCCACTTTCCTAGCCACGCCTATTAACTCCGAAGGCATAACGCCGATGGCGTTGCATGTAGTTAACACTGCTGGTGACTAACCTGTGCTACATAACTCTCGAACAATTTCTAATATCATTAATGTTCTTAATTTTATTTTATATGGTCACCTAAATGTTCCTCATTTTCTATTAATGTTCAACAGTTAATATTCTTCATCTTGTGCCATTTGTCTGATTTCTTGGGTTTTAAGCGGTTCACGTCGTTTTTTTGTCTGAATTCTGGTGGCTTGGCATCTAACACGTTGTTGGGATCTGGTTTTGGTGTATCACAAGACAGTTGGACAAGTAGGAAAGTGTGTTGTATACTGGTCTCTCAAGAAAATTCCTTCCTGCTTTTAACTTAGCCGCTCTCATCACTCCGTCCCGGACCTGGAAACAATCTACGCCAATTGTGGAAAATATTTAAAAACCTTATGCCATCAAAAACAATGTCTTCACCTACTGCTTTAGTAATTGATGATAAAAAAATCGTGAATCCTAATGAAATTGCAAACCATTTCAATTCGTATTTTGCTTCGGTAGCGGCCAATCTTACTCCATGCCCATCAAGAAACTTTTTATATGAAGATATAGTGATTAATACTGATGACTCAAAGTTGACCCTTAATGAGGTACATAATCTTCTTAATAATTTGGATCTTACTAAAGCAACTGGTCTTCATGGCATTACAGCATATTTCATTAAAATTTCAAAACGTTCAGTAGCTCCTGTCATTCTTCTTTTATGTAATTTGAGTATAAAAACTGGTATCTTTCCCGATATGTGGAAAAAAGCCAAACTTATACCTGTGCATAAGGCAGATGACCGGTTGGAAAGAGGAAATTATCGACCAATTTCTATATTAGCTGTCATTTCTAAAGTTCTTGAGCGACATGTTTCTGTTTCTTATATGAACTATCTTATAGCTAATAATATACTCTCTACCCACCAACATGGCTTCAGACCTTATCATTCGTGTGAAACATCTTTAAATATGATTTACGAATACTTATCGTCAACCATTGACCAGGGTGAAATGAATGGCATGATTTTAATTGACTTTTCTAAAGCCTTTGATCTGGTTGATCATATAATTCTTCTTCATAAATTAACTAATTATGGTATTTCCAAGGCAGCCTTAGGTTGGTTTAGATCGTATTTAAGTGGACGTTCCCAGCAGGTGGAGATAAAGGGGATTTTGTCTGACCCTATGCAAATAACTGCTGGGGTACCGCAAGGCTCTATTCTTGGACCGTTATTATTTCTTATTTTTATTAATGATTTACCATCAAGTTTAGTGAACTGTAGTCCATTTCTGTTTGCGGATGATTCCACTCTCCTTATACATGGTTCGAATGTGGGTGTTACTAGCGATTTATTAAGTTCTGATCTATATCATACTTCACAATGGGCAGCGTTTAATAATATGGTACTTAATTACAAAAAAACTAAATCGATTAAGATATACTCGAAACGAAAATTTGCTGATCCTTCTCCCCTTTTGGTTGCAACTAAACAATATGATTATAGAGGAAGTAAAGGAGGTAAAACTTCTTGGAATATCAATTGATTGCAATTTAAAGTGGGATTTCCAAATTAGTCAAATATATAAAACTATTATCTCAAGACTTTATTTGTTTAAAAGAATTCGTCAAAGCCTTCCCTTTAGTTTTCGCATTCAATTTTACTATGCTTTAATATATCCTCATCTGTTGTATGGCTGCACTGTGTGGGGTAATGCTAGAAACGAGCTGCTCAATGACTTATTAATCTTACAGAAAAGAGCAGCTAGATTAATTTTAGATAAAGACTCTAGAGCTCCTTCGATTGAATTATTTCGCCAACTTGAATGGATTCCAGTTCATAACATTATTAAGATGAGGAAAATAATCTTAACCTTTAACTCTTTGAAAATCTCATTGCCTAGTGATATTAGAAACCTCTTTACCTACTGCTGGGAGGTGTCCAATGCCAATACAAGATCTTCTCAAACTGATTTGAGGCTTCCTTCTATTAAAACTGAGTTTGCAAAGTCTAAACTATCTTATAGTGGTGCTAGTCTTTTCAACTCACTGCCTAATGATATGAAAGATATTGCTATCCATACTATCCCTTTATTTAAGATAAAACTCAAAAAATTGTTTCTTCAATTGAACCACCAGGTTGACCATGTAAATAAATTCGCCTGTAGCTCGTGTAAGCATGTGGTTATGTGTCATTGCTACACTAATTTTATTAATTCTTAATTTATGTAATATATTGTTATATTGAGGGCCATTAGGTAGAATACCTTACGGTAATAATGTTCTTTAAACCCTCTTGAAATAAAGGATAATAATCACAATGGTGTGGCTGTGTAACTCTGGTAGAACGTGGGGGCCACTTCCACGTCTCTCATCACTTCCTCTAATCATGTCCGGAATCTCTTGACTAGTGCAACAATACGCTCAAACTGTCCGCCCCACCATGGGGCACGACTAAGATTAAACTGTCAAACTATCTTGTTTTCGGCGAGGTAGTGGTTTAACTTCTCATCTGCACCCATGACCGTTTTCAGCCATCTCGCGGCACCAACAAACGTAGTTCCATTGTCGGAATATATCTTCTGTGGTCTTCCGTTTCTTGCGATCAATCTCTTTAGACTCAAAAGGAACTCTTGGGTTTCAAGAGAATTCATCAAATCTAAGTACATGTACAACGCGCGACTCAAGGAACAAGTGTATAATGTTATGTACGCCTTTCCTTCGGACCTTCCACGCTTTGGATAACGAAGTGGGCCAGCATAATCCACACCGATAACTTGAAATGGATGTGTTCCTTGTGTACGATCAACTGGCAGATTTCCAGGAGGAGGATTCCCTACAGCCTTCGCTTGGAATCTCCGACATCCATGACACCCTCCGACAGTATTCTTTGTAAGTCTTCGCAGGCATAGAACCCAATAGTCTTCTCTGATGCTTGTTATCGTTGGAACTCCCCCCCCCCCCCCCCCATGAAGGTTGTACTAACTTCTTGGTGTATGGCTGAGAATCTGGAAGATAAATAAGGTATTCTCCCTGTATCCGTCCTCGGCATTCGAGAATTCCCTCTTGGTTTAATCGTAAACAGTCTTCTTTGGGTTCACTGCTTTGTTGATCAAGGTGGAAACTACTTGCAATTTGTTGAAACTAGCATCCATGTTGAAAATGTGACTCGTTGACATTCAATTCCTCTGTCCGATATTTCCTCACAATAAACGCATGCACGTCCTTTGGAGTCTCCATGACATACCTTGTAAACTCTCGTATGTCGATCACACTTCCGAAAGTTTTTGTCTTCTTGTTCAACCGGATTTCTTCGTGTCTATGAACGCAAGGCATCGCAAAGCTTCACAAAATCCCAGTCTTTCCAATTGTCGTCGTTGCAGACCAGATCTCCACGGATTCTTGATAACTTGTCAATCGTCAACGGTACATTGCCATTAACTTGCTGCAATTTTCCCATGGTTTCAAGAGACTGAACGTTGTATATTAAGCGATCATAAAACTGATGTACTTATTGTGGCTGTGCTCCAACAATGGTATGCAAGTCCATGACATCTTGATATCCGAACTACAGTATCTCGCTCTCCTTACCAGTTATCTTCGAGGATACTTTTGGCTTTATTATAGCCTTCTGACGTAAATGGCAAACCATGCATCATACTTTTCCGCACTTTTTTAGACTCGACGAAATCCTTCATGCAGATAGAATTTCGTTATAGGGCATACCTGACTTGTCGATTTCTTCAATAAATTGACTCCAAAATTTACGGAAGCGTATAAAGTTCATCCGAAAATCCGAGATCTGAAAAGGTCGAAGTGTGGAGAGGACTGTTACCAACCTCAAAACAACAAAGATCCTAACCCTAACCCCCAGCCTAAGAGTTTTCTAATTCCCGGCTGTGTTCTCGAAAAAACTCGTTAGGCGGGCGGTTAGGGTTAGGATCTTTGTTGTTTTGGGTTTGGTCACAGTCCTCTCTCCACACTGCGACCTAAAGAGCCACGACCATTTTCGAATTTTGGCATCTCGGATTTTCGGATGATACTTATATGCTTCCGTAAAAATCGTCTCCAGTCAAGGTAAGTTCCGTTAAATTTAGTGATGCTAAGCTTAGGGAGTTTCCCGCTCCGAACTCTTCTCGAACTATTCTCATCAGGCTTGATTCGATTCATTCATAGAGGCATTTATCGCAAGAAGTTCAATAAATGTCCAGTGATGGACGTGCATGAAAAAGTATAACGGATTGTGTGGTCGGGTTTGGAGCAGTAATAACTGTAGTGAGATTGAGGAAAGGGCATAGTAGCGGGAACGGCCGCAATAAAATAGTCCCGCTGATGCCGAGGACTTTTGTGTGGGTAAAATGGTAGGACCAACCGGTAAGTTCCGAGTACGCCCTTGATCCGTTGTTGATCCTAAATACATAACATACGTGTCTATTATATTACGAAAACGTATATACCCTTCCTAGGAAGTTCCTAAAAACCTGCTTATCTACTTAGAAATTAATCGGCCATGTTTGTGCCGTTTGTCTCCCCAACGAATATTGGCCGATTAAAACGGATCACCGGATCAAGGGCGTACGGATCAACAACGGATCAAGGGCGTACGGATCAACAACGGATCAAGGGCGTACGGATCAACAACGGATCAAGGGCGTACGGGTCAACAACGGATCAAGGGCGTACGGGTCAACAACTGATCAAGGGCGTACGACTCGGTAATCCCCTCGTCCGAGGGTGCTAATATCGACCGGCGTTTAGTCCCTTACCACGGGAGATGCTAGCGGGTCCTGATCTCGGATCGAGTTTATCCGCGCGACATCGGAAAATTTGGTCCTGGTAACCAGATACTCAGCATTTGAATTAATATTTAAATTGAACCGTCACATGATTGCGAATGCAAAAATTGAAACGGTTCAAAGGGTTTTTTCCCAAAAGAGACTCGCTAATTCCAAATCTGTTTTCAGAATTGAAAACGGTTAAATATTGATCGAGATAACGTTCAAAATAAAATACGATGAAGTGACCAGCTTATAGCCGACTAATTTCTACTAAGTACATGAACCGTTTTTACGAAGGGTATTCACGTTCTCGTAATATAGTAGACACGTATGTTATGTATTTTGACTCGCTAATTCCAAATCTGTTTTCAGAATTGAAAACGGTTAAATATTGGCCGAGATAACGTTCAAACATTTCTTAGACGAAACGGGCTTTTGCAAATTGTGAATTTTTGCAAAACACAAATACACGGCCACGGCGTGCGAGGTCTGGGCGGAGGGGTAGAAAAGGCGGGCGAGGGGATTATTGCGGATTCGTATTTCTAGTTCCAAATCTGTTTTCAGAATTGAAAACGGTTAAATATTGGCCGATATAACGTTCAAGATTTACGACGAAATTGTGATCGATAAATACACGGCGTGCCAGGCTTGATCGTTTTGGCTGCCCAACTGCACCACGAGTACGAAGGAACTGGCATGTAAACGTGCCAGGCTTGATCGTTTTGGCTACCCAACTGCACCACGAGTACGAAGGAACTGGCATGTAAACGTGCCTGATCGTCGTGGTCGTCTTGGCTGCCCAACTGCACCACGAGTACGAAGGAACTGGCATGTAAACGTGCCTGATCGTCGTGGTCGTCTTGGCTACCCAACTGCACCACGAGTACGAAGGAACTGGCATGTAAACGTGCCTGATCGTCGTGGTCGTCTTGGCTACCCAACTGCACCACGAGTACGAAGGAACTGGCATGTAAACGTGCCTGATCGTCGTGGTCGTCTTGGCTGCCCAACTGCACCACGAGTACGAAGGAACTGGCATGTAAACGTGCCTGATCGTCGTGGTCGTCTTGGCTACCCAACTGCACCACGAGTACGAAGGAACTGGCATGTAAACGTGCCTGATCGTCGTGGTCGTCTTGGCTGCCCAACTGCACCACGAGTACGAAGGAACTGGCATGTAAACGTGCCTGATCGTCGTGGTCGTCTTGGCTACCCAACTGCACCACGAGTACGAAGGAACTGGCATGTAAACGTGCCTGATCGTCGTGGTCATTTTGGCTACCCAACTGCACCACGAGTACGAAGGAACTGGCATGTAAACGTGCCTGATCGTCGTGGTCGTCTTGGCTACCCAACTGCACCACGAGTACGAAGGAACTGGCATGTAAACGTGCCTGATCGTCGTGGTCATTTTGGCTACCCAACTGCACCACGAGTACGAAGGAACTGGCATGTAAACGTGCCTGATCGTCGTGGTCGTCTTGGCTACCCAACTGCACCACGAGTACGAAGGAACTGGCATGTAAACGTGCCTGATCGTCGTGGTCGTCTTGGCTACCCAACTGCACCACGAGTACGAAGGAACTGGCATGTAAACGTGCCTGATCGTCGTGGTCGTCTTGGCTACCCAACTGCACCACGAGTACGAAGGAACTGGCATGTAAACGTGCCTGATCGTCGTGGTCGTCTTGGCTACCCAACTGCACCACGAGTACGAAGGAACTGGCATGTAAACGTGCCTGATCGTCGTGGTCGTCTTGGCTACCCAACTGCACCACGAGTACGAAGGAACTGGCATGTAAACGTGCCTGATCGTCGTGGTCGTCTTGGCTACCCAACTGCACCACGAGTACGAAGGAACTGGCATGTAAACGTGCCTGATCGTCGTGGTCGTCTTGGCTACCCAACTGCACCACGAGTACGAAGGAACTGGCATGTAAACGTGCCTGATCGTCGTGGTCGTCTTGGCTACCCAACTGCACCACGAGTACGAAGGAACTGGCATGTAAACGTGCCTGATCGTCGTGGTCGTCTTGGCTACCCAACTGCACCACGAGTACGAAGGAACTGGCATATAAACGTGCCTGATCGTCGTGGTCGTCTTGGCTACCCAACTGCACCACGAGTACGAAGGAACTGGCATGTAAACGTGCCTGATCGTCGTGGTCATTTTGGCTGCCCAACTGCACCACGAGTACGAAGGAACTGGCATGTAAACGTGCCTGATCGTCGTGGTCGTCTTGGCTACCCAACTGCACCACGAGTACGAAGGAACTGGCATATAAACGTGCCTGATCGTCGTGGTCGTCTTGGCTGCCCAACTGCACCACGAGTACGAAGGAACCGGGATATAAACGTGCCTGATCGTCGTGGTCGTTTTAATAATAATAATATAATAATATATAAAATTTATATAGCGCATAACTGCACATATAGCTGCACCACGAGTACGAAGGCTCCAACAATATACATTGATATCACTCATTCATATTCTTGAGATCGAAATCAAAGTAATTTTATTATTTTTATAAGTAATGTGCACGGATGTGAAAAAGATGTGCAAGGTATATTGTTGGCAATCGAAAGATGTATTTTGCTTTTATGGTCAAGGACGTTTGTAGTTGAGTAACAAAAGTTTAGTTGTAGAAACCTCGTACCCAGGGTCTTATCTCCGCTTGGCTCTATAGAAACACGAAAACTTTCCCGCCATTTTTGAAGTCAAACGAAAAGTCGCTAAAACATTTTAAAAAAAGCCAAATTTTGATCTTTTCAGATAACATTCATGTATTTCTTGTCCAACGAATTCCTTTTGCTCTAACAATTCAGTCACATTAACAGCTGAGAGTGATTTTTCCAGGAGTAAGGAGAATTTACATTTTCACAATTTTTATAAAAGAACATTATTCCTACGTTTTACTTATTTCTAAAAAGTTATTTTCTAAAATAATTAATAGAAACCATGTTTTCCGTGACGTGTTAATATTTTGACGTGCTTTATCATAATATAAATCTTCAACCAATTTAATTCTTGTGAACATTTAAATGTTATATTGTTATATTTTATAAAAGAACATAATAGTTGACATGTAATGAAATAAAACCTAAGTAACAGCTGATTTTCCTTCTGATTTTAATGAGTTCTTTAGACTTTCTCAACGTAGTTTGATGGCAACATGCCTTGTTCTCCAGTTCTCATGTTTGCTCCTTGCATCCAACCTTCCCCAACAATCTCACCATTTGAAATAATATCTCCTTCCTTTAAAGAAATTTCATCACCGTCTGCTTTTTCATAATCATATATTGCTCTGTATCGTTGCTGCAAAAAATCAAGATGAAATACTTTAATTCAAAATCGCCTCTAAAGACATCAACAACAAAAACGATGCAAACAAGTGGATACTATTGCTTTATTATAGATGCTAATACATTAAGAGATCGATTAATAATAATAATAATAATAATAATAATAATAATAAAGACATTTTAGGAGCATTATAGACCTCTTTCATAATGGCTGCCATTTTAAATATTATTTGATGCGCATATAAGGGAGCGGTCATTAATTATCACTTATTTACTGAGACCGAGGGAAACAGTGTGTTTTGTGGACCCGAGACCGCCGTCAGGGGCGCACATTAGGGGGGGGGGGTGTGGGGGGGTGTCACTGTCACACCCCCCAACATTTGGGAATCGGTCCGAAAAGTCGGTCCCAAATTGTCTGTCAGACTGCCATATTCGGTCCCGATCGACCAGTATAAGTATTACGTCTAATATGATCATTTCCGTGCCCAAGAAAGAAAAACTGGTTACACAATTTCTGATTGCGTTAAGGACTTCGTGACACTTGCATGCGAAAAAGATATGACTGACTCAATTGATCTTGAAAAATGTGTTGATCATTGGGCAGAGCTTCCACAAACCCGACGCATTATTAGTGTTTGATAATTTGAGTAGGCTGGTTTTGCTCCAGCTTCCAGGCATTTTAAGTAAAAAACTCAAGCTAATATCTTCTTTTCAACAATAAAAATACTGTAATATATAATATTATGGTCCATTCGCAAAAAAAAATTAAGAACTTGTTAAAAAACCTTAATATTTTTTTATTAAAACCACCCTCAAAATGCAGGAAATAGGAATTTAGATAAATCAAACATTTCCGGGGGAGCATGCCCCCGGTCCCCCCTAAAGGGCACGTGCATTAGCCTCTCCACTTTGAAACCCGCATATATATATATATACATATATATTAAATTTCCCATTGTTATTAGGGTTGTTAGATCGTCAGGGGTGGTACTGTAAGATTATCAAACAGGAACATCAAGAAAGTCGGTCCCAGAACAAAGAGCACCCCCCAAAAAATGTTTTGGATGTGCGCCCCTGACCGCCGTTGTTGCCCGAGGCGCTTTCCCGAGGTCTCAGTAAATAAGTGTTTTGTTATATAGTATATTAGTGTCAAAGTATGAATAATTCACCGGTTATTGGAGTGAACTTTGAAACCAAAACTAGATAAATGGAACCCCGTAAACTTCACGGTTGACGCGCATGCGCACTGCACCCATTCAATTGTGGACCGGTCAATAAATGTTCTGTTATGGACCGGTTGCCTCGTTGCCAGGGCAATGCAGTAAACACGACGTTTTGCGGACCGGCACGTGATACGCTTTTGTCCAATCGGAAAACAGAAAAATTGAACTTTGACACTAACTATATAACAAGTATGTTTATTATATGGCTAAGAAAGATGACGCACGCTGATTGGTTCGTGAGGTCCGGAAAAAAGCGTATTGCCCTCCCGGCGCTGTGAGAGGGCAATACGTCTTTTTCCGGACCGGTAAGTTTTGGCGGGAAAAAAAAGTTTTGATTTAGATGAAAATAAAAGAGGATTTGAGTATGTTCGTTGAAAAAGTTCGAACAATAACACGTCCTGGAACATTAGTGCTGCTTTTCTTGAAAGCTGTTTATCTATAAGTGAAGAAAATGAATGCCTAACGACCAGTAACGCGTGTAAACATGAAGCGAAATCAACAAGCTCAGAGGCAAGGTAAACGGCAACATCTGAAGACAAACACAACGTTAAAAACAGAGAACAAAATGAACCAAAAGCCATATAATAAATGTCTTATTAACCTCGTTTGCTTGGTCTATACGGTAAAGTATTTGCCTTCGGTTTTTTCGCACAGACCTCGCTCCTTCGTCGCTCGGTCTGTACGAAAACCTCAGGCAAATACTTTACCGTACAGACCTCGCACTCGGTTAATAAGTCTTTAGTAATGGGGGGTGGAGGCTATTTACAAAATTTAGAAAAATGTTTCGTACCCTGTCCACCCATTCAACAAATTACTTGATACCCCTCCTTGATCTTTTAATGTCAAGAGGGGTATAGAAAAGATACATACTGCATATGTACTGTTTCTGTTGTGATCCAAATGATTTACTTTTTAATACTGTAGTCTGTTAACCGTCGTGCATTGCGCGTTTGTGTTTATCTTTTCGTACGATAACGAAGTGTTTTGAAGTACTTCGTTGCCAACTTGACGTGGGAAATACTTCGGAAATTCACCGAGTCTTCTCAGAAAACCCTATAGAGGCTTTCTTATTCATTCACAATCAAAATATGTTGACTCGGAACCTAATTTTTTTGTTTGAACCTCGTCACTTGGTCTTCCACGCTTCGCGTCGAAACGAAAGTCAATAAAACGTTGAATTTTGTGAAAAATATAGAAATAATTACTTTCTAAGGTATATCTTCTTTCAATTAAAAGACAAAATGGATTTATATCAAGGATTGACAAGATATTTACGCGTGCTTCGAAAAATGGCCGACCGAGCGTGCAATGCGTCACGGTTGATCAACGGCAACACCAAGATCACGTGCAACCGGAACCAGTTGGATTAATACATCATCAACACAGATTTCTGGCATTGGTTCACGATGCATAAAACGTGATGACAATGTCGGTTTTACTTGGATTACATATAAGACTATTTAGAGTGCACCTTAATAGCAGGTCAATCACATGAAGATTTGATAGACAGATACAGCTGTGTGTCATCAGCGTACATTATACAATCAAGGTCATGGGAAATTTGATCACATCTTCCAATGGCTAAAAGAAGAGTGAATACAGAAGTGGGCCCAGCATAAACGTTACCCTTGAACTGAACTGTTTTGTTTGAAGAGTGCGTATTCATCACCACACGTACTCGATCAGTACGGTTCATAAGGTATTAAACCCATAACGATGTTTAAGCCTCTCCGATAGAACAGTGTGGTCTATGGTGTCGAACAAAGATGATAAGTCCAAGATGATAAGTCCCAGATGATTAACCCTTTAATCCCCAGATCTAGATACAAATTCTCCTTATTGGTCTCCAAACATTTCTTTTGTACCAGTTGGGAGAAGTTACAGTAGTTGTTTCAAAACATGACCGTTTCGCTTTGGTGATTTCACTTTTTGAAGTGAAATTCTCAGGTGAAAAAGGTTTAAACTTTTCATATCTGAATAGAGTGACCAAAATAATTTTCTTTAGCATTTAAACCTACAATTATTTATCCAAACAAATACTAAGTGAAGGTGGCAATTGTTGATAAAGAGAAGGATGAAAACAAAATAATTACTTGAACTGGAGGAGGCTGTTCAGCAGGTGCTGCCACTGGTAGGCTAACATGGACTGGTGCCATGGGTTGAGTCGCAGGAGGAGATTGAGGAGGAGGTAATGATTGGGCAGGACGTGATTGGGCAGGACGTGATTGGGCAGGAGGTGATTGGGCAGGAGGTGATTGGGCAGGAGGTGATTGGGCAGGAGGTGAATAACTTTGAGGTTTGTGAGCTGTTGAAAAATATAAAATAGTAAATATAAAATAACAAACAATACCCAGCCAAAAAAAAAAGCCACCAGATATTACAATGCTCAAGAAAGCACTGTGCAAGTTGTTATGCTATTTGCATAAGGCTAGTAGTATAACTACTACAGAGCAGGACTCTCCTTGTAACAGTTGTTATACTTAAAAACCAAAGCCTCTTTAGAACAACCCAGCTATGTAGTTTACAGTATAGGTGTACATGAGCTAAACATACAATGGTTTTACATTTCTTTAAATATTTTTTTTTAATTTTTATAAAATTTATAAATTGACCAAACAACCGCATCAAATGAAGATAGAAAACGTCTCAAAGTATAACAAAATATAGAGAGAAAAAAGTGATTACCTTCAGCTCGCCTGGACTCTGCGGTGTATTGCAGCTGACTGGCTTGTTTTCCAGCTCTCTTTGCACGCTCTGTTTCTGGATCATCAGCAACAGAAGTATAGTGGCCTTTCTCCTCCACAAATTTCTTTTGGTACTCAATCTATTTAATTAAACACACAAATTATGTAACTAAGGAAGAATGTAACTATCATTATCATAATCCTCCTCCTCATAATCCTTATCACCCTCACTATTCTCCTCCGCTTCTTTCTCCTCATAATCCTCTTCCTCCTCTCCTTTCTCCTCATCCTCCTCCTCCTACTCATCATTATCGCCATCATTCTTGTCCTCCTCTTCCTCATCATTATTATCCTCATCCTTGTCCTCATCATCATCCCTTCCTCCTTATCTTTGTCCTCGTCATCATCCCTTCCTCCTCATCGTCATCTTTGTCCTCATCCTCCTCCTCATCATCATCCCTTTGTCCTCATCATCATCCCTTCCTCATCTTTGACCTAATCCTCCTCATCATCATCCCTTCCTCATCTTTGTCCTCATCCTCCTTCTCATCATAATCCCTTCCTCATCATCTTTTTCCTCATCCTCCTCATCCCTTCCTCCTCATCGTCACCCTTGTCCTCCTCATCATTATCATCCCTTCGTCATCCTTGCCATCCTTCTCCTCATCATCATCCCTTCCTCCTCTTTCTCCTCCTCATCATCCTTGTCCTTAACCTCTTCCTCCCCCTCCTCCTCCTTGTCCTTGCCCTCACCTCTTCCTCCTTCTCATCATCATCATCCCTTCCTCCTCATCATCCCTTCCTCCTCATCATCCCTTCTTCCTCATTCTCCTGCTCTTCATCCTCCTCATCATCATCATCCCCTTCTTCCTCTTCTCCCTCGTCCTCTCCATCTCCCTCCTCATCGTCATCTTCCTCCTTGTCCTCTCCTCCATTTTATTGCTGTTATTATGATTGTTCAAATGACCATGAAGAGCTGAGTATCAACGACATTAACACATTATGTGTAACATAAATGATAATTATCATATTAATTATCATATATTGATTACTCTTAAATTAGTCATGACAGTTCGTCCAGAGTTTAGCTTTTTTCGTGCTCTCGCAACTTCTAAAGTAAAGTAGCATGTCATGAACCACTTCTTTTAGAGTAAGATACAAAAATAATAAAAACAAGCTATATTTCGCTGCTTAAAAACGAGAGCCGAAAATTTGGAGATTGTAATTTCTTACACGCGACAGCCAATCAGAAGCGGCGTTATATGTTATAAAGGTGCGTGGTCAAGATCTAAGTCAAAATTACTTCATTGGAAAGCTGTGTTCCGGGCCATGAACAAGATTTGAAACCAGTTTTCTCGTCCAAGGTATCATCATATGTGAGACTTGGAATGGTTATCGGGCTTGTGGATGGCGAGGGGTAAAGACATTAAAGAGATTTATTATCTCAAGACGTATTTCCTTCTACAATATCTTATTTTGGAAATGTTCACATTTTGGTGAAGTTTGAATTTGTTTACTGCGATGAACTCAAACCTCATATTTGCTTACGAAGGCAGTCTGGGAATATCGGAGAAATCCAGCCTAGACACTAGGCCTTCTATTTCGATTTTCGTTTTTTTTCGGAGTATTCGCACGGAAAAGCCATTCTGGGCTGGGAGAAATTGTTTTCTACAATCCAGTTGTAGTTACGACATATAAACAGTCTCAAAATAAAATAAATTTAAAATTTCTTGAAGTGCATATAACGTCCAAAAACATTAACCAGCAATTTCAAATAACCACGCCCGTAACGACTTGATTGTTTGTCATAGATGGAGAACCAATTCCTAACGTCTACAGTGTTGGCAACAGTTATTGAAAAATCTATATATTTCAACAAACATATTTCAAAGATCTCCCAAAAGTGGGAAAATCATTAATGTTCTAAATAGCGAATTAAAACGATTCTTTCTCCACCAAGTGATGTCTATTCAAGTCAGACATTATTCCATTTCAGTTGATGTTCGTCTGCTTCTCTGCATAAAAAAACTGGCTAAGGTTCCAACCACACTAATCCATTTTCATTTGAAAACACCACTTTATTTTTTCGCTATTGATAATCGCTTGTTCAAGTCAACTGCGCATGCTCAATTTCTCAATCAGGTATTTAGTGCGCAACAATTTATTTTGGAGTCACTTTCCATGGGACGTCTAATGGTAACCAAAAATAGTATTTAATCAACTTCAAGGCTCGGTTCCCAAGCTCCCATAGAAAGTGATCCCAAAAATTTTTGCATTTATCATTACTTCGGGTGAAGTTTCATATAAATCCCAAAATGACGTCACATAGACTATCGGTAGTAAAATTCGAAATTAAAACCAGCTGTTATTTCTAAAATAAAGCATTATCGTAAGAGTTAGTATTAGGTGTAGGGTTAGGGTTAGGGTTAAGGTTAGGACTATGTTTTAAATTCGGGATATTTATATGAAACGTCAGCCGTTACTTTGAATAGTGTTTTCGTTTTCGTGTGCAGGACGGCGAAATTCGCGAAAACGATATAGTGTGGAGGGAGTTTTAATGTTTTTTAGTAATTATGCAAGTGGCACGTTAGATCATCGCCGTAATCCAGAGTGGAGTATATTGCGATATTTGAACTTCCTCTCAAGAGACGATTTCGAGGTTATTGCCGCCATCTCGAAATGGGGGGCAAAGAGACTGGAACGAGCGCGGTTTAATATTACTGATTTGCTAACTAAATATAAACCTACTCGTACTTTGAGATCATCTGACCAAAATCTGCTACTCGAGCCAAAATCCAAAACGGTGACTCATGGAGACAGAGCATTCTCGGTTGCAGCACCAAAACTGTGGAATTCATTACCACAGGAAATTAGAAGCTTTGAAATGTTAAGTAATTTTAAGTGTACAGTTAAGACTTTTCTTTTTTAAAATTAATGGTTATTGTTCCTAGTGTTAATATATGTAGTAGGCTTTATCTTATAATGAAACTGTAATTAGTTTTAAAGGTAACTTTAAGAATATATATATTGTTGTAAGAGCATTGAGACTATTGTATAATGCTCCTAATACGTCTTTATTATTATTATATTAACAGCACAATAACATTCTAAGACGCAAAATCGTCGTATTTTCGTACTGTTCACAAATGTTACACTTGATTTGGATTTCAATCACAAGATGAAATCTACATGTAGGGTAAAAGGCACAGAAACTATGCAAATCAAATGTAAAAATTGTAAAGAGCACGAAAATATGGCAATTTTGGGGTGAAGTTTCATATAAATCCCGAAATGACGTCACATAGACATCGTAGTAAAATTCGAAATTAAAATCAGCTATTATTTCTAAGAGAAAACATTATCGTAAGAGTTACGGTCAGTATTAGGTTCAAGGTTAGGTTTGGGGTTAGGGTTATGTTTTAAATTCGGGATACTTATATGAAACGTCAGGCCAATTTTGTGTCTTTTAATTTTGATTTGGTTTATTTACTTAGAGTCGATCACGGAAGATAAGGTTGCCCTATTTATCCGAGTTAGAGGCTCGTGTTTTAAGCGCTCGACTATTCAGTTTATCACTCTTAGGTGAACGGAAAACCCAATAGCGCTCCGTCGAGATGACGTCAGTACCGATGTTTGTCCGCTTTTACCCATAATTCTCATTTGCAATCATTTGTGAGTCAAATTTGGTTTGTTTGTCCGCTTTTTGAGCTATTAATAGCAGCCAGACTCTACGCTATTGATAGGGATTCCTAGAGCCTACGATTTAAGGTCGTTTTCCGAGAAGACCCGAAAGTCTTACCATTTGCTGGTGTTGTTGCAAAGGCAGCACTTTCTCCTCAATTATTTTTAAGACCCTGTATTTCCCAGCTCATATACCCCGTTTACACTGCAGTTTAGCCCAGGCTGAGCCCAATTTGTGTTTACATGCAATTTTCAAAGCAATCATATTGCAACACGATCTCTTCCTTAAATTAACTATTATCCTTAATTTACAAATCGCTCTAAATTAAGGATAATGGTTAATTTAGCGGCGATCGTGAGAGTCGCGCATGCGTATGTTAGTCAATTACTATCCCACAAGCTTAGTATCTCTCACTTGTTTATAAGTTTAGCTAGCCAAGGAGAGTGGATGCGTCGTGCGCTAGAGATGGGGAACATTTTGGCGGGGGTTAGGTTAGGATCTTTGTGTTGGGGTTGGGTTCTAACATTAGATTAACCATTATCCTTAATTTAGAGCGATTTGTAAATTAAGGATAATAGTTAATTTAAGGAAGAGACCGGGTTGCATATTGGGTCTATATATTTCGTGTGTAAACGTAAACTTGGGCCGCGTATGTTCGAAAATTAGCATTACAAAAATTAGCCCTGGCCGAGCGCTGTTTTGCGTTTACTTCAGATACAAATTACGAATTACTTCATACAAACAGAACATACCAAAATAAACAGCCAATAAATTCTTAATCCAGGATTGCTCTAATCGCCTTTTCTTGGAAAAATTTCCGGGGGGTTAGGGTTAGAAAACCCATTAGGCGGGGGGTTAGGGTTAGGATCTTTGTTGTGTTGGGGTTGGGTTCTAGCATTAAATTAACAAGTCGCTCTTAATTTGATCATTATCATCATTTTAACAGGAATGGTTGATTGATCATTATAGTCATTATAAGAGTGAGGACATGCCGGAATATTTCGCGGCGGCCGTCTTGAAGTGACCACGCTAGTCTCTGTCGCCTACAGTAAAACTATATGTATATCAGCTGATGCTAAAACGAATCAATTATTGAAGGTTTTCCCGTAATTTAGAACATAAACTACGACTCCATTACAGTAACTCGCCACGAGCTAATTCCGGCTTGTAGGTACTGTTATGGAGCCGTAGTTTGTGTTCTATAGTATATTATTATGCCTATTATGGGATAACCTTGCACAAATGATTCATTTTAGCATCTTAAAAGATTAGAGACAGATAGTCTCTGTCGCCTATAGTAAAACTATATAACGTGGTCCCATCAAGATTGCAGCCACGAGCTATTTAGTAAAAAAGTGGAGTGCTGCGTAGACAGTGTATTGCCATTGGACATATAGCAAAGTAAAAAGGTGGTGAACTGACGTTTCGAGCGGAGCACGCGCGGGACACCGCCATTTATAAGACCAAACCGCGCTTGTCCCAGTCTCTTTGCCTATTAAGAGTTTATTGGTTGTTTTGTCTGTCAATGCTTTTGAGTTGATCATTGATGTACCCATATACTAGTAGCTAAAGAGAGTAAGAATCTGGTTCATGTGGTATGCGTAGGCTGAGTATTCAGGTCAGTAGGAAAACTTCGATACCTCTTTCATATTATGACACCCAAATTAAATATTCTTTTATATTCATTTAAATTGCCTTTCTGACCTCGTTCGTTATGTCTGTAATTCCAAAGAATCTTTGCTTTGTAACGAGGCCAGAAAGGCTAATTTGCATGCGTATAAGAGAATATTTAGATCTGTACGACGTTAAATTTACAAATTCCTAAATTATTCAATCAGGATGAATCACAGTCTGGACTCGCTAGATTCCTCTCTTCTGACACAAGTTGCACATAATAACATGTGACATTGACTATATGATGACTTTATTCCTTCCATACATGCATCCAGAATTTTCCTTGTTGTTTGAAAAGTCAACATATTTTTTCCATGTTGTTGCTAATGAGCGACAGTAATTACTAGCAATAGTAATTACTAGACACAGTAATTACTAGCAACAGTAATTGAGTAGAATGGTGAAAGTTGGCCATGTGGTGATCGGGGAGCTATTTATGGGTTAATTCCTGGTGTACAAGATAGACGCAGACTATGTCATAGACATATCAAGGTTATTTTCCCAGGATTCAGAAACTTTACAAGAACAAAAATCCTAACCATAACCCAAATAAAAACTCTAGTCCTAACCCTGAAATAAAGAAATACTAACCCAACTCCTAAACCTTATAATTCAATGCAACGATATTCTGTATCTGCTCGAGAAAGCAACCTATTTATGTTAGCCATAGGTAGAACATGCTATTTTGAGTTGCCAAATAAAAAAAAAACTTGCCTTTTGCAACTGGGCAAGAGTTAATGTTTAACTTTGCCAGATAGAAAACAGCAAAGTTTTGGTCATTTCTTTGTCTTTCTAGCCTTAACTTCACTGCGATTTCTTGTTTTTTTCTTAAGTGAAATGGCTATATGCATATACTGTATGTCTCAGGATCAAAAAAAGTTTAAGGTCAGGTGGAATGTCAGTTGTTGCAACTAGAGGTAAATGGAGGAAGGGGCTGTCTTAGTTGCCTACTTTTCAAAACCTGTTACCAGTGGCGTAGCGAAGCGGGGGCGATCACCCGCCAATGGTCCCCAAGACCAATCTTGTGAAAAGTCTAAATCCGGGGAGATATTTGAGGGGGGTAGATGGTCTGAGCAACAAGTCAAATCCAGTTATCAAATTGCAAAACATATCGATGAGTAACTCACACTGCGAGGAATCTGATAATTCACGTGGATTTCGGCATAGACGAAAATTTAAAGCAAGGATATCTGGCATATACTGTACCATGTTCTGATTTGGTAATAACAAAATTTTAAGATTTATGGCATACAGATTACTTTTAAATGGTGTTTCAGAGACCCAAGAAATCAAAAATGTTATGCAATTATAACAAGAATAATGCAATTCTTACCTGACTCTGTTGCTTAGATTGTTTAGCAAGACGTAGGTTTTCAGGAGTGTCAGTAACAACCGTGAATTTGGTGGTTGGATAATGACTGGAAAACACAAATGAAACATCTTTAGTACAATTAACTTTCTACCAGCACTAATAATAGAACAACGCCAATTATAATATCATTGGGTGGTCTCTATTTTTACAAGGTATTCAAGAGAAACATAAATAATCAGTCAAAACTAATTTGTCAAACATCTAGCACTATAAATAAAGGGCCTAAACCAAAAGATCATTTTGTATAGATTTTGTGCTTTACATACATTTGGTAAATGAAATTTACAGACTTGGGTTAAGGTTCATAAAATTTGGCAAGAAAATGCTGATGTAAAGTGGTTTTTTCATGGAGAGAATGAAATTCAACACAAACAGCCATTTGGCTTGGAAATCTTACATGGTAACAAACATAATATTTCAATGACAACTAATCATGTGCTAATAAACTGCTAACTTGCAGGGTGTACAGGTAGTACGCAGGCTAGCAGCTTGCAATTATTTGCGAATGCTAATTTACTTTTTGTGAATGCAAATTTGCAAACGGACATTTTCCTTTCAGTTAAATGTGAAACAAACTACTGTATAACTGTAAACAAACTCTGTAATAGCGTTGTAAATCCTTGTTGGTGAAAACCCCACAACAAGCAGTATTTTGTACAGTTAATCATGATTGGCTGTTTTGAAAAATGCTTCTTCTGAGTCTTTTTGTTAAACAACTATGAAGTTGTTCTCTAGTATAATGGCATTTGGACAGTTGTTGCAAGATTTATTTATTAGCAACGTGGTTTTCTAGTAAGTTGTTTCCTCAAGAGATAAATATGCTTACTAGTAAAAATGCAGATGAGAACTTTGTGAATGCACTTTGCATTTCTAATATGAACCCTGACAATATGCTATCCACATTCACCAACATGTAATTTTATGTAAGGAATTGAAATGACAAAGGTGGCAAAAGGTTGAATTTTTACATTCATAAGGAGCTTGTTTTTTTTTCATCACAAGGCCTGTGTTATGAGATCCATTCCAACTGCAACCCCCAGAATTTGACTCGAGTTGAAACAAGATATTGGTCAGAAGTTGCAAGGTCATCTCTTCCATTATGCTCAACATTAGATAGATAAATAGATATTTAATAAATTCTCCCTAAAAGGGTTTTTCAGAAATTATTTACAGTTACATGCATGCAGTAGAGGTTTCATATATAAGTTTTACAAAAGTATCTTAAAAATTATCTTAACTATGTACATAATTTAGTTGGTTATACTAAATGTTTTCTTTTGCAAGCAAATGTTTCTTCAGTGCTGCTTTAAATGTTTTAAGAGAAAAGCTGTCTTTAAATTGTTCCAAATGTGGACAGCTCTATATGCAAATGACCGTTGACCAGCTGCAGTTTTAAATAGCGGTATTTGAAGAGAGTCACGTGTACGAGTCCTACGGTTGTGGATTGATGACCTTTTTATCAATTTGTTACAAAGGTAGTCGGGTGCGAGGTTGTTTACACATTTGTAGGTCAAAATAGCGTCTCTAAAATATAGTAATTTGTCCACTGGAAGCCAATTTAATTCACGTAGAAGTGGAGTTACGTGGTCATATTTCCTGGATTTCGTGATGATTTTACATGCAAAATTCTGGATCGACTGGACTTTCTTTACGTTGGAGGCAGACGTATTCGACCACACCGAAGAGCAATAAAGCATCTTGCTAATGACTAAGGATGAAATGATTTCCGATAGAGTTTTTGTGTCGAAACTATTTTTAGCCCGATTTATCTGGTATAATTTGTTCATACACGACGAGACAAGTAGCGAGGTATGATTGTCGTAATTTAGGTGACTATCTAACGTAACACCTAAATCTTTAGCAGAGTCCACTGGTCTAAGAGATTTGCCCAAGAAATTATCATGTACTTAGTTTTCCCCGGGTTAATTAAAAGGTGGTTTTCACAGCACCAACTTGCGACTCTGTGTAGGTCTTGTTCGAGATTTGTAATTGCTGTATCTATTTCACGTAATGGAAAGGAGAGGAAAACTTTCGAGTCATCAACGTACGATTCAAGGTTGGAGTCACGAGATACGGAGGGCAGATCGTTCAAGTAAATACAAAATAATAATGGTGAAAGCGTCGCACCTTGAGGTACTCCGTGAGTAATTGGTAGTGGATCAGATAGGGTGGAGTTGATTCGGGTGGACTGAAAGCGATCTGACAAGTAGCTTTTAAACCACTGTACTGTTTCTGGGGAAGCACCAACATTCGCTAGTTTGTGTAACATTCTGTGATGGTTGATACTGTCGAAGGCTTTCGAGAGGTCTAACAACACTAAAGCGGTGAGTTTCTTTTTCTCCATGGCCTCTAGCATCGTGTCAGTACTAAAAATGTTCAGGGTCTCGGTGGAATGGAGTTTTTTATTTCCGCTTTGATGAGAAGAGAGCAGGTTTTTACTTATAAGGTAAGTACTGGTAACTTTGGTAACATTGCACATGGAGACAATACACAGGGATACAATACACAGGGATGTAGCCACGCCGGGCGGTGCCGGGCGGCACTCGCCGTAATTTTTTCAATACCGCCCGGCACCTTTTTTTAGCCTAAACATGAATATACAGTTTTCATGCAACAGATATCCTTGTAATTCAATCCAAATCATTCAACGTACGAGATAAAGTACCGAAATTAGCGTAAACAAGCAAAAATTCACACGATTCTTGTCTGCCATTCCTCACAAAGAGCTGTAAAGTTTATAAATTTGACTGTGGGTTCAGAAATAGTTTGAAAGTCCAAAGTATAGGCCAAATCGTTCGATTTTGTGAGGGAAATGATAGAAATTATCGCAATTCGAACTCGCTATGGAAAGAAGCATCGATCTTGCTATCAATTGGCTTGGGTGAAAACGGCGTTGGAGTAAAACTTGGTAATTTCCAAACTGGTTTGACATGTTTATACCAATTACAAGCGAGGTTCAAATATTCTGAACCATGCATGCAGTTTCATTTAAAGAATCGTGGAAAAGGCAAACCGCGTGTCTAGTTTATGTGCACGGGAAGGGTATGTTTTGCCAGTCATGCCAGCGACACGATGTGAAGCCGTTTGAAATTTCTGGGAAAGGACCCCGGAACCCATCCCCCCACCATTGTCCAAAGATCATAGTGAAAATTATATATGGATATTTTTACCCAGCACTCATTTTTCGCTGGCTACATCCCTGAATACATGGGCGATCGTCCAGCTTGTATCCTCAGAAAAATGATTCTGAGTCCCAGACAGGAATCGAACCTGTAACCTTCTGATTGCCGGTGAGACGTACATTCATTGTAACCTTTGCTCTCCATCTGAGTCTCGGTGGCTCATTGGTTAGAGTGTCTCACCGGCAATCAGAAGGTTACAGATTCGATTCCTGTCCGGGACTCAGAATCATTTTTCTGAGGATATGAGCTTGACGATCGCTCATGTATCGTCTGTCTACTCCAAGCTCTCCCACATTCACTACAGCAATGTATATATTAACACATTGCACATGGAATAACAAACTAGTATGTCATTGTTCAAGATTCACCTGGGGGATAATCACAGTTGGAATACAGGTAAGCCAGTTCGTAATGTCGACCGCGCAATCAAAATGATGTGTTCTGCGTTGGGATAAAACTTATTTCAATTCGTAACATCAGGCTAAAATCATAATAGACATTTGCATTTCTATTTACACTTGCAAATTCGTTATACTGAATTCCCCAGCCTGATGTTATGAATTGAAATAAGTTTTATCCCGATGCAGAACACGTCATTTTGATGCACTGAGTCAACATTACAAACTGGCTTATTGACTCGTACATTACACAAGATAAAGTAGTGTACTTTAAAACTGAATGCAGCTACTGAATGCATCATGGTTTTACCAACAATATTGTATTTGATTGTTCACATTTTATTTAATATATTTATTTATTTAATTTTTTGGGAACCAATGCAGGATAAAAAGCTGAAATATTTTAATATTATTCATAAATACTTGCAAAGCAGCTGTAGGCTATCCATGGGCTACCTTGATCATAAAAATGTTCTCGAGGCAGGCCACTCCCCGGGGGGAGTGGAGATAAGACAGTACGAGGTTGGGAAGGCCCACTTTATCCAGTGATCTTGAAGCATAAAAAATATATAAAAGAAGGTACACTATGATCCCTTATCGTCTCTTACATTATGATCCCTTATGGCAGTGATGGATTTACAGGTGGTGCGCACCCCCCTTGGCCTTGGCCAAACATTAGGATTTAGGTGTACAGTACATTAAAGGACGCATTCATTCAATGTCCGTGTAAACTTCATAGGACCTAGGTATTAGGTAGCCTCCTCCGCAGGCAACTCTGTGGCTTCTTTTTTCCGAGTCAAATCTGTAATCCAAGGCTGTACGAGCAATGTTTTCCCCTGGCGCATTTCTCTGCCTTGGCCAAAAATGGCCAAAACAGCGTTGGAAGCTATTTGATTCTGGAAAAAGAAATCACAGAGTTGTCTGCGGAGGAGGCTAAGTATTAGGTATCATAGCTATCATATGATTCATATATTCAGTGCTCGAAATACTTTCCCAAAGTACCCGATCATGGTGATCGCCAGTCATGATTTTCAGCCGATCAAATGAAAATCTGGCCGATCGCGAACATTTTCACGTGACTGTCACTACACTATGACTGTCACTACTTAAAATTGCAGTCACTACACTCTTTTGCACACTCTTTTGATTATTTGATGACTCTATTTTATTTTCTGAAATGCCTTTTGATTTCTCTAAAAGATAACACAGTATACAGAGCCGTTTCCTGTTTTAGCTTAGGCTAAACAAATGCTTTTCACGTGTTTCTGACTGCAGTGTTTTATTTGTCTTTTAACTGTACATGTGTGCATCTTTTTGAATGGTCCAATATATTTCTTGCCGATCAAGATGATCGCCAACCCTGCTTTTCTGCCGATCATAAACGATTTCTTGCCGATCATTGATCGGCGCTTATTTCGAGCCCTGTATATTAGCTATCATATGATTCATAGGTATTAATACCACCACCTACTCGGTCCCTTGACCCTCTCGGGGGCTATCTCCAGACCCCTGCCATACAGCCATAGCTCCCTCAGCGGCGCTCAACCCTGCCTCGGTTGCGCCCCACGCCGTAGGCCTGATCTCACTTCGCTCGCTCAGCACCCTCCCTACCATGATCAAGCTTGATCCATCACTGCCTTATGGACCTCCCTTATTGACCTTATGGGACTTATGGGGATGAAATCAAGACACAAATAATGGAATATGTCATGCAGCAAGCCAGTAACAATAAATAACAGACTTAAAATACTGTTGAAAATGGATATTAAATACACCACAAGCACGATGCACACCATCCATGATAGGATCGAAAAACATTTAATAAAAAGATGACTGAACGAAGAATGAATAATTAAATTACCCCAATACGGAGCTCAAAAATACCCCACTTAACCCCCCTCCACAATGTATTTTTAATTTACTCAAAAATGGTCAAAGTAGTAAATTTTAAAATACAGTAGAACCTGAGTTTTACGACACCCCTTTTAACGACCACCTGCCGTTTACGACCACTTTTTCAGGCACGGACGAATTGTAGTTAAAATGTACCAGGAATGAGCGACCACCTGCCTAATGTGACCAGCGACCGCTTTTTAGCATCCCAAACACGAAATTTAACCTGTCATGAGCGACTTTTTATGAGATAAGCGTTCGTTTTTTTTTTGATAGCGCATCAGCGACCACTTTTTAGCATCCCAAATGCGAAATTTGAGCGACTTTTTCAACTTAAAACTGCCACTATGTAAACGAAATACGTCACAATCAACAAGCAAGAATTTTGACCACGTGCAAATACAGGTAACAAGAAGACGCAATTGTTGCTTTTTAAGCATTGTTTTGCTAAATACTTTCATAGGTAAGCGACCGAATTTCGAGAGTGCATAATAAATATCCTTATTAGCGACAATCCTAAGCCCTTAAACCATTATCATTGTTGAAGGAAACGTTTCTAAATTGACGAAAAGCTTGGACTAATATTTGTTTGTTACTGCAATCTTGTACGGGTTAAACTTTGTTGTGCGAGATCGCAAATATAACTTTGCTATTACAACATAAAGCTTAACATGGTTTACATATGTTGTATACCATTAAACGATCTTTGATTTAATATATCGTATGAGCTTTTGTGTTTAGTAATTAGTACACTTGAAAAGTAACACTTGAAAATGTTCGAAAACCTTGCGGGCGAGGTAAATTATATTTTCGTACCCGCCATCTTTGTTTATAATGCAAGATCGCCAATAACTTTGTCCATACGAATATTAATCAGTAAATAAAATATTTTTGCGATTAAAGATGAAGTACGTACGCATTGGGTTTTCTTTCACGGCGCGCATATCGCCCAGCAAGCTCTGTTCAAACTGTGCTTTTTCCGAAATCTGGTTTTCTTTCTTTATTAAGAAATATTATATTGGTTTTAAATTATAAAGCCATCATTTAGTCGACTAGCGAACACAGAATATAGTCGTAACTCGTAAACATAATAGCGTCTTCCAATATGGCAATATGGTTTTCCATGACGTCACATCACTAACTGCCATTTACGACCACCTGTCATTTACGACCACTATTGCTTGGCAACAGGGGTGGTCGTAAAACTCAGGTTCTACTGTACCTAAATACTAACTTTGTCTTCTCAGGTTAAATTAAACTGAGTTACTGTAAAATCTCCAAGAGAGCTGACTGTGCAGTTTATCTATGATGATCATTTCCTTTATTCTCATTATCTCTATGCTTGGTTACTAATTACTCCAGATGGGTACTGAGTATTTTAAACAAGATATGAAATTAAATACTGTTATACAAGCACAAGAAACAAGAATTTCACATGATAATATAATGTCTTGTTGTAATATCAATTAATATTAAAGTACAATACATATCAAAAGTTACATCATTGTAAAATTTCAAAGAGTCAGGAAGCTTATGTAAAACCAAATGAGGATTTCTTTGTTGAACCTTTTGTTTTGCCACTTATGGTAATGATTTATAGCAATATTACCTCCCACCACACTCCCACATAGGAATTCAATAGCTTTATTGTGCTAAATATGATTCTTAATTATTATACTCAGTACAAAAAAACTAGAATACAAAAATAATACAAAAAAACTAGAGTTGTGATAGACTTGGCACATTCTCAATCTATATACAACCGTAAATACTAACCCAAATACACATGTACTTACCAGAAAACTAACCCTTAATACTAATCTCAATACTAATCTCAATACTAACCCTAAAACTGACTTGAGTTAATGCTATATATTAATACGTTTCCACCAGTTGCAGTATATTCTGGGCGTTGAAATAATTGTACTTTGTAGTTTGCTACATTGCTACTGTTATTTTCAGCAAAGCAGAAAGCCTGAAAGGTGGTGAGCTCAGAGCTGCCTAGATTTTTAGGAACGAAATACTTATAAAGGGTTCCGCTCGAAACGTCACCACCTTTCGCTTTGCTATACTATTTTGATTTTGCAACGCGTAACGTTTGTCATTTGGAAGCATCAACAGATATAAAACCAAGTTATTCTCGCTCAAAACAGTAATGTCCCAACCTTTGTTTCCCATTTCTTCGACGATAATCTATCTATTTAGCTAACCAGTTTAAAAGCGCAGAAAAAGCGACGCAATACATCGCAAATGAAGGATCTCTTGTTTGTCAATTTGCGTAATATTGGCACGCAAGTTTAATAATGATATAGAAAGGCCTTTGCACCTATACTATAGATATGAGATACTATAGAAATCTTTGACAAACTTTCACTTATTAACATATGATTTTATGCCTTATAAATTGCACAGTAAGACGAATGGGGTGTTAGTTTTTATACATAATTGTCAACAGTGGTCAAATGGCGTTCAATAATGCTGCTTGATAAACAAGATATGATATTTGATACTCGAACAAGGCGTCGCCCTCAACCACTGACAAACACAAAATCTTTCCCGAATTACATCTGTATAAACATATTTCTGTTCTAATCCATCACAGAATTCTTCAACAGAACAAAACTTGGCTTCTTTATGAAGTTTGACCTTTTTGATATTGGCTCATGGTTGGTAATGTAAATTATCCGCTTTAGAACGAGCGTGAGTATATTTTGTGATGAATGACAAATGGCTGAACTGAGCCATCTGAGCCATATGCTGAGCTAGCGACTAAGAAATATTCAGAAATGAAGATTTCAAACAGAGTTCCGACTTAACGCAATATGATAATAAGGTTCAGTAGTAAACAAAGCATGTAAAATGAGTATTTAGAACAATAGAGATGAGACAATAATAGACAATTATTATAAACTCGATAAACTGTATTGTCTCTGAAATACTTACGAATTACAATATGGTTTCTTATCGTATCCCTTGTAGTTCTTCATCGTTAGCGTCATGTTACATACTGTACACCTGAAGCACTTTTTATGCCAAATCTAAACGTTAAGTTCAAATGAACACATGTTTAACTTCATTCATGCTAAAAGCGCACGCTTGTAGAAATACCTGGTCCAGACATTTCAGCTGTTCAACTGGATAAGCCGTTTTACTACATCCCGCACACTTCGTACTCATGTTTCTCAAACACTTTTCGACAAATATCTATTATAAAAGGTTCTTCGTTCACCAGAATTTGCTTTGTGAAAAACTGTGCGCCACACCAACACTGAACGAATGACAAAATCCGAGCCCACTGTTGCAAAGGACAGTGCGAATTCCACATTCATAAAAACAATTCAATTAAGGTCATTGAAAAGAGGAAATAGAGAGATTTGATTCGGAAGCTCATCTTTGAATGCCATATTCGGATATTTCCGCGGTAAAACTTGACTATATACATTTGTGGTTATTCTTTGTGATTGCTAGGCAGTCTGTCGAGGGGGGTAGCTGGGCAGCTGCCTCAGGGCCCCGGGCCAAATATAAGGGGGGCCCGAAACGATTCATGCCCATCCTTCCCCTGGGGAAAAGGAATGACTCAAAAGGACCTTTCTGTTTTTTTTACGGTTCAAGGTTAGGGTTAGGGTTAAGCCTTGCGTTCACACGATACCGGCATGAAATGACATGAAATCGTAATGCTAACCGGAACGATTTGAAACCGCAATGCTAACCGGAACGATTTGAAACCGGAACGAAATTATTCCTTACCGGCATCGTGTGAACACCTACGGGTAAAAGAAGCGCGGTGGCGGGAATTTTAATAAATATGGAGTTAATGAAGTTGATAGTTGGGTTTTCCATATTGGCGATCGTAACCGGCTTGTGTAGCACGTTACAACTGAACTTAAGTTTATTACAACAACCTTTTACGTAGAGTAAAAAGAAAAGACGCATTTTATTCACCATTTTATCACAGCTAGGTACCAACAAACACAAACGAAAAAAGAAAAAAACGACAACGACGATTCTGGACTAGACCTGGACGAATTTTTCTTGGTGGAAGAACTTTAAAGAGGAATATATCGAATATAATAGTGACTCGTTGAATAGTGAGTGCTATCAATGCAAAATGGTCAGCAATAATAAAAAACTCGAAATTATACCGGCATCGTGTGAACGCAACACCGTTACCAGTGCCGGTACGAAATCGTACCGGCATGGGGTCTCTGGGGATGCGCCGGAGCCACGGGGGCAGCTGTGTGCCCTTTGCTATATTGTAATGCGATATCTTATACTTCCTTTTGAATTTATTTTATCACTCTTAAGTTAAAATTATGGCATGTTGTAAAACATGGACTGATAAAACATGGACTGGACTGGACTGATAAAACATGGACTGATAAAACATGGACTGATAAAACATGGACTGATAAAACATGGACTGATAAAACATGGACTGGTAAAACATGGAGGGTTAGGACATCTCATATATGATGTCTATACATTAACAAATAATCGCTAACCCCAAATCAACAAAGATCCTAATCCTCCATGTTTTATTAGTCCATGTTTTATCAGTCCATGTTTTATCAGTCCATGTTTTATCAGTCCATGTTTTATCAGTCCATGTTTTATCAGTCCATGTTTTATCAGTCCATGTTTTATCAGTCCATGTTTTATCAGTCCATGTTTTATCAGTCCATGTTTTATCAGTCCATGTTTTATCAGTCCATGTTTTATCAGTCCATGTTTTATTAGTCCATGTTTTATTAGTCCATGTTTTATTAGTCCATGTTTTATCAGTCCATGTTTTATCAGTCCATGTTTTATCAGTCCATGTTTTATTAGTCCATGTTTTATTAGTCCATGTTTTATTAGTCCATGTTTTATTAGTCCATGTTTTATTAGTCCATGTTTTATTAGTCCATGTTTTATCAGTCCATGTTTTATCAGTCCATGTTTTATTAGTCCATGTTTTATTAGTCCATGTTTTATCAGTCCATGTTTTAGCAGTCCATGTTTTATTAGTCCATGTTTTATCAGTCCATGTTTTATCAGTCCATGTTTTATCAGTCCATGTTTTATCAGTCCATGTTTTATTAGTCCATGTTTTATCAGTCCATGTTTTAGCAGTCCATGTTTTATCAGTCCATGTTTTATTAGTCCATGTTTTATCAGTCCATGTTTTATCAGTCCATGTTTTAGCAGTCCATGTTTTATTAGTCCATGTTTTATTAGTCCATGTTTTATCAGTACATGTTTTATCAGTCCATGTTTTAGCAGTCCATGTTTTAGCAGTCCATGTTTTATCAGTCCATGTTTTATCAGTCCATGTTTTATCAGTCCATGTTTTATCAGTCCATGTTTTATCAGTCCATGTTTTATCAGTCCATGTTTTATCAGTCCATGTTTTAGCAGTCCATGTTTTATCAGTCCATGTTTTATCAGTCCATATTTTAGCAGTCCATGTTTTATCAGTCCATGTTTTATTAGTCCATGTTTTATTAGTCCATGTTTTATCAGTCCATGTTTTATCAGTCCATGTTTTACCAGTCCATGTTTTATTAGTCCATGTTTTATTAGTCCATGTTTTATTAGTCCATGTTTTATTAGTCCATGTTTTATCAGTCCATGTTTTATCAGTCCATGTTTTACCAGTCCATGTTTTATTAGTCCATGTTTTATTAGTCCATGTTTTATTAGTCCATGTTTTATTAGTCCATGTTTTATTAGTCCATGTTTTATTAGTCCATGTTTTATTAGTCCATGTTTTATCAGTCCATGTTTTATCAGTCCATGTTTTAGCAGTCCATGTTTTATTAGTCCATGTTTTATCAGTCCATGTTTTATCAGTCCATGTTTTATCAGTCCATGTTTTATCAGTCCATGTTTTATCAGTCCATGTTTTATCAGTCCATGTTTTATCAGTCCATGTTTTATTAGTCCATGTTTTATTAGTCCATGTTTTATTAGTCCATGTTTTATTAGTCCATGTTTTATTAGTCCATGTTTTATCAGTCCATGTTTTATCAGTCCATGTTTTATTAGTCCATGTTTTATTAGTCCATGTTTTATCAGTCCATGTTTTAGCAGTCCATGTTTTATTAGTCCATGTTTTATCAGTCCATGTTTTATCAGTCCATGTTTTATCAGTCCATGTTTTATCAGTCCATGTTTTATTAGTCCATGTTTTATTAGTCCATGTTTTATTAGTCCATGTTTTATCAGTCCATGTTTTAGCAGTCCATGTTTTATCAGTCCATGTTTTATTAGTCCATGTTTTATTAGTCCATGTTTTATCAGTCCATGTTTTATCAGTCCATGTTTTAGCAGTCCATGTTTTATTAGTCCATGTTTTATTAGTCCATGTTTTATCAGTCCATGTTTTATCAGTCCATGTTTTAGCAGTCCATGTTTTATCAGTCGATGTTTTATCAGTCGATGTTTTATCAGTCGATGTTTTATCAGTCCATGTTTTATCAGTCCATGTTTTATCAGTCCATGTTTTATCAGTCCATGTTTTATCAGTCCATGTTTTAGCAGTCCATGTTTTATTAGTCCATGTTTTATCAGTCCATGTTTTATCAGTCCATGTTTTATCAGTCCATGTTTTATTAGTCCATGTTTTATTAGTCCATGTTTTATCAGTCCATGTTTTATTAGTCCATGTTTTATTAGTCCATGTTTTATCAGTCCATGTTTTATTAGTCCATGTTTTATTAGTCCATGTTTTATCAGTCCATGTTTTATCAGTCCATGTTTTATTAGTCCATGTTTTATTAGTCCATGTTTTATTAGTCCATGTTTTATCAGTCCATGTTTTATTAGTCCATGTTTTATTAGTCCATGTTTTATCAGTCCATGTTTTATCAGTCCATGTTTTATTAGTCCATGTTTTACCAGTCCATGTTTTATCAGTCCATGTTTTATTAGTCCATGTTTTATTAGTCCATGTTTTATCAGTCCATGTTTTATTAGTCCATGTTTTACCAGTCCATGTTTTATCAGTCCATGTTTTATTAGTCCATGTTTTATTAGTCCATGTTTTATTAGTCCATGTTTTATTAGTCCATGTTTTAGCAGTCCATGTTTTATTAGTCCATGTTTTATCAGTCCATGTTTTATCAGTCCATGTTTTATTAGTCCATGTTTTATCAGTCCATGTTTTACCAGTCCATGTTTTATCAGTCCATGTTTTATTAGTCCATGTTTTATCAGTCCATGTTTTATTAGTCCATGTTTTATTAGTCCATGTTTTATTAGTCCATGTTTTATCAGTCCATGTTTTATCAGTCCATGTTTTATTAGTCCATGTTTTACCAGTCCATGTTTTATCAGTCCATGTTTTATTAGTCCATGTTTTATTAGTCCATGTTTTATCAGTCCATGTTTTATTAGTCCATGTTTTACCAGTCCATGTTTTATCAGTCCATGTTTTATTAGTCCATGTTTTATTAGTCCATGTTTTATTAGTCCATGTTTTATTAGTCCATGTTTTATCAGTCCATGTTTTATTAGTCCATGTTTTATTAGTCCATGTTTTATCAGTCCATGTTTTATTAGTCCATGTTTTATTAGTCCATGTTTTATTAGTCCATGTTTTATCAGTCCATGTTTTATTAGTCCATGTTTTATTAGTCCATGTTTTATTAGTCCATGTTTTATCAGTCCATGTTTTATAAGTCCATGTTTTATCAGTCCATGTTTTATCAGTCCATGTTTTATCAGTCCATGTTTTATCAGTCCATGTTTTATCAGTCCATGTTTTATTAGTCCATGTTTTATCAGTCCATGTTTTATCAGTCCATGTTTTATCAGTCCATGTTTTATCAGTCCATGTTTTATCAGTCCATGTTTTATCAGTCCATGTTTTATTAGTCCATGTTTTATCAGTCCATGTTTTATCAGTCCATGTTTTATCAGTCCATGTTTTATCAGTCCATGTTTTATCAGTCCATGTTTTATCAGTCCATGTTTTATCAGTCCATGTTTTATCAGTCCATGTTTTATCAGTCCATGTTTTATCAGTCCATGTTTTATCAGTCCATGTTTTATCAGTCCATGTTTTATCAGTCCATGTTTTATCAGTCCATGTTTTATCAGTCCATGTTTTATCAGTCCATGTTTTATTAGTCCATGTTTTATTAGTCCATGTTTTATCAGTCCATGTTTTATCAGTCCATGTTTTATCAGTCCATGTTTTATCAGTCCATGTTTTATCAGTCCATGTTTTATCAGTCCATGTTTTATCAGTCCATGTTTTATCAGTCCATGTTTTATCAGTCCATGTTTTATCAGTCCATGTTTTATCAGTCCATGTTTTATCAGTCCATGTTTTATCAGTCCATGTTTTATTAGTCCATGTTTTATCAGTCCATGTTTTATCAGTCCTTGTTTTATCAGTCCATGTTTTATTAGTCCATGTTTTATCAGTCCATGTTTTAGCAGTCCATGTTTTATCAGTCCATGTTTATCAGTCCATGTTTTATCAGTCCATGTTTTATCAGTCCATGTTTTATCAGTCCATGTTTTATCAGTCCATGTTTTATCAGTCCATGTTTTATCAGTCCATGTTTTATCAGTCCATGTTTTATCAGTCCATGTTTTATCAGTCCATGTTTTATCAGTCCATGTTTTATCAGTCCATGTTTTATCAGTCCATGTTTTATCAGTCCATGTTTTATCAGTCCATGTTTTATCAGTCCATGTTTTATCAGTCCATGTTTTAGCAGTCCATGTTTTATCAGTCCATGTTTTATTAGTCCATGTTTTATCAGTCCATGTTTTATCAGTCCATGTTTTATTAGTCCATGTTTTATCAGTCCATGTTTTATCAGTCCATGTTTTATCAGTCCATGTTTTATCAGTCCATGTTTTATCAGTCCATGTTTTATCAGTCCATGTTTTATCAGTCCATGTTTTATCAGTCCATGTTTTATCAGTCCATGTTTTATCAGTCCATGTTTTATCAGTCCATGTTTTAGCAGTCCATGTTTTATCAGTCCATGTTTTATTAGTCCATGTTTTATTAGTCCATGTTTTATCAGTCCATGTTTTAGCAGTCCATGTTTTATCAGTCCATGTTTTATCAGTCCATGTTTTATCAGTCCATGTTTTATCAGTCCATGTTTTATCAGTCCATGTTTTATCAGTCCATGTTTTATCAGTCCATGTTTTATCAGTCCATGTTTTATCAGTCCATGTTTTATCAGTCCATGTTTTATCAGTCCATGTTTTATCAGTCCATGTTTTAGCAGTCCATGTTTTAGCAGTCCATGTTTTATCAGTCCATGTTTTATCAGTCCATGTTTTATCAGTCCATGTTTTAGCAGTCCATGTTTTAGCAGTCCATGTTTTATCAGTCCATGTTTTATCAGTTCATGTTTTATCAGTCCATGTTTTATCAGTCCATGTTTTATCAGTCCATGTTTTAGCAGTCCATGTTTTATCAGTCCATGTTTTATCAGTCCATGTTTTATCAGTCCATGTTTTATCAGTCCATGTTTTATCAGTCCATGTTTTATCAGTCCATGTTTTAGCAGTCCATGTTTTATCAGTCCATGTTTTATCAGTCCATGTTTTATCAGTCCATGTTTTATCAGTCCATGTTTTATCAGTCCATGTTTTATCAGTCCATGTTTTTAACAGTCCATGTTTTATCAGTCCATGTTTTATCAGTCCATGTTTTATCAGTCCATGTTTTATCAGTCCATGTTTTAGCAGTCCATGTTTTATCAGTCCATGTTTTATCAGTCCATGTTTTATCAGTCCATGTTTTATCAGTCCATGTTTTAGCAGTCCATGTTTTATCAGTCCATGTTTTATCAGTCCATGTTTTATCAGTCCATGTTTTAGCAGTCCATGTTTTATCAGTCCATGTTTTATCAGTCCATGTTTTATCAGTCCATGTTTTATCAGTCCATGTTTTATCAGTCCATGTTTTATCAGTCCATGTTTTAGCAGTCCATGTTTTATCAGTCCATGTTTTATCAGTCCATGTTTTATCAGTCCATGTTTTATCAGTCCATGTTTTAGCAGTCCATGTTTTATCAGTCCATGTTTTATTAGTCCATGTTTTATCAGTCCATGTTTTATCAGTCCATGTTTTATCAGTCCATGTTTTATCAGTCCATGTTTTATCAGTCCATGTTTTATCAGTCCATGTTTTATCAGTCCATGTTTTATCAGTCCATGTTTTATCAGTCCATGTTTTATCAGTCCATGTTTTAGCAGTCCATGTTTTATCAGTCCATGTTTTATTAGTCCATGTTTTATTAGTCCATGTTTTATCAGTCCATGTTTTAGCAGTCCATGTTTTATCAGTCCATGTTTTATCAGTCCATGTTTTATTAGTCCATGTTTTATCAGTCCATGTTTTATCAGTCCATGTTTTATCAGTCCATGTTTTATCAGTCCATGTTTTATCAGTCCATGTTTTATCAGTCCATGTTTTATCAGTCCATGTTTTATCAGTCCATGTTTTATCAGTCCATGTTTTATCAGTCCATGTTTTATCAGTCCATGTTTTAGCAGTCCATGTTTTATCAGTCCATGTTTTATCAGTCCATGTTTTATCAGTCCATGTTTTATCAGTCCATGTTTTATCAGTCCATGTTTTAGCAGTCCATGTTTTATCAGTCCATGTTTTATCAGTCCATGTTTTATCAGTCCATGTTTTATCAGTCCATGTTTTATCAGTCCATGTTTTATCAGTCCATGTTTTATCAGTCCATGTTTTATCAGTCCATGTTTTATCAGTCCATGTTTTATCAGTCCATGTTTTATCAGTCCATGTTTTATCAGTCCATGTTTTATCAGTCCATGTTTTATCAGTCCATGTTTTATCAGTCCATGTTTTATCAGTCCATGTTTTATCAGTCCATGTTTTATCAGTCCATGTTTTATCAGTCCATGTTTTATCAGTCCATGTTTTATCAGTCCATGTTTTAGCAATCCATGTTTTAGCAGTCCATGTTTTATCAGTCCATGTTTTATCAGTCCATGTTTTATCAGTCCATGTTTTATCAGTCCATGTTTTAGCAGTCCATGTTTTATCAGTCCATGTTTTATCAGTCCATGTTTTATCAGTCCATGTTTTATCAGTCCATGTTTTATCAGTCCATGTTTTATCAGTCCATGTTTTAGCAGTCCATGTTTTATCAGTCCATGTTTTATCAGTCCATGTTTTATCAGTCCATGTTTTATCAGTCCATGTTTTATCAGTCCATGTTTTATCAGTCCATGTTTTAACAGTCCATGTTTTATCAGTCCATGTTTTATCAGTCCATGTTTTATCAGTCCATGTTTTATCAGTCCATGTTTTAGCGTCCATGTTTTATCAGTCCATGTTTTATCAGTCCATGTTTTAGCAGTCCATGTTTTATCAGTCCATGTTTTATCAGTCCATGTTTTATCAGTCCATGTTTTATCAGTCCATGTTTTATCAGTCCATGTTTTATCAGTCCATGTTTTATCAGTCCATGTTTTATCAGTCCATGTTTTATCAGTCCATGTTTTATCAGTCCATGTTTTAGCAGTCCATGTTTTATCAGTCCATGTTTTATCAGTCCATATTTTAGCAGTCCATGTTTTATCAGTCCATGTTTTATTAGTCCATGTTTTATTAGTCCATGTTTTATCAGTCCATGTTTTATCAGTCCATGTTTTACCAGTCCATGTTTTATTAGTCCATGTTTTATTAGTCCATGTTTTATTAGTCCATGTTTTATCAGTCCATGTTTTATCAGTCCATGTTTTATCAGTCCATGTTTTACCAGTCCATGTTTTATTAGTCCATGTTTTATTAGTCCATGTTTTATTAGTCCATGTTTTATTAGTCCATGTTTTATTAGTCCATGTTTTATTAGTCCATGTTTTATTAGTCCATGTTTTATCAGTCCATGTTTTATCAGTCCATGTTTTAGCAGTCCATGTTTTATTAGTCCATGTTTTATCAGTCCATGTTTTATCAGTCCATGTTTTATCAGTCCATGTTTTATCAGTCCATGTTTTATCAGTCCATGTTTTATCAGTCCATGTTTTATCAGTCCATGTTTTATTAGTCCATGTTTTATTAGTCCATGTTTTATTAGTCCATGTTTTATTAGTCCATGTTTTATTAGTCCATGTTTTATCAGTCCATGTTTTATCAGTCCATGTTTTATTAGTCCATGTTTTATTAGTCCATGTTTTATCAGTCCATGTTTTAGCAGTCCATGTTTTATTAGTCCATGTTTTATCAGTCCATGTTTTATCAGTCCATGTTTTATCAGTCCATGTTTTATCAGTCCATGTTTTATTAGTCCATGTTTTATTAGTCCATGTTTTATTAGTCCATGTTTTATCAGTCCATGTTTTATTAGTCCATGTTTTATCAGTCCATGTTTATTAGTCCATGTTTTATTAGTCCATGTTTTATCAGTCCATGTTTTATTAGTCCATGTTTTATCAGTCCATGTTTTATCAGTCCATGTTTTATTAGTCCATGTTTTATTAGTCCATGTTTTATCAGTCCATGTTTTAGCAGTCCATGTTTTATAGTCCATGTTTTATCAGTCCATGTTTTATCAGTCCATGTTTTATCAGTCCATGTTTTATCAGTCCATGTTTTATTAGTCCATGTTTTATTAGTCCATGTTTTATTAGTCCATGTTTTATCAGTCCATGTTTTAGCAGTCCATGTTTTATCAGTCCATGTTTTATTAGTCCATGTTTTATTAGTCCATGTTTTATCAGTCCATGTTTTATCAGTCCATGTTTTAGCAGTCCATGTTTTATCAGTCCATGTTTTATTAGTCCATGTTTTATCAGTCCATGTTTTATCAGTCCATGTTTTATCAGTCCATGTTTTATCAGTCGATGTTTTATCAGTCGATGTTTTATCAGTCGATGTTTTATCAGTCCATGTTTTATCAGTCCATGTTTTATCAGTCCATGTTTTATCAGTCCATGTTTTATCAGTCCATGTTTTAGCAGTCCATGTTTTATTAGTCCATGTTTTATCAGTCCATGTTTTATCAGTCCATGTTTTATCAGTCCATGTTTTATTAGTCCATGTTTTATTAGTCCATGTTTTATCAGTCCATGTTTTATTAGTCCATGTTTTATTAGTCCATGTTTTATCAGTCCATGTTTTATTAGTCCATGTTTTATTAGTCCATGTTTTATCAGTCCATGTTTTATCAGTCCATGTTTTATTAGTCCATGTTTTATTAGTCCATGTTTTATTAGTCCATGTTTTATCAGTCCATGTTTTATTAGTCCATGTTTTATTAGTCCATGTTTTATCAGTCCATGTTTTATCAGTCCATGTTTTATTAGTCCATGTTTTACCAGTCCATGTTTTATCAGTCCATGTTTTATTAGTCCATGTTTTATTAGTCCATGTTTTATCAGTCCATGTTTTATTAGTCCATGTTTTACCAGTCCATGTTTTATCAGTCCATGTTTTATTAGTCCATGTTTTATTAGTCCATGTTTTATTAGTCCATGTTTTATTAGTCCATGTTTTAGCAGTCCATGTTTTATTAGTCCATGTTTTATCAGTCCATGTTTTATCAGTCCATGTTTTATTAGTCCATGTTTTATCAGTCCATGTTTTACCAGTCCATGTTTTATCAGTCCATGTTTTATTAGTCCATGTTTTATCAGTCCATGTTTTATTAGTCCATGTTTTATTAGTCCATGTTTTATTAGTCCATGTTTTATCAGTCCATGTTTTATCAGTCCATGTTTTATTAGTCCATGTTTTACCAGTCCATGTTTTATCAGTCCATGTTTTATTAGTCCATGTTTTATTAGTCCATGTTTTATCAGTCCATGTTTTATTAGTCCATGTTTTACCAGTCCATGTTTTATCAGTCCATGTTTTATTAGTCCATGTTTTATTAGTCAATGTTTTATTAGTCCATGTTTTATTAGTCCATGTTTTATCAGTCCATGTTTTATTAGTCCATGTTTTATTAGTCCATGTTTTATCAGTCCATGTTTTATTAGTCCATGTTTTATTAGTCCATGTTTTATTAGTCCATGTTTTATCAGTCCATGTTTTATTAGTCCATGTTTTATTAGTCCATGTTTTATTAGTCCATGTTTTATCAGTCCATGTTTTATAAGTCCATGTTTTATCAGTCCATGTTTTATCAGTCCATGTTTTATCAGTCCATGTTTTATCAGTCCATGTTTTATTAGTCCATGTTTTATTAGTCCATGTTTTATTAGTCCATGTTTTATCAGTCCATGTTTTATTAGTCCATGTTTTATTAGTCCATGTTTTAGCAGTCCATGTTTTATCAGTCCATGTTTTAGCAGTCCATGTTTTATCAGTCCATGTTTTATTAGTCCATGTTTTATCAGTCCATGTTTTATCAGTCCATGTTTTATCAGTCCATGTTTTATCAGTCCATGTTTTATCAGTCCATGTTTTATCAGTCCATGTTTTATCAGTCCATGTTTTATCAGTCCATGTTTTATCAGTCCATGTTTTATCAGTCCATGTTTTAGCAGTCCATGTTTTATCAGTCCATGTTTTATCAGTCCATGTTTTATCAGTCCATGTTTTATCAGTCCATGTTTTAGCAGTCCATGTTTTATCAGTCCATGTTTTATTAGTCCATGTTTTATTAGTCCATGTTTTATCAGTCCATGTTTTATTAGTCCATGCTTTATAAGTCCATGTTTTATCAGTCCATGTTTTATCAGTCCATGTTTTATCAGTCCATGTTTTATCAGTCCATGTTTTATCAGTCCATGTTTTATCAGTCCATGTTTTATCAGTCCATGTTTTATCAGTCCATGTTTTATCAGTCCATGTTTTATCAGTCCATGTTTTAGCAGTCCATGTTTTATCAGTCCATGTTTTATTAGTCCATGTTTTATTAGTCCATGTTTTATCAGTCCATGTTTTAGCAGTGCATGTTTTATCAGTCCATGTTTTATCAGTCCCAGTTTTATGAGTCCATGTTTTATCAGTCCATGTTTTATCAGTCCATGTTTTATCAGTCCATGTTTTATCAGTCCATGTTTTAGCAGTCCATGTTTTATCAGTCCATGTTTTAGCAGTCCATGTTTTATCAGTCCATGTTTTATTAGTCCATGTTTTATCAGTCCATGTTTTATCAGTCCATGTTTTATCAGTCCATGTTTTATCAGTCCATGTTTTATCAGTCCATGTTTTATCAGTCCATGTTTTATCAGTCCATGTTTTATCAGTCCATGTTTTATCAGTCCATGTTTTATCAGTCCATGTTTTAGCAGTCCATGTTTTATCAGTCCATGTTTTATCAGTCCATGTTTTATCAGTCCATGTTTTATCAGTCCATGTTTTAGCAGTCCATGTTTTATCAGTCCATGTTTTATTAGTCCATGTTTTATTAGTCCATGTTTTATCAGTCCATGTTTTATTAGTCCATGTTTTATAAGTCCATGTTTTATCAGTCCATGTTTTATCAGTCCATGTTTTATCAGTCCATGTTTTATCAGTCCATGTTTTATCAGTCCATGTTTTATCAGTCCATGTTTTATCAGTCCATGTTTTATCAGTCCATGTTTTATCAGTCCATGTTTTATCAGTCCATGTTTTAGCAGTCCATGTTTTATCAGTCCATGTTTTATTAGTCCATGTTTTATTAGTCCATGTTTTATCAGTCCATGTTTTAGCAGTGCATGTTTTATCAGTCCATGTTTTATCAGTCCCAGTTTTATGAGTCCATGTTTTATCAGTCCATGTTTTATCAGTCCATGTTTTATCAGTCCATGTTTTATCAGTCCATGTTTTATCAGTCCATGTTTTATCAGTCCATGTTTTATCAGTCCATGTTTTATCAGTCCATGTTTTATCAGTCCATGTTTTAGCAGTCCATGTTTTAGCAGTCCATGTTTTATCAGTCCATGTTTTATCAGTCCATGTTTTATCAGTCCATGTTTTAGCAGTCCATGTTTTAGCAGTCCATGTTTTATCAGTCCATGTTTTATCAGTTCATGTTTTATCAGTCCATGTTTTATCAGTCCATGTTTTATCAGTCCATGTTTTAGCAGTCCATGTTTTATCAGTCCATGTTTTATCAGTCCATGTTTTATCAGTTCATGTTTTATCAGTCCATGTTTTATCAGTCCATGTTTTATCAGTCCATGTTTTAGCAGTCCATGTTTTATCAGTCCATGTTTTATCAGTCCATGTTTTATCAGTCCATGTTTTATCAGTCCATGTTTTATCAGTCCATGTTTTATCAGTCCATGTTTTAACAGTCCATGTTTTATCAGTCCATGTTTTATCAGTCCATGTTTTATCAGTCCATGTTTTATCAGTCCATGTTTTAGCAGTCCATGTTTTATCAGTCCATGTTTTATCAGTCCATGTTTTAGCAGTCCATGTTTTATCAGTCCATGTTTTAGCAGTCCATGTTTTATCAGTCCATGTTTTATCAGTCCATGTTTTATCAGTCCATGTTTTAGCAGTCCATGTTTTATCAGTCCATGTTTTATCAGTCCATGTTTTATCAGTCCATGTTTTATCAGTCCATGTTTTATCAGTCCATGTTTTATCAGTCCATGTTTTAGCAGTCCATGTTTTATCAGTCCATGTTTTATCAGTCCATGTTTTATCAGTCCATGTTTTATCAGTCCATGTTTTAGCAGTCCATGTTTTATTAGTCCATGTTTTATTAGTCCATGTTTTATCAGTCCATGTTTTATCAGTCCATGTTTTATCAGTCCATGTTTTATCAGTCCATGTTTTATCAGTCCATGTTTTATCAGTCCATGTTTTATCAGTCCATGTTTTATCAGTCCATGTTTTATCAGTCCATGTTTTATCAGTCCATGTTTTAGCAGTCCATGTTTTATCAGTCCATGTTTTATTAGTCCATGTTTTATTAGTCCATGTTTTATCAGTCCATGTTTTAGCAGTCCATGTTTTATCAGTCCATGTTTTATCAGTCCATGTTTTATTAGTCCATGTTTTATCAGTCCATGTTTTATCAGTCCATGTTTTATCAGTCCATGTTTTATCAGTCCATGTTTTATCAGTCCATGTTTTATCAGTCCATGTTTTATCAGTCCATGTTTTATCAGTCCATGTTTTATCAGTCCATGTTTTATCAGTCCATGTTTTATCAGTCCATGTTTTAGCAGTCCATGTTTTATCAGTCCATGTTTTATCAGTCCATGTTTTATCAGTCCATGTTTTATCAGTCCATGTTTTAGCAGTCCATGTTTTAGCAGTCCATGTTTTATCAGTCCATGTTTTATCAGTCCATGTTTTAGCAGTCCATGTTTTATCAGTCCATGTTTTATCAGTCCATGTTTTATTAGTCCATGTTTTATCAGTCCATGTTTTATCAGTCCATGTTTTATCAGTCCATGTTTTATCAGTCCATGTTTTATCAGTCCATGTTTTATCAGTCCATGTTTTATCAGTCCATGTTTTATCAGTCCATGTTTTATCAGTCCATGTTTTAGCAGTCCATGTTTTATCAGTCCATGTTTTATCAGTCCATGTTTTATCAGTCCATGTTTTATCAGTCCATGTTTTAGCAATCCATGTTTTAGCAGTCCATGTTTTATCAGTCCATGTTTTATCAGTCCATGTTTTATCAGTCCATGTTTTATCAGTCCATGTTTTAGCAGTCCATGTTTTATCAGTCCATGTTTTATCAGTCCATGTTTTATCAGTCCATGTTTTATCAGTCCATGTTTTATCAGTCCATGTTTTATCAGTCCATGTTTTAGCAGTCCATGTTTTATCAGTCCATGTTTTATCAGTCCATGTTTTATCAGTCCATGTTTTATCAGTCCATGTTTTATCAGTCCATGTTTTATCAGTCCATGTTTTAACAGTCCATGTTTTATCAGTCCATGTTTTATCAGTCCATGTTTTATCAGTCCATGTTTTATCAGTCCATGTTTTAGCGTCCATGTTTTATCAGTCCATGTTTTATCAGTCCATGTTTTAGCAGTCCATGTTTTATCAGTCCATGTTTTATCAGTCCATGTTTTATCAGTCCATGTTTTATCAGTCCATGTTTTATCAGTCCATGTTTTAGCAGTCCATGTTTTATCAGTCCATGTTTTATCAGTCCATGTTTTATCAGTCCATGTTTTATCAGTCCATGTTTTATCAGTCCATATTTTAGCAGTCCATGTTTTATCAGTCCATGTTTTATCAGTCCATGTTTTATCAGTCCATGTTTTATCAGTCCATGTTTTAGCAGTCCATGTTTTAGCAGTCCATGTTTTATCAGTCCATGTTTTATCAGTCCATGTTTTATCAGTCCATGTTTTATCAGTCCATGTTTTATCAGTCCATGTTTTATCAGTCCATGTTTTATCAGTCCATGTTTTATCAGTCCATGTTTTATCAGTCCATGTTTTATCAGTCCATGTTTTATCAGTCCATGTTTTAGCAGTCCATGTTTTAGCAGTCCATATTTTATCAGTCCATGTTTTATCAGTCCATGTTTTATCAGTCCATGTTTTATCAGTCCATGTTTTAGCAGTCCATGTTTTATCAGTCCATGTTTTAGCAGTCCATGTTTTATCAGTCCATGTTTTATCAGTCCATGTTTTATAAGTCCATGTTTTATCAGTCCATGTTTTATCAGTCCATGTTTTATCAGTCCATGTTTTATCAGTCCATGTTTTATCAGTCCATGTTTTATCAGTCCATGTTTTATCAGTCCATGTTTTATCAGTCCATGTTTTAGCAGTCCATGTTTTATCAGTCCATGTTTTATCAGTCCATGTTTTAGCAGTCCATGTTTTAGCAGTCCATGTTTTTTATCAGTCCATGTTTTAGCAGTCCATGTTTTTTATCAGTCCATGTTTTTTATCAGTCCATGTTTTATCAGTCCATGTTTTATCAGTCCATGTTTTATCAGTCCATGTTTTATCAGTCCATGTTTTATCAGTCCATGTTTTATCAGTCCATGTTTTATCAGTCCATGTTTTATCAGTCCATGTTTTATCAGTCCATGTTTTAGCAGTCCATGTTTTAGCAGTCCATGTTTTAGCAGTCCATGTTTTAGCAGTCCATGTTTTATCAGTCCATGTTTTATCAGTCCATGTTTTAGCAGTCCATGTTTTATCAGTCCATGTTTTATCAGTCCATGTTTTATCAGTCCATGTTTTATCAGTCCATGTTTTATCAGTCCATGTTTTATCAGTCCATGTTTTATCAGTCCATGTTTTATCAGTCCATGTTTTATCAGTCCATGTTTTAGCAGTCCATGTTTTAGCAGTCCATGTTTTATCAGTCCATGTTTTATCAGTCCATGTTTTATCAGTCCATGTTTTATCAGTCCATGTTTTATCAGTCCATATTTTATCAGTCCATGTTTTATCAGTCCATGTTTTATCAGTCCATGTTTTATCAGTCCATGTTTTACCAGTCCATGTTTTACCAGTCCATGTTTTACCAGTCCATGTTTTATCAGTCCATGTTTTATCAGTCCATGTTTTACCAGTCCATGTTTTATCAGTCCATGTTTTACCAGTCCATGTTTTATCAGTCCATGTTTTATCAGTCCATGTTTTATTAGTCCATGTTTTATCAGTCCATGTTTTACCAGTCCATGTTTTATCAGTCCATGTTTTAGCAGTCCAGTCCAGTCCATGTATTATCAGTCCATGTTTTACAACATGCCAAAATTTATACTGCCCACATTCGGAAAGTAAAAATATTTAAATTTTGCGAGCGAGATGCGTAATCAGAAGGAAGGAGGCCAAACTAATCGTCGCTGGTCATCGTGGTCGACGTTGTCGATGATTGACGAAGTATATGGGGTTGTGTAATTTGATTTCGAAGGAGTCAACGAGATGAGTCCGATGCATTATGCATGTGAAGATGACGGTGATTTAAAACAAACCATTTCCATTGCTGCTATAGACATGTCTAAAAATCCACGATTTTGCTCTAGATTATAATAATAATAATAATAATTTATTAACTTATATTGCGCAGCTATACATATAATTATAAATGATCAGATGCGCATTACATCAAGTGAGAAAGCATATAAATAATAATAATAAATAATTATATAATAATTTACAATTAAAATCATCCAATTTACCAAATACCTAATATATCATATAAAAAATAAAATATAGTAATTTATAACATCCATATGTAAAGAACATTTGAGAAAAACTCAATGTTCTTTAGTGTAAGCCAATCTAAAAAGGTAGGTTTTTAGATGTGATTTAAAACTATTTACATTCGTGATCATACGTAATTCTCTGGGCAGGGAGTTCCAGAGCTTGGGTGCAGCAACAACAAATGCTCTGTCTCCTAACGTAACTTTAGTTCTAACAGTTGGCATAGCAAGTAGAAGACTATCCGATGATCGTAAGCGATAAGAGGACTTCTTAATGGAAAGTAGGTCACTTAGATATGTTGGCGCGAGACCATGAATGGCTTTGACAGTGATCAGCAACACTTTAAAATTGACACGGGACCTAATAGGCAGCCAATGTAAACCATACAAAAGCGGCGTAATATGACAAAGCCTCGGTGCATTACAGACCAGCCTGGCTGATGCATTCAGAACTCTCTGCAGTTTACCCAGCTGACAGTCAGGTAACCCATACAGTAGGCTGTTACAGTAATCAACTCGAGATGAAATAAAAGCATGAATAAGCGTTTCCGTTGCTTCTTGGGAAAGGTACTTGCGGATTCTTCTGAATATTATGTAGATGGTAGAATGCTGTACTGCACAACTTACTGATGTGACTAGACATAGTGAGCTGTGAGTCGAACCACGACCCCAGGTTTCTAGTAACCGCTACAGGACAAATCTCCATGGATCCAACCTTGATACTCTCGATATTTACTTTGGCTAATTGAGGCTTAGTACCTAGGATTAAAAATTCTGTTTTGTCAACATTTAGAAGTAAGTTATCAGTGGCCAGCCAGCTTCTGATGTCACGTATACAATCAGTCATAGACTTCAGGGCAGCATCAGTATTAGCAGACCGATATGGGCTGAAAGATAAATATAACTGCGTATCATCCGCATATAGCAGTGGACCTGCGGCAGATGATCTTCGACAATCTGGAATAACTTCCGAATATACACTGTCAAAAGCAGAGTACCCAAGCATGATCCTTGTGGAACACCCTGGTTCAACGGAAACTTAATCGAGAGGCCACCATTTACAGACACACGCTGGAACCGATGTGATAAATATGACTTGAACCAGGCGAGTGCATCGCCAGTAATTCCCAGATCAGACTCAAGACGACCAATCAGTTTGTCATGCTGTATCGTGTCAAATGCTGCTCTACAGGTCGAGCAGAACAAGCAGTGTGACGTTCTGTTCGTTCATTGACATCAAAATGTCATTCTTCACTTTAAGTAGAGCAGTCTCAGTAGAATGGTTCTTCTTGTACGCAGATTGTAGCAGAGAATGTAAATTGAAGACTGTGAGATGCTCAGTGAATTGTTGCGCACTAGCCCTCTCCGACAATTTGGAGATATAGGGCAGATACTCAGTGGCCGGAAATTCTTGAAAGCAATGTCGAGTCCAGGTTTCTTGAGAGATGTTTTGTTTTTTTGTTTTGTTTTGACAACTTTATTGGGAATAGCTAGATTTAAATTACATATTAACAACAAAGAGAAAAAAACAACTAGCTAATTGACCCAAAAGGGCAAGTGCGAACGGGACCGCCCCTTAACACAAGCGCCTCTTTCCAGGCTTCAGCAAAGTGAGCAGTCTCAAAAGAGAGATTGATCATGTTTGTGATTACTGGCAACAGGACATCCAGTAATTTGCGGACAATCTGTGTAGGCATTGGGTCGAGTTGACAAGATTTATCCGCCGCCTTGCTAACCAACTCGGAGACTCTCTTTAGAAAGTGATCGAAAACTGGTAAACAGCCCTTCTGCATCAGCACCGGAACAACCAACTGATGAAGATGGCGAAGTCATTTCTGCACATGCGCGGGAGTCATTCACTGATGAAGATGATGTAAGTTCTTCATCACAGTCACCAGAGTCAGGCAGCAGATCAGCCAAGGACTTGTTTATTTTCGTGATCTTTTGCACAAAAAAGTTACCAAAGTCGTTGGCCAGCTGGTCATGATCTCCAGGTGGAAATGATATAGTCTTTGGTTCACTGAGCAAGGACTTATAGTGACTTTAAACAGGTTCCTTTGGTCAGAACTATTTTCTGAATAAGACTAGTGTAATAATCAGAGCGAACTTGATTCATTAGGAAGGTTGCTTGATTCTTCTTCAATTTAAATACGTCAAGATCTTGGGCTAATTTACATTTACGCCATTTCCTCTCAGCTCTCCATCTAGCCTTTATTGCATCTTTGATCTCTTTGTTAAACCACTGGACACACTTCCTATTGAGAAGAGTCTTCGTCTTCAAAGGAGCATATTTATCCAGCATAGACGACAGGGTGGAGTTATAACATGTGACCAACTCGTCCAAATCCTTAAATTCTTTGGAGCACAGTTCAGACTCCTTGAGATCAACCCGAAGTGCATCCATGTCAATTGACTTTAGCTGCCTGAAAGAAATTTCTTTCATAGCAGGACGTGGTTTCACAGAGTTCAGACAGCAGAGTACTGCTGCGTGATCTGATATGTAACGATCAATCACAGGTACACCTCTAATGACATTTTCGTGTGCTCTCGTTATCAACAAGTCAAGGGTGTGTCCAGATTCATGTGTAGGACCGATCACATGTTGCTTCAGGCCCATCGACGTGAGCAAATCCAGAAATTCACAAGCAACAGGATCATTAGCAACATCAATATGGATATTGAAATCTCCGGTTATAACCAACGGTTCTGGTGATAGTATGATAGACTCCAGATATAATCCAAAGTCAGCAAAGAACGCATTCAGGGTCACTGGATGTACAGTGGAGTAGGGCGGGCGATAGATGATGGATAACCTTGCACGAAACGAGTCAGTGCTTATATTCCATTCTGAAAACTCGAATGAAGTTTTCTCCCCAGCATCGATTTTCTTTACACCAATGTTTTTTCTGAAAAGCAGACCTGTTCCACCACCTTTGCGTCCGGAGCGATTATGGTGAACAAAGCTGTGAGAAAGGAAAGAAATATTTGGAAGGAAATTATTTTAATTATTTATACAAAAAGAATACCTTGGCATTTTTGTTAATAAACTTGTAAGAATAGACACTTCCTACATGTGCGTTACATGATATATCCACGTTGCATTAATTATTAAAAATTGTTATTGACAAACGTTTACTGTGAGTCTGTCAGTCTGTGTGCATCTTTCAGTAATACAGTGTGTATCAAAAAAATCTGAACCGGCATAAAATTAATTAACATTCCTTTCAAACAACTTACAGTATTGTAGTAGTTTGAAAGCCCTGGACACCTCTGAGCCAATATTAATTAATTTTATGACGGTTCAGTTTTTTTGATACACACTGTAGATATTAAACTAATAAAGACCGCTAGACAGCTTCTCCAACTAAATTAAACTTACCTTTTGTGAAAGTGCCCTTTTTCAAGATTCTGCCCCTGCTGCCCTTCCGGCGCCTCTGTGAATCCAGTCTCCCCTTTAAAGATTATCATTGAGTTACATATCTTCTCAAATTAAGGATTAACATTAAATCAAGAGATGTTAACCTAATCTTAACACTAACCATAACAACGCTAACCCTCCACCTAAAGTTTCATCCCAGTAATGGGCCCCGCTTGTGTTTTTTCATAGATGGGTTTTTTTGTCCCCTCTCCCTGCGACCTCCCTTTAAGCCTGGTTTCCATTTGGTCGCCGTCATAATGGTCGATGTAATAGTGTGTCGATCTATCTTGTCTTTTGTCTGCTGTATGCAAAGCAGTACTCTTTATTGATTGAAGAGATAGATGGACACTCTAGTACATCGACCACTATGACACCGTTGCGATGGTGGCGACCAAATGGAAACCAGGCTTTACGATTCCAGTACTTGATTGAACTTTATTGAATACTCCCTATGGGCTTTTCAGATCCAATTTACATGATATTATGTATATACATTATTAAAAACACTATTAAATATATATATATTGTAAAAAAACCGATATGTCATGTTATTAAAAATGGTGTCTATGTACAAGTTAGTTATAATATTCATTAAAAAGAAACTTCTTAAGATCTCTCTTAAAAATGGCGAGACTACTTGCGTCTGTAATGGCACGCGGAAGCGAGTTCCAAAGACTGATTGCCCGATATATAAAAGTACGTTGTCCCGATGCTGATTTATATGCTGGAATATTTAAGCGATTCTTATTTCTCGTGTTGCGATCGTGAACAGTGGACCTTGTTACAAACCGGTCACTGAGATAACTAGGGGATAATCCCTTGACACATTTGAATGCAAGAATGCCAACTGCATACCTCAGTGCACTACTTACAGGAAGCCAGTTTAGCTCTTTAAGCACCGGCGTTATGTGGTCAAATTTCCTACTACCAGTAATGATTCTTGCTGCACAATTTTGAACTTTTTGGAGCTTCGAGACGTTTTTCTTAGACGTACTAGACCATATTGGTGAGCAATAGAACAATCTACTAAAAACTAATGCATTCACAATGTTCTCCAACGTTCTTGTATTAAAAAGATGCTTAACCCTATTGATTTGTGATAGACTACCTATACATGAAGACGTAATGTTCGTGATATGTTCATCGAAGCTTAATAGAAATTAGGAAAATATGTAAATTAATTAGGATAATCCTTAATCATAGGGAGACTGTGTTGCATGCAGGTCACAAAGGTCGTTCACAGTTTCTTATATGAAATTAGAGAATGGTTGCAACCACAACTCAGCCGCAATACACGTCGAGTATTTCACTGTTCTATATCCCATAGTGTTTTAATTCATCAAGATTAGGCCCAGGTCAAACGTCGAACTTTTCATGAGTCGAACTCAATTCAAATGAACTTAAACAAAAGAGTTTCCTAATTTACATTGAGTTCGACTCATGAAAAGTTCGACGTTTGACCCGGGCCTTAGACAGGTCAGTGAACCACAAGAATTGGCGAAGAATTTTGATCCAGTCCAAGGACAGGATCAAAATTAAATCAGTCGTAGGACGGCAATAAATTAATTTAGTTCTTGGACTGAGTGAAAAATTGTTTAGCCTCCGTGAAGTTCAAATTAATTGGAACTCAACTATTGCATCGCAATCGATAAAAACAAAGCAAAAAACGGTGATTTTAATTGGCATTTATTAACGTCAAACGGAGCAATACATTGCAAACAGACAAGTTGAATAAGCCATTTATTGACTCGTCACACAACTATATTAAGTTTAATATTAATTTTATATTAAGTTTCCAAAATCATTCGTTTGAGATATCACTTCAAATCCTCCAATTCGGTCTGGACCGGATTTCAAGTCCTTGCAACTAGTTCCAGTGATTGCGCGGACTTGATATCCGGTCCAGTCCTCATAGTCGGGTTTGAAATATTACATAGAGTCCACTGAAAGATCTTTTGTTTTCTTTTGTGATAGCGCAGTGGACTATATACAGTGTGTATAAAAAAACGGAACCCTTAAGAAATTAATTAGTATTCTTGCCTTCCCATGAGAATGCAAAACAATGTGAATCACGGTTACAGCCTAAAACAGGGCCGCCGAGAGAAATTTAGGGCCCCTGGTCAAAAAATATTTATGGGCCCCTCTTACCCCCAATTCCCAAATTTGTCGTTTTTTATCACGCAGACAAGCTTTCAAAATTCAAATTAACGAGCAAAACATGCATGTATTTTGATTAATTAAATGTTTGTTCATGTTCATTTTACAAGTTCGTAATTAACAGTATATTAATATAACATCAAGTGTTAAGATGTATTGATGCGCCCCACACCAGATTTCTGTCATGAATAATGATTGTATTTATGAATTAATATTATGCGATAAAGCCATAAAGGGCCCTATGCCAGTGCCATTAGTGAGTTTACAGACACTGCAATGTAACGATTAACGCTAAAACTGCAGTTCTTGATTAGTATAACATATTATTTGTAATTTTTTAATGTATAACGTTTGCTTAAAAATGAGCCCCTTTTGGCCATGAGCCCCTGGTCAACGACCAGGCTGACCCCCCCCCCCCCCTCTCGTCAAGCCTGGCCTAAAACAATCTATTGTGTTAGTTTGAAAGCCCCAGACACCTCTGAGCCACAGGAAAATAAAAAGCTTTTAAGTTCACCATGCATACATTTAAAGAATTTAAAGTTACTTATTTTCCCGAGGTGTATAAAACCATGTTTTATACGTATCCGTAGCTCAGAGGTGTTAGGGGCTTTCAAAGTACCCGACAATAGGTTGTTTGAAAATAATACTATAATTAGTTAGTTTTATGCCCGTTGTGTTTTTATGCCGGTTGTGTTTTTATGCCGGTTGTGTTTTTATGCCGGTTGTGTCTGTACAGTGTGTATCAAAAAAAACTGAACCCTTAGAAAACGGTCTTATACTCATGGGAAATTAAAAACACGGTCTTAATATACACCTGGGAAATTAAGATGACTTGTAAACGTATGAAGGAGCATAACTGCAAAGAAACGTTAATAAATTTAACATGTTTCAGTTTGCAGTTATGCTCCTTCATACGTTTACAAGTTATCTTAATTTCCCAGGAGTATAAGACCATTTTCTAAGGCTTCAGTTTTTTTTGATACACACTGTGCAGTGTGTATAAAAAAAAACTGAACCGGCATAAAATTAATTAACATTCCTTTCAAACAACCTGTTGTCACCTTGACACCTCTGAGCCACGGTGCGTAAAAAATATGGTTTTATGGTTTTATACACCTCGGACAATTAAGATAACTTTAAATATATGCATATGGTGAAAGTATTTAAAAGCTTTTTCTCTTCCTGTAATTTTACACGTAACAACAATTAAATGATTAAGCGCCTTGTCCTTCAACGTGTCCCCCATTTCTCGCAACACAAAGTATGCAAGCTGCTGCTCTGGAGGAAGAAGAAAATCTGTTGGCTGCTGCAGCTTTGGTTCTCCGAGTCAGGGGAGAGCGTAGACATCGAAGGCAAAGGCGAAGAGAAGTTTGGGTGAAATCATGGCTCCTTCGTCGTCCATTATTTGGTCAGTACGAACACCTTCTAGTTGAATTAAATCGAGAAGACCCCCAAGGATACACGAACTTTCTCCGTGTGACGAATGATCTTTTCAATGAGTTGGTGGAACGCGTCCGACGGCCACTACGCCACCACGCGTAGTGGAACCGTAGTCCCCAAAATATCGTTCATAAAATACGCCTCTCATGTCATATTCAGAAGGATACATTTTGGCGGAAGTCCCTAGATCCAGGTATACGGATTGCAATAACTCTGCGCTACATGGCAACGGGTAATTCTTATAAAAGTCTCCAGTATGGATTTCGGGTTGCGCACAACACGATAAGTAAAATCATCCCCGAAACGTGTGACGCCATTACTCTTGAGATGTGCCATGAAGTTATGCAATGTCCAAGCACCCCCGAGGAATGGAAGGAGGTAGCTGACAAGTTTTCCAAACGATGGAACTGCCATAACATCGTAGGAGCCATCGATGGGAAGCATGTTGCCATTCGCTGTCCACCGAAGGCAGCATCCGTGTATTACAACTATAAGGGGTTTCATTCAATCGTACTACTCGCCATTGTCGATGCAGACTACAAGTTCCTCTTTGTAGACGTTGGGGCAATGGAACATGCGCAGATACTGCCGTATTTAAAGACTGTGGATTATATGAGGCTCTGGAACAACGTACTGCTTCGCTTCCGGAAGCTGAACCACTCCCACATGATGATCATCCCATTCCCTACGCTTTGGTAGGGGGTGACGCTTTTGGCCTTCGAACGTGGCTCATGAAACCCTACCCCATTAGATGCATGACCAAAGAACAAAGAATTTTCAACTATAGGTTGTCCTGGGCACGCAGAGTGGTTGAAAACGCATTGGGCACATTGGCTCACCGGTTCAGATGCCTCCTCACTACCATGCAACAACACCCGCATCGAGTGGAAAGCATAGTTATGACGTGTGTGTGATGCATAACCTCTTGGGAATGAGATACCCACGTCAATCGGCACAGATGATGGACATCGAAGACCCCAACACCCATCAAGTGCTCCCCGGTACCTGGCGGGATGAAGAAACACTTTTGGCATTGCAGACGCAGAGGCGAAACACTTCTGCTAAGGTGGCAAAGATTCAGAGGAACTACCTCAAGGATTATTACAACTCCCCCATTGGCCAGGTCGCATGGCAGGACAACATGATATAAGGTCTGACATAATATTTCAAATCATTTATTTCATAACTACAACCGTGTAAAAGTGTCTTTTACATTTTCAACATAACCTGTTTATTGGACGCTACCATGTAATAAATAATTTTATATTTTTATCCCCTCTTCACTCTCTCAAAATGGCTTCACACTTTAATAAATAAGACCTGAGTTGTAACTCATAGCTTGTGCAATGTTCAGCTCCGCTCCTCCTTCTGATGTAGAGGACGCACTTTGATTAGGGTAGGTGCATTGTGTTTGTGGTCCATACTGCTCACGAGTATCTCCAGTGTGTGTGGTCATCGGTACTGTCTGGAGGGACGTGTAATGTGGGATCTGATTGGATAGATATCTGCCTGAGGCTGATGCACTTGCTGTTGCGGTGGTACAATTTTCTGGTGATGATAATGCATCTGGTGGTATATGCTGCCCTGTCTGCTTGGAGTGTGTAACATAGTTATGAATCAGCCTCTGTGTATCCATGGTGAACTCGAACCACAGTTCAGGGCTGATCTCCACTAGCTGAGTGGAGAGATATGCACAATATTGTTGGACGGACATCTCGTGTTTGGTCTTGGGTGTGAGGGTCATCAAAGATTTTCTATCCTCGGCAGCTTTATCAGCTCGGTGGATGAGCTTCTCAATCAATGCGTTGGTGTCATCTGGGCGTGCAATCGACTTGTTCTTGTTTTTGGTGGGGACCGGCCTGGGTTGATGGTGTTGCAGCTGAAATCCCAGAATCCCCGTCAAAACTATCGTCAAAAGCGTCATCACTGGGACGTCCCTCAATACAGTCATCGTCAGCTGTGGAGGTAGATGCTTTTTGATGTGACCTCTTGGGAAACTGCATGAAACAGGATGATGAAAGAGGGTATTATTAGTATTAATAATGACAAACATCATATTCTTAATATGTTTTTCCCTTTGCTAGGTCGTACCACTCATTTGTATCACCCTGGGGTGGGGTTTGGCCGGACGATGCACAAGCGAGTCAAGGATGAACACAATGACTTGTAATAGAAGTTGTGGAAGTAGCAGATCATATATCAGTGCTCAAACAAAGATTTCTGAGACAGAGACTATGGGATCATTATACATCATAATTGAGGTTGAATGAACACGAAACATGTAATATGCAGTGAATAATGTAGGAGTAATAGAATGTGAATACATGAGATAAACTAGAAGTGCAGTACTCGAAATATGGGGATAAACTTTGTGAAACACTGTGGATATTATCGAAGAAGTATACCAATCAATGTGGTTGAATGGCATATTAAAGAATTTAGTTGTGGTGATGGTGGTTCCTTCATTTCACCCATTGTTCCTCATAGCACCCAAGTGATCTGACAAGTAGGAAGCTAATTTGCATGTAAAAATTAAACAATTTTTTAAATACATAAATCAAGTGTTCATTACAATACTTTCAAAATCTTTGATTAAAATATTTGGAAACATAATTGAATATATGTCAAATCTTCTCGGTGCTCTGAGTGTGAATGTGTTAAAATAGGTACGCATTAAACATATACCTTAGCAGACTGACGGCTAGGCACTCTACGGATGTGAGTATCCAGGAAACGGAATGTATTGTAGACGTGGTGGTCCCTCTCTGTAAAGCTCTCGGGTGTTGCTTGGCCAGACTTAAGGTTCGTCAGTTTGCCGAATCTTGTTGGAGAAGAATAGCCTCAGCTGATCAACTGAAAATAAAACATATTACATTAGATATATTGAATAATTCAAAGACTACACAAGCATGGTATATTGAAGCAGTATATGTTTTTTGTGGGGGGATGTAGGATATGACAGGCAGGGAGGTGAATAAATGATTTTGAAGACTGTAAAAAACTATCACAGTCTTACCACCATCATCCTCACCATCATTATCATGAACATCATCATATTCGTCTTTAACATCATATTTCTAATCATCATCAGAATTAGCAGCATAATCATTATATACAACAGCATTTTACCTACCAGTACATGGGGGCTGCATGGAAGATGCCTTTTCCTCGAGTAGGGCCTGCTTCCTCTGTATGTTTTTGTATGTCTTCAGCTTCTTATTGTAAAAAAGCTCCTGCTCACGATACCATTCAGCTAGCCCAATTTCCTGCTCATCTGTGAAAATGTAGCATTTAGGTTTTTCCCTTCTGATTCTTTTTTTGGGGGTCTCTGCAGCATCATCATCATGTGATGCCTCATCCTCCTTGGCTGACTGAGCATGATGGCGTGACTGAACATCATTGTTGTTATGAATCTGCTTCAGGGACTCACTCTTATGTGATTCCTGGGTAGGCTGGATAGGCTGTATATTTGAATTGTCATCTTGATGTGATGTTTGTGATGGTGGTGTGTGAATGGCAATTACACGATTGGTGTCACCATCTGGAGCGTCTGGTTGTGATGGATGGGCTTCAGAATTGATCTCGATCTCCACTGCAACTGATGGAACAGTTACAATAGGGTTGGCATATGTGGAAGGAGGGTTTTGGCGTCCCACAAGTGGGAGAACCCTTTTGCGTGTCTTTCTCAAGTTCGGCATGGCAGATGTGTGTTTAACTTTCCGACGATCAACAATATTGAAGTGATACAAACACCCCTTCTTGTTGGCGTCTTTGTGGCGTCTTGTTCAAGTCGTGATCGGTCGTAGCACCTTCGTAGTGGCATCGTATCAGCACCGTAGCGACGTCTTGGCTTGCCGTAGGTGTTGTGGCCACTACGAATGAGTACGAATGCAAACGAATGAACAAAACGCCGTCACGATATATCACGACAACGTCACGACAACGCTACGACTCACACGATGCGGCTGCGGTGAACGACCATTTTTAAACAACTACGGTAGAACAAGATTTTTTTGAACATTCCAAAAAATTCGTACTTCTCCACGGTTCCACTATACGGTGTGCTACGGTGGACAACGAACAAAAGTGAATAATCGTGTCTGTGGGAAAGGGGCTTATGCAAACTCGGCCAGTTCCTGGTCCAGTAGTACGATCGTACTTGTTTTTATACACACTGTATAGAGTTCATTAATTAATTCAAATAAAGTCACTTTGACATTTTTATTATCAATAATGATAATAATGATATAAAAGTCAATGTCTCCGGTAAATGTGCGAGGCAAAAAACAATTTTATGGTAAAAGTTAAAATTACTTCGTGGTTTCAACCATTCTCTAAGGCTAGGTTTACACTAGTACGGTACGGTAAGTGAGTCGTTAAAAAATCAATACGTTTCTTTGTTGTGTTTACACTGTACCTGCCTAATCCGGAGTGGTTTGCCGTAGCGTAGTCACTATACGCCAAGCATTCCGGATGTAAATCACTAACGCGTTTAAAATGTTAGCGGGAAAAATGTCGCCAGGTTATTTTGGTTGTTTATCGGCAGCAATTTTAATAATTTTAGCTGGTTTATATGGTTATATGCAAACATTAAACCTCTCTGCAATCGCGAGTGCGGAGAGCTTCCGACAAAAAAGAAAACGGCTTGTAAACATGCTTGACATCACATATTTTACAAAATGGCGAAGCGAAAAGCTCGGGCAATACGCATGTCCGTAGTAAAAAAACTGCTGATGTCAAAACCTCGCTTTGTCCTTTGTAGTGTAAACAGACGTAAATTTCACAACGGTCAACCTACTCCGGATCACTTACCGTACCGTACTAGTGTAAACCTGGCCTAAGACGGTTAGATACAATGGTCCCTCGTGTTCTATGGGATGCAGAGTCTCTCTAATTTTCGGGACTATATCCCATAGAACACTCGTGACCATTACCTAACCTAAGTAGTATAGTAAGTAGGGCTGCGAGCTCAATCGACCTCAACTGTGAATATAAACACCAAAACATCACCAAATTTTGCCAAATCACGACTCGACAAATTTGGCGATGTTTTGGTGTTTATATTCACGATTGACGTCGAATAAGCTCGCAACCCTACTTACTATACTACTACAGCGATCGTTAGTCAATCTAGACATCCCACGTTTTCTACTAAATTGATGTCAAACACATGCGAGATTAGCGAGACAATACCAAATTTATACTAAATAGCGACTCTCGCTAAATTTGACACCATTTCAGCCATATTTAAAAAAATAGAGAGTGTCGTTTCAAAATTCTCACAAATTACATTTAGGAAAAAATAGAAAGTGTCATTTCAACATTTTCGCGTGTTAAAAAAATAAAATGTGGTACGAGCCCACTCTCACATATTAAAAAATAGAAAGTGTCATTTCAACCGACGCGTTTTGCTGTTGTCTCAATTCACGCGCGAAAAAAAACCACTAGATTTTGATTCTAGTGGTGATGTTTTATCCAAGTGGATAGCGAAATGGCGCTCTTTTGATTGGCTAACAACATTGACTAACAAATAGCCAGTCGTTTTGCGAATTAGTCCGTTTGCTCACTGTTTTCAGTGGTGTCTCTCACTACAATGTTTTTGTGACCATATGGCATATGCGTAGGAGTCAATACCATTTTCTAAAAGGTATCGTTTATCGTCGAAGCAGGATAGCGATACTTTATTAATTTCGTAGCTACCGAGATGATGTTTGACACTTCTAATGGTCTTCATTGTGTGTCGCAATTGTTTCTGCTCTAGTAGCACGCTTTTGTAATCTTCGTGTCTGATTACCTTTTTAATTATGTTCTTTCTAATACCTTTAGCGGTTTTCCCACCACCTCCACCCTCTTTCAAATAGCTGTACATTTTACTGCGCAACCCAACGAACTCAATAATTGGCGTCCCAGCGCACTCGTCCTTCATCTTCCCAATAACTTTCTTATTCTCTCTAAAAAAGAATGGGCTGTCTGCAGGATAGTCGCTATTGTCGAACTTTTCGCACTCCATCATAAAGTCGGAATAAACGTCGTCAGTTTTGATTGTGTACAACAGACTGTCAGTGTCGGTGAAGTGTAGTCTGCAGGTATCGCTAGAGTACTTTTTCATGATATAGTTGTAGTGGAAGTCATACATCAACGTTTTGCTCAAGTCTAGTATGCACATACCCACATACGCAGGTCTATTTAATGTCAGCGTTTCTTTAACTTTATGGACAGCAACTAAGTTCTCGCTAAATATCTTGCAAGACACAAACGTAGGCTTTGAGACAAGCTTTTCTAATTTCTTCGCAGTGGTCACTAATCTTACGTCCACACGCTTCCTCAAGTTTTCCATCGTTTTTCCGAACACACTGTTGTTCATCAACTTGAAGAAGTCCTTCTCAAAAGCGTTCTTAGCCGCGGTTCTTTTGACTGTGTTAAAGTCGATGTACTTGCCTAGCCACTTGGACTGGTCAAACTGCAGGACCCTGTGAATCTTATTGATTTTTAATCCAAGATCCATGTACAACTGCAGATTTCCGTAGTGACACACATACTTTTTTTTGTCCATCAAATTAGTCACCAGCTTCTTCACACCACCAACACTCACGTTAAACTTATTTTTGATTTTCGTGCAGTACTCCGACAACATGTCAACGGTTATCTCCATCTTCTCGGGAGCCAACGGGTAATCGTTGTGTAGGTCATGCAAATGGGCTGGGTACTCCAAGTCGACCTCGAGCAGTAAACCTTTTTTACTATTGTTGTGATACTCACGCAGATTAACTTTTTCTATTTCTTTCTCAGTCAACCACTTGAAGCCGCCCGTGGGTAGACTTCGACTCATTGCCCATCCATACAAGTTGTTGGCGTCAAGGTACATCAAATACTTCGACTCTTGCTCTTTGTCGTACCCCTTCATGTATTTATTATTCGCCACGCCATGTCTGTTGCATATGTAGCTCACACCACCACGCATACCTAATTCTACAAACTGGAACATGTCGATGTCGGACAATAACTCAAGCTCCACTCCAGTCATCTTTAGCATGGCGTCCCAAGCCAATCCAGGCGATGTGAAATAGTGACACGGGTCCAATTTATACTCGCGATGACATGTCTTTCTAAAGTTCTCAAAAACGTCGGTAAGCAAGAGCACGTCACTTTTCAAATACAGGTCGTGATACCCACCCATACTTTCAACGTCGAAGTAGTCCCACACGTCGATGGCGCGCTCGTACATTTCTTCCGTAATATGCTCGTCATTCAGAACGCTGTAGAAGTCCTTTTTGGAGGGTAGCTCGCGTTCATCGAATTTATCAAAGGAGTCCATATAATCATAGGGATAGACCCCCTTTCTTGTCATAAGTGCCAACCCCTCATCGCGAAACACTTCTGACGTGTATTTGAAAGCGTCCCTTGGTAGGTTCTTCACCAAGTTGTCTAGACCACTACTCATGAACTGAAAGCTGTCCAAGAATACCAAGTTTTTTCCAAGCATGAACGCCATGTACTTCTCCATGTTGTTCGGTATCACATTTATGTCTTGACCAAACTTACCAATCTCCTGCATAATGAAATGGCTATCATAGCCACGTAAGTTGTGAAAGATCACAGGAATTTTATCAGTCAATTTAAAGTTCACGTTACACTGACGATGCGCAGACCCTCTGTACTTACCTGACACGTGACAGTGGTCTCTCACTCTAACGTCAGCGCTAGTGTACCCAACACTGCAAATATGACAACTTTTAGCCTCGTCGAAATTCTTCTTATCGTCGTCAGTCAGTATCATTTCTTTGTTAAAGTGACTCTCAGATGTCTTTTTGCAATATTCAACAATTTCTAACATCTCCCCAATGAACTTGTTGACTGCGTTTTCACCGCGATACACTTTTATTGGCTTACTGTACTCATTGTCATAGCAACAAACTAATTTGTACCCATAGCCACAGTCAACGTGTCTCTGATAAGCGTTTGTGTAGCTACACTCGCTTGATGGTGTCGCTGTGTGCACCTTCTGTGTGATAGCCTCGAAGTCTGCGTACACCACAAATGGTACATTTAATTGTCTGCTAAAATTCTCGTATTTCACTTTCGTACCTTTTTGTGGCATTTTAATAGCTTGCTTCCCATTAATGACCAAACACACTTCAATGTGACTTTCAAGCACGTCCTCACGACTAAAACACTGCAAACAATACCTACAAAAGTGCTTTCTCGCCTTATACTTTGTCTGACGGTACATGAATTTGTTGAAATCGCGAATGTACACATAATGCTTGTTGCCCACGTCATTAGTTATCAACAATAGGTCCATATGGTCAGGACACGCCTCCCTAGAAACGTACACAGGGAATGGCTGCTTATTTTCGTACCCAAAAACATTAATGCTAATTTCGTTAGCCTTTTCGATCTTGTTGTAGTCTTTGACTGATACTGGGAAGTCAATTCCGTCATAATTCAGCTCACCGACATGCCTAGCGTACTTTGACGTTCTGTCAGAGTTTTTTCCAACAGGAAACTTATGTGCTAGGTGGCACCATCTAAAGCACTCGTTGTCATCATCGTTATTTACGTTTATCAGACCCTTCATACTGTTGCGCAGCTCCTTTGGCAACGCAATGTAGCTACTCCCATTCAAAGGTCTGTAAATAGCGATGTTAACGTAGTGTGCGTCTATTTTGTCGATAGTCCATCCAGACCCCTCAGATAACCACCCAGCTATCCGCGTCAAGATTTGTTCCGACCCACGGTTGGCAACACCTTCAATGTCGCGCTCGTTAATGACGACAAACGTCTCGCTGTTAAAGTAGGCAGTTTTGTATGTGGTCTTATCGAGTTCTAAAACTTTCTCAAAAGTGACCTTGACTGTCTCCACCACTTTCATTCCGTTGGTCTCACCTAATTCACGTCTCAAAAGGTTAGTGACAGCGCTTCTACTACCATTTACCTGATTAATGTCTCTGTCGTCAATTACTTCGACTCCATAGGACCTTGTGAACCCTCTCAGTGCTCGATCCAACAGATGCGTTGACGGTGTGAGGTCTTCGACTAGACGTTGTGTTTCTTGGTCTCCAAAAAAGCCGTGAACGTTGGTCGCTTCATCTGTTAGTGAATTGACAACGGCTGCACTCGTCTTATGCGCCCGTCTTTTTTTCAGCGGGTTTTTCACAGTCCGACTCATTGGCTTATACTTACACTACACTTTTTTTCTTAGCCCACTCATTGTAGTAAATATCACCACTCTCACACCATCCCAGCTTTGGGTACACCACCCCAAACAAATTGTCGTCGAACAAGTCTTTCACCTTCCCGTCTTTGAGGTCTAACACCTTCTTGAGTGTCTCGACTCGTCTTCTATGACACAACCTAATAATGTAGTACCCGTATCTGCTGACATTTCTACCCTTGATCAAATTGCATGAGTGCAGCACATTGACAACTTTCAGGAAGTCCTCTTTTATCAACTCAAGGTGCTCACCCTTCACAACATTCCGTAGTCTCCTCCCCATCCACCAAGACCGTTTGTGAACGCTTTTTAATCGCGTGAGTCTCATGTCGCTGTAACTCTGAGTGTAACCCCATTCAATGTCGCCACACTTTGGACACGCGTACCCACCGCAGTCAGTCACATGTTTCACAACGTCACAATCCGAGCAGTAGTAAATTCTGAAGGTGTCTCCACACTCAGTTTGCGTCTCATTCGCGATCTCGTCAATTGTCAAGCCATAACTCATCTGCCTCATAAGTTTGTCCATCACTCTTATACTACTCCAACATATTTTTTTCACCGAACTAGTACCCATACTACTATTCCACTACCCAAGCCTAGCGCGCTAACAAACAATAATTGGTATTCCTTCATTTCCGCACTCGGTTGGTAGTAATCCGCAATCTTCGGGAGGTCAGTGAACACTCGTCCGCTGTACTGTATGGTCATTACGCTTCTAAGTTCTTCCAACGCGTGGTTTGTGTCATTGATGTCAGCATTAGCATCTGAGAGCTGTTGTCGCAAACGCTGAATCTGATCTTTCTTAGCGACCTCATTTTCATACCACACTTCTTTCGCACTGGCTAACTGTTCCAACGCATGGTTGTGTCTTTTCATCTCAGCTTCATAGCCTGAGTGGTTAAACTTTGAAAACATAAAGCCAGCGCCTGCAAAAGCCACTGCATTAAAAATCCCTCCAGCCACAACACTCACCATTAACTTACATTGATTTGAATGGGTCTGTCGGTATCCACTTTTTTGATTGCGCCCATTTCACTAACAGCGTTCCTGCACCAACAGCTGCAGCGAGTTTCACTGTGCCTTTCACAGTCTCTGGTGTTCCCAATGGTTCCCCCAAAGCCTTTTTAGAAATCATACTCACTGCCACAGCACCAGTCGTGACAAGTAGCGCATCATACAATTCGTTCATGAGTTCTTTTCGATCGATCGCAGCCATATACATTGTCGTGTGTTTTGTTTAAGAATCGAATGTGTCTAACGCTGGACGACGAGTTCTATGAATTTCTGACGCGGGTGCTGGTGCAGTACTCACAGGTTCTTTTTCACTGCTAATTGTGTACCATAGCGAAGCACCAGCGATGATTACACCAAGTGTTCCAACAATGTAACCATAGCTCCACTCACCACCCTGTTCTTCGTTAACTATCATTTCACGCATTTTCTTCTCTTTCGCAGCTTTCGATATCTCAGCCAACTTTTTACCAGCAGCGACGCGTTTTGGGTCCTTCACCTTAACACTTTTCACATCAGCTGTGATCTTAGCGTCAACAGCCGTCTGTGAGTCCTCAACCATCTAATACACTATCACGTGTTATCTTACTCACAGTTGTCTCACAGTTGACCTCACAGGTGTCTCACAGTTCCAGACCAAACGCACTAAAAAATTAGGATTTTTTCTGAGAGTATAACATAATGACTCAAGCCCGAGAAATCAGCGAAGAAGATATTGCCAACATGTTGAGAACAGCCTTTATCAGTGTGTCCACCCTACAAGGCGCCTCTGGACCTATCGTCTTAAACGAGTACTTCTCAACATACACAATGTTCGACCCCGACCCTGAAGGGCCACCAAAACGGCTCGGCTCTCAGATCCGCCATACGAGGTATCTTCTCGACGCTTGGATCGATCTTCGAGAAGACAGAGCCAACGAGCTCGCTGGTGTGTTGGCTGACATAATCCCTGTGTGGTGTTACTCACCATTCAAGTACCTTATGTTAGCGAGTGACGTCTACTTGAACAACCCTAGTGGGTCCACAGCTACATTACTCGGTAATTTCCTCCAAGTGTTCTTAGCGACCCTTCTATGGAAACCATGCCCAACCAAAGCCAAAGCGTGGCTAGAGCTCGCCGCAAACCGCGACGTTCACGTTTGCAAGGTTGGGTGTAATGAGATACTGGGTGCGGACGATATCAGGGACCACGTACTCTCGCCAGCCCACAGACACTTTGCGAGAAATAAAAACGCGTACACCTGTCACCCATGCGGTGTGGCCACCAACGACCCACTGCATCGCTTGAGACACGAGAGCTCGAAGTCTCATCTTGAAAACTTAGAGCTTCAGCGGATATTCAACAACGAACAACAGTTGCCGCAACAGGAGAGAGCATTTCTCTGGAGGTATAGTAATCATGAAGAAAATCGGTAAACTAGAAATCGTGATTGGTCCCATGTTTGCAGGAAAAACAACCGAGACTCTTCGCAGGTTAGTCACGTTAAGTAAGTCAGGGCTCAAAGTCCTTTACATGAACAACACAGGTGACACTAGGCGAACTGACCACACGTTCTCCACACACCGTCAGACCATTGTTGTTGGATCAGACAGTTTACCTGCGAAGTTAATCACCAACCTTCCGAGTTCTTCCGAGATAGCTGACTATGACGTCATAGGAATTGATGAAGGCCATTGGTACTCTGGGTTACTCCCAATTATTCACGAATACATTAAAGCCGGCATTCACGTCATTATTTGTGGTCTCATAACAACAGAGCACTTAAAAAGACTTGGTGAACTTGACACACTGTTCCCAGTAGCGGACGACATCACGTTTCTAAAAGCGTATTGCGTCGTTTGTCGTGACACTTACGGAACAACTGTTGAAGCGCCATTCAATTGGAGATACAACCCAGGACCATCATTCGTTGGTGGTGCTGAGCAATATCGCGCAGTGTGCAGACGTCATCATCCTTCCACACAAAATTAAGGGTGTTCTCGGATACCCCACTTTATTAAATTTAGACATTGGTCACATGAAGCGTCCAATGTCTCATGGAAACATTTTTTCACACAGTGGTCAGAAGGTTTGTGAAATAAAGAGAGAAAGTTTCGCAGACACCTTTTACCAAGTTAAAAACGTCTTTAGAAAATGCTAGAGCAGTTGTCGCTTCAAACGTCGTCTCAACAACGAGAACGAGCGCTAATTCGACTCATTACTCGCTGTCTAAAAAGTCTCTTTACAATAACGTCTCTCATGGTTACTCAACGCTGATTTATTTTTAAATTTACGAAGGCAGTGAGAGCACTGAAACCCAACGTCAAAGAAATATTTTATTACCGTGGTAATAGCGTCGTCGTACGAGTCACACAAGAGTGTTAGATAACCAGCGGATTTATATCTGAGCAACAGAGACTCCTGCTCTTTGGATGTCTTACCTGTGCCACCCGGATTCTTGAACTCAATCACAAGCCCGCTGTGCTGTCGGTTTGCATTGGCAATAATCAAGTCAGGTGTCCCACGTTGGTAACCTTTTTTCCACGAATTTACTCTTTTACTCGAAGTGTCTTGATTCTCACCACAAGCGGCTATCAAAATAGCTTCTGGATAATGTTTCCTAAGAAAACCAACAACTTTCGTGTGGAGATCGAACTCGGTGATCATTTTAAACTGATTGTGTTTGAGACCAACGTCAGCTAAACTTTTTCTAACGCTTGGCAAGACTTCTGAGTGCACCCACCTTCCAAACAGTTTCGCACGCTCCATTTTACTTGAGAACGTCAATGAGTAGACCCCAAGTTCGTTGATAAACGAGGCCTGCTCTATCTTCATTTTACAATCAGGTTCGACGTGATCGTTAACTGCGTCTTTTGGTCTAGCATAGCCTAGAGCACTTGCGACTTCTCTTGCTTTGAACCATATCTCACCGTTGTGATTAACCGTCGTGATTTGGTGACCATCGAATAATTGCACTGAGTTGGTCGCCATTACTATAGCCTCGCAAAAAAAAACTACTCGACATAGGTGTTGGGTTTTTTATAGATCTGGTTTGTTGTGTACCAATGCAGCAAATACGTTTTATTAGTCTTCAGTTTTCTACGTCGTCTGAAAAAGTTTCTAATGTTACGAGCCAGTTTTCTAAGCCAACCCATTACATAACTTAAGTCACGTCTCCTACCACTACTACTTTGTCTGACTCTGGTAACATAATAGGTTTGCCGTAAGTCTTTTTAGACCTCATACCAATCTCAGCGTGGAGCTCGAGAGTAACGTCACCGCGACCAAACGATCCACCAGCTTTGAACATGTGATCAGTCGTCTTATTTATCTTATATATTTCATGAGGCCTCGAAACACACGCTCCCATTTACTTTATACCATATTCTTTCATCATTTTTCCACCCATGATTATGATGTCTCGGTTTGTCATGTAGCCACTCACAATTTTCACACCGTAGAATTCTATCAACGATGGGTACGCATAAGGTGCGAGTGGTATTCTTGGTCGGTGTATTCCAAAAATTGTTCCGTAGGGTGTGCCTATCTTTTTCATATTCGCTACGAAGTCTGAGTCGGCTGACTTAACGTTGTTGACCCTGACATGTGAATTGCTCATTTGCCAGTGTATTGATATCATATGCATTTTACTTATGTCAACACCACTTGGAATAGTGCATATGCTCTCCATCGCTGGGATGCTACCACCATACGCGAGTCCGTTGGTCATACCAGTCTTGTACCCTATGAACTTATCCCACTGACCGTCGTCGTTTGATATAATTGTCTCCCAATTTGACCCAGCGGTACGAGTAGGTAACCTCACTACGACAAAAATGGAGAGGTCACACCATTGCATACTCGGGCAATTAAAATGGAGACCTGACTCAAGTGGGATTGGTGTTAGCACAGGGGATAGAAAACTTTGACTTACACCGCTGATGCCGATAATAGGACCATAAGTTGGGTTGTTTTGCACTAATTTACTTGTTTCACCAATGGCTTTCACTTTGTTTGAACCATTGGTGTGAAATTCCACGTTTTTCAAGGCGTGTGTGCTGACGTTGAAGTCGAGCACAATGTTGTAGGACTGACTCTTGAGGTAGCTTGATAGTAGCTGTTCTAGAGTTCTTTTGTTTGTGGCGTCTGAGTCATCGACTGGGTCTGCTACGTTTTTTATCGCTGAGCCTTGCATGTCTATTATTCCAGACATCCTTCCACCGGTCGCGCTTAATTTAGGATCTTCGTCCAGATGCCTTTTCGTTCTCTTTAGTATTTTATCGTGAGGGTCGTCAGACTCATACCCATAGTTTAGACTCATTACTACTTCAAGGTGTATTTGGTTAGCAGATAGCCAGACACCGCTGAGAACCCTAACACTATCGCCAGCGTTGTCGTGTCTGACTCACTTGTGGTCACTGTTTTTCTCACAGGAAGTGGTGTCACGTTTTCTTGGTAAACTTTTTTAGCCACAGTCGTTGGTACCACCACCACACTTTCTTGGTGAGCTTTTCTCCTCACAGTCGTTGGCGCTACTAAGTTAGTCACCACATTTTCTTGGTGGACTTTTTTAGCTGTAATTGTTGGTGTTGTTGCATTCAAGCGAGTGTTCACTCCAAATTTCATGGACTCTGTGGCAATCTTTAATAAGTTGTTGTACCCAGCGATTTTATTCTTGAGTATCACCACGTTACTCGGCATTAACCATGTACTTGGTGACACTGCAAGATTTTGGACAACGTTGGTGTCTCTAATCGATTTATTCATGTTTAGGATCCATGTCGATACGTCGTACTGTATAACACTGTCAGAAAACAACTTGCGGAATTCTTGTTGGGTTTCTAGACTTCCTGCAGAACCACCAACAACCGATACACGTGTTCTCGCTTGCGCACCAAGTGTGGAGTACACAAAGGCTTCTATGCTCTGATTTAGATATTGCAGCCCAATGTTGGTAAAGCCATCTGAGAGTCGCGCGACGTATCGTTTGTAATCGTTCTGAACGTCGTTGAGTGTGAACACTCTGGATTCGCCTGTTGTACCATCGCTCAGGACTTTATTCTGGTAGTAGTGCTTTTTGGGAATCTTGGAAATCTTACCATACAATTCGGAAGCGCTAAATTCTCTACTTATTGATCTCATGGTCTCACCACCTCCCATTCTTCTGAGAAGTCTTCTAATGGTGAAGTACAAATGAAATCTCATCACACTTGTGACCACAGGGTGAACTTCTTGTGACACTGATAAATGTTGCAACGAAACACCACAACAGAAACTCGCACAATACGTCGCAAACACAATGCGGTAGTAAGATTCGCTGTCATCCCACTCTGATTTTGTCTTTGACGTGGTGATTTGCAAGGTTGGTAGCTTTGACATGAAGTAGCTACTTTGGTTAACAAAGACTTTAAAATTATTCACTGGATAATTTAACACATTTTCTGTTGGGTAACCATCCCAAAGCCCCCAGTGGTTTTTGGCAGTGGTTGGATAGTTCCACCACCTTGCCATATTATTGGGAACTTACTATTGTGTAGCCACTTCCACATGCTTTTATCATTTTTGAAGGTTGTGCTGGTTATGTCTGTGCTGAGGATGTCGTTGTTTCTGAAATATATGTCGACACTCATGATCTTACCATCTTGCAAAATATTTGGATAGAACTCAAATTTGCTTAAAGTAGCGTGGGGGTACTTTTTGATGAGGTCTGCCTTCGCGTCGTGTGCAGCCTTCGATGTGTTAGCCATCGCACGTTTGTAGTACTTTCCATAGTAATCGTGAAGGGCTTTCTGCATATATAATATACCATATGTTACACATAACACATGCTACATTATATATGGTCAGGGTTGTAGTGTTGATTAGAGGCCCAACGGAAACTGTGGATCTACCAGAAGCACTTTTGACGTTTGGCTCAGATCCTCACTTACTAGTGAAAAAAGCGACTATCTTTTGGGACTATGTTAACGTGGAGACCGGTGTGAATGATGAAATAAGTTACAACAGCAACAAACACGTTTTCGAGTCTGGGTACCACACTTTTAAAATGATTGCTGACGAGTTGAAGGGATTAGGGGCTATCGAGCTAGTGGCCAACAAACACAACTCAAAGTGTGCGATAAGAACTGACCAACAATTAGAGCTGTTTAAATTTGGAGAACTCTTAGGGTTCAACGACAACACAACGATAAGTAGTAGTGGTTTGGTCAGCCCTAATGTTGTGGACGTTAACAAAGGGTTGAAGTACGTACAAGTGGGTTGCAGCATTGTGAACAGACCTGAGAACATTGTTAGTGGTAGCAAAAGCGAGGTTATCGTTGAGCTACCATTGACCACCACTCAACCACTGAAAAGCTCTGTTCAACAATTTTCCAACATTGAGTCGAAGGTGTCGATAAACAAAGGCGTTTTTACGCAGCTAGTTTTTAGCGTGACTGACCAAGATGGTAGTGGTGTCAACGTTGGTGACATATTGTTGGATTTGTATGCAACGCTAGAGTAGCTAACATTAAACGCGTGCTAAAGTAATGAGTCTAAACTACGGGTATGACTCTGGTGGTTACACTGAAAAGCGACGTGTAGACGACAGTCCTCAAAAGTTGACGGTGCTCATTGAAGGTGTGGAGAAAGTTGTAACTTTTGACTACAGTGTAGTAGCCACACACGATAACCCACACATTGTAGTCAAGACAGCCACTGTGTTTTGGAGCTACAATAACGTGGCGAGTGATGTCGATATTCAATTCGTACTCGCTGCCACAGGAGGACCATCGTCGATAGCCGGGCCAACTCGAGTGGGTAGGGGCTACTACGACTTCGACGCGTTGGTTAGAGCTCTACGACACGCGCTCAGGGTGGTTTATGTAGACTTCGTGGTGGAGAAACTGATAGCCACAGGTAAAAGTAGGGTCAAAGTTCTGCCTTTGAGGTTTGGTGCCACCACTGTATACAAACTTAGGCTAGGTGACATTGGGCTTTTGCTTGGTTTTGCGAAGGACGCAGGAATTTCACCAGACGCTAAGTGGCACGACAGTCCAAACAAGATTGACATGAACAGAGGTCTAAAGTATGTAGAAGTCTCGTGCGACGCTGTTGAGACGGAGAGCAATGTGGGCACTGACGGGAATCGTAGTGATGTGATCACAACACTGCCAGTACCCACCGAGCAGTCTCTTGATGGAGGGATACAACGTTATGCGTATGTTGAGTCCAAGGTGAGAATTAAAAAAGGTATTTACTCAAGTATGACGTTTCGTGTCAAACCAAACAATGGTGACGCTGACGTTGGCGCGGTGCTATTGGAACTGTATATTGTGTGAATTATATGGAGCTCGGTGTGGAAACAGAACAAGGGTTGAGAGACATTTATCACAATCCCAAGACGGGGTTCAGTGGTGCAGAGAGGTTGTATCAAAGTGCATTGGGAGACGGATTGAAAGTAACTAGAAAAACAGTGAAAGAATGGTTGACAGCGCAGGACACCTACACTAGGTACAAACCTATTGTGAGAAGACATAAGTTCCGCGCGACTTTTGTTGGGTTTCTTGGTGAAGAGCTCCAAATGGACTTAGTGGACATGAGCAAGTATTCAAAACAGAATGGAGGGTATCATTGGATACTAACAGGCATTGAAATATTGAGTAGATACGCTTTTGGTATTGCAGTTTACAGAAAAGACACTAAGAACATGACTAAGGCTGTTGGAAAATTGTTGGTTGACTTTGAAGATCGGTTTGGAGCCACACCTAAGTTAGCGCAATTTGATGATGGACTTGAGTTCTACAACGTTGGGGTGAAAAGTTTGTTGAAAGAACATGGTGTTGAATATTTCAGCACTAAGACCGACAAAAAGGCTGCTGTTGTTGAGCGTTTTAACAGAAGTCTGAAGAGTATTATGTGGAAGTACTTTTATAGTCATGGGACGTACAAATGGATTGACGCTTTGGACCAGTTTGTGAGCAATTACAATAGCAATGTGAATCGAAGCATTATGATGAAGCCAAAGGATGTCGATAAGTCAAATGAGGGTGAAGTTTGGACCACTTTGTTTGGTCATCAATTTGCAGACAATCCATCGCCAAAGTTTAGAGTTGGTCAATCGGTGAGAATTAGTAAATACAAGAGTGTGTTCACAAAGGGCTATGAAGCCAACTTCACTGAGGAGCTGTTTAAAGTGGTAAAGGTTATTCGTGGTGATCCTAATGTGTACGAAATTGAGGACGTGAGCGGTGAACAGATTATTGGTAAATTTTATGAACAGGAATTATCGCTGGTCAATAAGAAACATGGCGACGATGTGTACAGAGTTGAAAAGGTGTTGAGAAGAAAGAAAGTCAGAGGGAAGAAGATGACGCTGGTTAAATGGTTGGGTTATGAGAGCAAACATAATTCGTGGATACCAGAAAGCGATATTCAAAATGTAGGTTAGTGTAATATGACTGAAAGTGGCTTCGACAACCTTGAGATGGGTAGCTCTAACGAATACAAAGATGTCGCCGACGACGAACTAGAGCGTAGTCTTGAAAAAGCCACTAAAGATAGCGAGCTAGCTTGGGACGACCCAAACGTTGCAGTCAGTGAGAGAGTTAGACTAACTAAAGTGAGGAGTGGGCTGGCTCGCGAACATGGTAGAAGGGAGCGTCAACGCGTGGAGGAGGCCTTTAGCAATATTGAGACGCGGATTAATGACAACGCAAAAGACTACGAAGACGTTGCGAGGAGTGCGTCATTGTTAGACACCACACGCGCGGAGTACGTCGACATACCTGGACTAACACCAATCGAGAATCGTGAGTTGAATAGCACACTCAATCCAAGCGAGAATATGCTGCGTGAGTCTAGAATAGGCGACGCTGGTACATTGCAAATAAAAGCAAACCATTTTCGAGACTTGATAGACAAAGCAGGCGAGGGAATGGCAGAGCTTAGCAAAAAAAAAAAAGATCTCGCGACTGTGAGGGGTGAAGAGCACATTGATCTAGCTGGGAGAGTGATTGGACTCATACAGGCTAAAGACGCGCTTATCGAACAGCGGGAAATAGAAGAGGTTAGAGAGCGACAAGAGATCGACATTGACAGGTTTCAGAAGTTTAAGAAATGGGCTAGAGAAAATATGGTTGGGGTGAGTGCTCTAGCGATTTCAGTAGCTGCGATTATAACAACTATTATTATCGCTGGGAGGTCTACTGTTATGAAAGGCGCTATGGTCACGAGGTCGTTCGCACAGGCTGTTAAAAACGCAATAACGAGGATGGGTCCATGGGCTGTTGGATTGGCTAACTTAGTTTACGACGCGCTGGTGACAGGTGCAAAGGGTCTCGCTTGGTTAGCTCAAAATCTGTGGGTGTTTGCGGTGACATTCGCGTGGCTTGCGTACAATTATTTAAACTAAAAGCAAAAACATAATTCGTGGATACCAGAAAGCGATATTCAAAATGTGAGCTAATGTAATATGGCTGAAGGTGGGGAAGTTTTTGACGAGATTGAGATGGAGGACTTCGATAGACTTGATAGGTACACCGACGATCAAATAAACGACGAACTCGAAAAACTCACTCGAGACTATAGTTTAATCACCGACGCGCACGTTGGTGATGACATGCCAGACATCGTGCGTGTCAAGCATGACAAATTGTATGATATAATAAATAAGTTGCAGTACGAACAGGATAGAAGAGGGGCTAGAGAAAAAGAGACGCCGTTTATTGACGATGGTAAGACGGTGACTATAAAAGTCCTCGCAGCACCAACAGAGAGCTCTAAAATAGGTTTAGACGACGCGCTTAAAGACATACCAAAAACGGAGAGACTCGGACAAACTATAAAGACATCAATAGTAAGAGACAAAAAAGACTTCTTCAAAAATGCTCTAAGATTGGACATTAGAAAGGCAGATGGACCGAACTCAAAGGAGCTCATTGATGGGTCAACCATAACTTTCGATAAGAGGGATAAGCAAAGCGGTATTGTGTTTAGAGATGTAAAAGTTGTTGTCTCAAGGAACCAAGGTAAGACGTTTCAGTATAGCAACGCAAAAGAAGCTGCTAAAGTCGTTAAAGAGTTCAAACAACTCATCAAGCGAGCTGGAAAGGAACACAAAAACACGTCGAGTGGTGTGGTTGACGCACAGTTGAGGTCTGAGGATATAGCGCCAACAGAAGAATTGACAGACGCTATTGTTTCGAGCGTTTCTGATAGGGTCGAAAATGAGGTGGAGTCACGAGAGAGTGAGCTAAGCGATGCGACGTCTGAGGTTGGTGGCGGAGAGCAAATGTTGAGAGAAATCGCAGGCGTATTGAATCCAGTGGGTCCAAATGACGTGGTGATAAAAGCTTTAGAAATCACAGCCGACAGATACCGCTTGAAAGCTCTAAACGAGACTGACCCAATGAAAGAACGATGGTATAAAAATGCTAGTGAGACAGCTGAGTTGAAAGCGGATAGCACACGACTTCGGGAAGGTCTCAAACCAGAACACGAAGAAGCTAATAAAATTATTGTCGACGAGGTCAGAAACAACGACTTGTCTAGGTTAGAGAGATTCAAGAAATGGGCTAAAGAAAATATGGTTGGGTTGAGCGCTGTGGCAATTTCAGTAGCTGGAATTGTGACAACTGTTATTATCACTGGTAGGTCTGCTGTTATGAAAGGCGCTATGGCTACAAAGTCATTCGCACAGGCTGTTAAGAACGCAATCACGAAGATGGGTCCATGGGCTGTTGGGCTGGCTAATTTAGTTTACAATATGTTGACGTTGGGTGCAAAGGGTCTCGCATGGTTGGCTCAAAATCTGTGGGTACTCGCGGTGGTACTTGCGTGGTTTGCCTATGATTATTACAAGCTAAAACGGTAGCGATAAAACATATGTAAAGGTATATGAACATCACGTCAGCAGAGTTGAGCCCTGGTTTTAGACGAGCGACCATGGGTGGCATAAAAGGGGTGAGAACGCAACACGTAATCACGTTGAACCCTAATAAGGTCAGTCCTGGCGAGGAACTCTACATTGACATACCGAAGCTCAAGGTTAGTAGCTGTTTGGTGCCTGGATCGTTGGGTCTAGTGTTCGACTTTAAGAATGCAAACGCCAAAAGCTGGTTCTTGAATAATGTTAGCAAGTTGTTGGTTGAGAAACTTGTTGTGAGACTAGCCGGGGAGACTGTGTACGACAACAACGGGGAAAATTACACTGGTGTTTATCGCGACCTTTGGGAAAGTGTTACTGCGCGAGACCAAATGATTGACTACGGCGTTGGTGGTGAGAACTTGAGAAAGTTAATTTCTAAGGACGACAGTGGTGCGACAAGTGGGAATGTTGCTAAAGTTAGTGACGCGTTGATGTTTGGTGTGATTGGGACGAAGCAGCGGATTAAGCTTGGCAAGATCATGAATGACCATGGGTTGTACGCTCCTTTTAGCATGAACAACAACTTGCAGTATGTGATCACACTTCCGAAGGCCACAGACATCATGGTGGCGCAATCCGGTAGTGCTGTGGGCGGATACACTCTGGAGAACCTCGAGCTTGAGTACGAAACGATTGATAATCAGGAGCTCGCTGACGAAATAGCGTCAGGCTATGCAAGTGGTCGTAGTTTGTCGTATGAGCACGTTACATTGATGAAAACCACCGAATGGGATAAAGGTACGACCATTGTGAATGAAAACATTAATCTTCCAAGAAAAAGCATGAAGGCAATTGTGTTGCTATTCACGAATAAGGTGCGAACAGACAGTGAGGAGTTTCTTTATCCGAATATCGAGAGTGTTAGAGTCACAATCGAAGGCGTGCCAAATAGTGTGTACTCACAAGGCATCCCAAAGTCGAAGTTCTACGCAGAAGCGAAACGATTGTTTGGGTTGGGTGAAGAACACGCTCAGTTTATGACCATACAGAAATTCTACAAAGATGGCTTTGCGTTGGTCATTGACTTGAGGAGCGTTCAAGATAATTACAACGTCGCCACTGGCAAGAAAATTGTAAACACACAATCCGGTGTGCTTCTTGAGATCACTAAAAAAGCGACGTCTGCAAATGTCATGTGTAGGGTGTTTGTGATAAGCGATGGGTTGGTCAACTTTATGAACAATGGGCTGCAATCAATCCAGTACTAAATCAAACGTGAGTTAATGGAGACTCCGTTTAATATGTTAATTGTTGGTATGACAGCTTGTGGTAAGACGCATTATTTGCTGGAGACATTGGAATCTGAGTACTTTAGTAAATTTGACTACATTGTGTTGATTTGTCCTACTTTTGAGTGGAACAAAGCGTACCAAGATTGGAAATATGTGCGCGACCCCGACGTGTTAGCGATAGACTGCGTGCAAGACAGTGTCGACGCTGTTCTCAAGTGTGTAACAAATGTTTTTAAAGGCACTAACACTCTGATCGTGTTGGACGACTGTGCAAGCTCTCAAGATGTTAAGAATAGGACTAGTCAGTTGGTCAACTTGGCTTTTAGTGCGCGACATTTTATGTTGAGCGTTATTGTCATCACACAACAACTGACGTCGATCGCAAAACCGTACAGAGAAAATATTAGTAAGCTCGTTTGCTTCTACTGCCCAAGTAGGAGTGATATGAAGGTCGTTATCGACGATTACCTTGGAAACATTAGCAGAGAAAAATCGTTGGCGATTGTGACCACACTAAAAAATAATAAGTACGCTAGACTCGAAATCTCACTGCGCTATCCGTACAGTCACGAAGTTGTTATTCCGCAATAAAATATAGGCATAAGTAATAGCGTGATGGTAAAACGCAAAAGTGAGGAAAATCCTACGATTGAGGAATTAGTCGAGGACACTGAAGCCGCTAGTACTTCGACTGTGGAAGACAACATTGACGTTAGGAGATCCGAACTTATTAGACTGTCTGGTGATGGTGTGGTGAGCCAATCTGAAGCGTATATTAAAAAAGCGTCCGCAAAGGTCATCGACAAGATATGGCACCAATATGAGTTGAAGAGAATGGAAATCGCAAACGCTTTTCTCACCGACTTGCTAATCAGCAAATTCGCTAGCCTACTGGATGGGTTGAACGCCATTGAGAACCCTGACGAACTAAATGACGAGTTGCAAAAAGACCCGTTATTAAAAAAAGACGTCGAGAGCATTGTCGCGATTGTGACACCGTACGTGCCTTTCTTGGGCTTGTTGTCGGGAGGAATCACAACGTCGAAGTACGTGTACGATCACCATTTTAGAAAAGAGGCGACAAACACTGAAAATAGTGAACAAACGGACTAATCTATTATTAACAGGTGGCAATAACCTAATTTGCATAACAGGTGGCAATTTTATCACGCGTGAGACACTTTTACGATACATAAATTTGTAAAAATGTGATTTGACAAATTTGTGAAAATGTTGAAACGGCACTTTCTATTTTTTAAATGTGATTTGACAAATTTGTGAAAATGTTGAAACGATTATTTTTTAAATGTGATTTGACAAATTTGTGAAAATGTTGAAACGACACTTTCTATTTTTTTAAATGCGATTCGACAAATTTGTGAAAATGTTGAAATGACACTCTCTATTTTTTAATATGTGAGAGTGGGCTCGTACCACATTTTATTTTTTTAACACGCGAAAATGTTGAAATGACACTTTCTATTTTTTCCTAAATGTAATTTGTGAGAATTTTGAAACGACACTCTCTATTTTTTTAAATATGGCTGAAATGGTGTCAAATTTAGCGAGAGTCGCTATTTAGTATAAATTTGGTATTGTCTCGCTAATCTCGCATGTGTTTGACATCAATTTAGTAGAAAACGTGGGATGTCTAGATTGACTAACGATCGCTGTAGTAGTATAGTAAGTAGGGTTGCGAGCTTATTCGACGTCAATCGTGAATATAAACACCAAAACATCGCCAAATTTGTCGAGTCGTGATTTGGCAAAATTTGGTGATGTTTTGGTGTTTATATTCACAGTTGAGGTCGATTGAGCTCGCAGCCCTACTTACTATACTACTAACCTATACTTGGCTTACAAAATAGGTATTTTGTTTCAAACCCAGAAACACTCTCACATGAACAGCTCTTTTTGAGTCATCCAAACGATCGAAATTGTCTTTTTTCTTCATGCAGGATAACTGCGAGAATTGCCCAATATGCCCTGAGTATAGGGCTCACAAGTGCTTTGAGTAACTGGGGTACGAAACTTCAAAGTATTAATATGTAACGTTGTGTTCGAGCCGTGGTACAAGCCCCAGAAAGGGACATTTATGCCATGGAGAAATGCCACATAGGCCACGAGTCCAAGACTGCTATTAACAATCGTTTTCAAAAGTTAATTAAGTCTCCGTCTCCACCGCACCCCCATGGAAAGCGTTGTCGGTTTCACAAAAGTTTCACTTTAGAGGATGATTTCCAATTAGTTTGTTTTTTTACCGAAAACGATATCATGCCACACATGTGGCTACCGGAGAACTCGAGGTCTGCAGCATTAATTTAAAACTGAATTCGAAAGTGGTATCCCTCATTTCCTGCACTGCATATACGTCATATAATAAATGAGTGATATAAAAGTGTTATATTACGTAGGCAGTATAGAAATACAAATCAATATATTACTCTAAAAGGTTGGCCGCGTGTACTATTGAAATAGTGGAATGTAGAAATACAAACAAACCCTTGTCTTGTGCTCTTTTTCTTGTACTCTTGTTCTTGTCTTGTACTCTCGCTCTTGTTCTTTTCTTGTACTCTTGTTCTTGTCTTGTAATCTTGTTCTTGTCTTGTACTCTTGTTCTTGTCTTTTGTTGTTCTCTTGTACTCTTGTTCTTGTACTCTTGTTCTTGTCTTTTGTTCTTGTCTTGTACTCTTGTCTTGTACAGCTGTAGTGTACTCTTGTTCTTGTCTTGTACTCTTGTTCTTGTCTTGTGCTCTTGTTCTTGTCTTGTACTCTTGTTCTTGTTTTGTACTCTTGTTCTTGTCTTGTACTCTTGTTCTTGTTTTGTGCTCTTGTTCTTGTCTTGTACTCTTGTTCTTGTGCTCTTGTTCTTGACTTGTACTCTTGTTCTTGTTCTTGTACTCTTGTTCTTGTCTTGTACTCTTGTTCTTGTCTTGTAATCTTGTTCTTGACTTGTACTCTTGTTCTTGTCTTGTGCTCTTGTTCTTGTCTTGTACTCTTGTTCTTGTCTTGTAATCTTGTTCTTGTCTTGTACTCTTGTTCTTGTCTTTTGTTGTTCTCTTGTACTCTTGTTCTTGTACTCTTGTTCTTGTCTTGTACTCTTGTCTTGTACTCTTGTCTTGTACAGCTGTAGTGTACTCTTGTTCTTGTCTTGTACTATTTTTCTTGTCTTGTACTCTTGTTCTTGTACTCTTGTTCTTGTCTTGTACTCTTGTTCTTGTGTTGTACTATTGTTCTTGTCTTGTACTCTTGTTCTTGTCTTGTGCTCTTGTTCTTGTACTCTTGTTCTGTCTTGTACTCTTGTTCTTGTCTTGTGCTCTTGTTCTTGTCTTGTACTATTTTTCGGCATTACGAGACAAGTTGCACGAAAAATTGCAGTGTAACAACGCGTTTAATCTCTTTTCAACGATCGTAAATGTTTGTCACAGATGGTGTATATGTATATCTATGTATTTTAATGGAATATATGTTGAAATGTTTTCAGGGCCTATAATTGGGAGAACAGTTTTGTAACTGAAGGCTTCAAGGATCAAGTAACCTTGATTAACTCTTTCCTGACCGGCCCAGTCAAAATGGGTCGTAGAAGACCCGCAAAGTCGTCAGTCGAAAAACACGGCACACGGTAACGCAAGATCGACAAGACCCACTCACACGCCAAGTTTGATTTGATTTCATAAACAACTCTGCGATTGGTGGCATTTTGAGTTTTCAAGATGCTACGCGGGCGTGCAAGATGGCTTTTTCTAGAAAAATGTGCATTTTTAAACCTGATTTATGATAATTAATGCTAATTTATATTAACATGTTTTTTTTTCGGGAAATTTAAAAGCACAAGTAAAAGCCGGTTTATTGGGCTTTCAGAAAATGTATAGCTTTCGCAACAGTTATGGTTAGTTCAAGAGATATCAATAGAACAAAGAGGTGGTTCAATTTTGGATATTTTCAGCCTGTTAGGAAAGAGTTAAATAAAGCTTATTATTATTGAACAGAACTGAGTTCCTTTAAGTATTGCGTTTGGTGTTCGCATTAGATCCTTCGAATTAATTTGTGAATGATATTCTGTTTCGCTGTTTCTGTTTGTCTTTTTGTATTACCCTGCTTTGCTCATGGTTTGTTCGGGAGGTTTATTTTCTTTGACTCGGCTGGTTCACATTCCTCAAGGACTTCCAGGCTATTAGTCAATGTCGGAGAGGTATTCGACAGGTTGGTGTAAAGCTCTCGTAATAAGAATAAATACGAAAGCTGCTAAGTTCTCAACTGGATAGAATATGAAAAGGAAAAATGTGCCGAAAAATACGAGTACTTACGCGGTATAATTCGTGGGTTTCGGACGATGTGTCGTTTCGGACGATGTGTAAGTACACATCGTCCGATACGACGCAAAAACGTAAGAGTACTTATATATATTCCCATATATTCATGGGGAATATACGTAAGTACTCTTAAACACAGTGTGCTTGCATATATTGGCGGTGAGATGCTCACCGTGCCAATCATAATTAGTTCAATTACTGTGATTGGTCAGGAAACAAAGAGAAATAAAAAGTAATCAAAACAACAAAATCTCGGACATTGTTTCGAGACTCCATTGTTTGAATTGATTTTTAAAATTTCAAAGACTACATTGTTTCGAGTGGGAGGGGCTTCCTCTTTTATGCGAGCACGCAGTGTTTAAGTATTTTTGCGACACATTGAAGTTCTCTTATTTCTCCTTTTCATATTATATCCAGTAAAGCTCGAGGCAACAGAGGTAAAAGAAAAGAAGTTTGACAGTATCTACCTACTTGGACCTATTCTTTAATACGGGATCATTTATGTTGATTCCTGCACTGAATTAGAATGTCCTCTGGCCAATGTTTAAATCATCCCTATAGGGAACTACCAATGTTATTACGGTTTATGATTTTTACGGCTGAAGAATTGCACCATCATTTTCAAAATCTACTGAATAGAGACGGTCTTGTACAGTATATTCAAAATCAAAACCACTATATTTAAAAAATACACCACTATAAAGCATGCAGAACAAAACTACATTCAAGTACAAGACATCACATCTCCGCGAGTTCTCATGCGCCATGCACAGTTTGACAAATATATATCCACACCGCTCATTTTAGTGCAGGTAGGCCTATAGCAGTCAGATAATGAGAATACAGGTAAGATAATGAGAGCGAATATAGTTAGAACGAAAAGTCTACATACTTGATCAAAACTACCGCACAAGCGCAATTATTATCAAGAAATTATTACATTCTATAATACTACAAATAGTCATGCTAAGGCCCAGTTACACTTGTTCCACATAGTTCGATGGAAGCATACCAAACTCTCCGGTTCTTTCGTTTTTTCCTTCCATCCATCCAGAATCAACAATATTTGCATCAATAATCATGTCACCTTCAACCATAGACACTTCATCGTCATCTGCAGCATTGTAGTCATACAAAGCACGGTAACGAAGCTAAAAGAAACAAACATTGATTTGATTTCAAAAAGACAGACAAGCCGTCATTTTGTCCTTCATTGTTTCTTCTTTATGGGCTTCTTTTTAGGTTTTTCCTTCTTTTTAGCGTTAGTGTTTGTTGAGGGGCCGTTATAGTGTTTGTATGTTTGTCTCAGGTTAGGGTTAGGGTTACTGGTCCCGGTTTGGTCTTAAAATGTATGTATTCCAACACTCGAAATTTTCCTTCACCATAAATCCTTTCAACATGTACATGTAGTTTGATCGAGTGAAATGCCAAATATTACCTATAATATACCGAGAATCTTATCCCGGCATTACCACCACCATATATACAGAACTCGTGACTAGGCTCTCGGCAACGGCTTCCGCAGCTCAGTGGTCAGAGCACTGCACTGGCATCGCAGGTTCAATTCCAGCCGGAAGGCTTTGAAGTTGCATTTTTCGAAACTAGTCCCGGTTTGGTCTTAAAATGTATGTATTCCAACACTCGAAATTTTCCTTCACCATAAATCCTTTCAACTTTTAGCCAAGCAGCCGTCCTATCAACGGCCACTTTTGAAAAATCAGCTTTTTAGACGGCCACGCCTAAGCAAAATATTTTCCTCAAACAACAACTTACAGGTTCCCCCTTTCTAATGTTTCTTGATTTCTATTAGCTGCTGTTTATTTTAGCTATTGTGTAGGTAATTTTATGGATGGCTTAAGCAAAATATTTTCCTCAAACAACAACTTACAGGTTCCCCCTTTCTAATGTTTCTTGATTTCTATTAGCTGCTGTTTATTTTAGCTATTGTGTAGGTAATTTTACTAATTTTTGTCAAGAACATGCAGATATGATGATTGATTGCAAGATCGATTTAACGTATATATATATATGCTCCAACATGGCTGTTTAATGGTTTAATACGTTTAATAAGCTCATGGCCACACCCACCAAAATGTTTTCATGGTTTTTGAACGGCTTGCAGTTTTAAAATCCTGGCTAAAAGCCTGCTTGTTGGACTACAATTATTCATGTTGTGACAGTCAATTTCCAGTCAAATATTGTAAAGTAAAGTTGTAAATGATGATCCTGATGATCAATAAACATGAAGACTACCTGTACATGTGTTCTGAAAGGTTGGATCTCAGTTACATGGTGGAGGCTATTTCAGATACGATAGAGCAGCTAGTCACCAGGACTTTGGTGATTGTTTATATAACATATATGCTTCGTTCTTTAAAAACCCCGCTTTAAATTTCTGTTTCTACTCAGAAAAGCAGGGTTGTTAAAAGCATGGTTATTACTGAATCGAAACAGAAATTTAAAGCGGGGTTTTTAAACAACGAAGCATATATGTTATATAAACAATCACCAAAGTCCTGGTGACTACAATCATTTTCAAAAGTGTTGGGACAATCGCTAGATTTATGACTCATTTCCCCCTTTTTGTGATTCCCCGGGCCCCTGTTCAACGTTGTATGCCATATCTACAGCGAATTTCTTCGAAATGATAACTTGTTTCACTAGACAACATTGTAAAGGGAGGGGGAGGGAGGGAAAGTAGCCCCGTTGTCAAATAGATGATGTAGATCAAGTATATGTTAGAAAATCTCAGGTGTCCCAACGACTTTTAAAATTGATCAATCATTTTCAAAAGTGTTGGGACAATCGCTAGATTTATGACTCATTTCCCCCTTTTTGTGATTCCCCGGGCCCCGGTTCAATGTTGTATGCCATATCTACAGCGAATCTCTTCGAAATGATAACTTGTTTCACTAGACAACATTGTAAAGGGAGGGGGAGGGAGGGAAAGTAGCCCCGTTGTCAAATAGATGATGTAGATCAAGTATATGTTAGAAAATCTCAGGTGTCCCAACGACTTTTAAAATTGATGGTAGGTACTCTACTGTATCTGTTTAATTGCCTCCACACTGTTACATACATACCATAATACATCATTATAAACACATACATGTAGCCTAAATTTCATTATTTTGAAATCTATTCAATTTTACTCATTGTTGTGAGTTTTTTGTAATTTTTTAATATAATACAAAAGTTGTTATAAAAAAAGTTATATAATTCAAAATCTGTGCATGTGATGTATTATTGTATTGTGGTTTTTATGAAATTGATCTATTGATGTCATTTATTTAAATTTCATTCAAAACACGACTTTAACACAGTTGAATAATTGTTTTGGTTGTTCATACCATACAGTAATGAGAACAAGTGTGGTTATATTCCATAAAATATAATAATTATGTACCTGACTTGAAGGTTGAGGAGCTGCAGGTGTAGGTGCAGGTGGTGGTACATAATGAGTTTGAGCAGGAGCAGGAGCAGGATAACTATCTCTTGCATCTGGATGAACTGGTGGTCTTGATGGTTGATCTGTGCAAAGAGATATAATAACAGGTATGCTTGATATACTTCTACATTTTTACTTTGCCAATATATAATATATATAATACATTGTATATAATATATATTGACACACACACTTAACTTCTTATTAACCGAGAACGCGGTCATTACGGTAAAATATCAGACCGAGGTCTGATCTGATGTTTTACCGTAATGACCAAGCGGTCGAGGTTAATAAGAGGTTTATTATATGGCATGGCTTTTTTAAACAACATACTTTTATCGTCATTTTCAATCTTGTTCTTGTTCTTCTATTGCTTTCATGATAGTAAGACAATGATAGTAAGACATGATAGATTGTTCATCGTCGGACTCGTACATGATTTAGTGCTTAATTTACTAAATTCGTTCAATTTTTGCTGCTTTTCAAAGTTTTCTATCGTTGTTCGCTCCTTTGTAAACAAAATGGCTGACAAAATCCGTAATCGGCACGTGACGTGTCTCAGCCAATCAGAGCACGCAATTTCACCGGAAGTAGCTTGTGCCATATAATAAATATAGATACTGTAGATATACATTTCTTCATAATGGCTGCCGTTTTAAATATTCTTTTGTGCGCATATAAATTAGCCTAGTTTACAACCTTGTTAGGAAGCAAAGATTATTTTGAATTGTTGAGACACAAACTAGGCCACAAAGGCTATAATTTAGATGCACATAAAGGAATATTTAAATTGGCTACAATTATGAAAGAGGCAATCATCTATATATAGGATGAGAGGGGAGAGAGAGTGACATGATATATGGACAATCATTGTGCATAATGTGTATATTAATTAGATAATAGTATATATGTATAGGTTATTGAACCGACCGAGGTCAATTAGTTGTTTATAAACCGAGGGCGTAGCCCGAGGTTTATAAACAACTAATTGACCGAGGTCCGGTTCAATAACTTTCTTATTACCCAACAAAGGAGGTTTCATATTGGGATTTCACTTTGACGTACGTAATTTAAATTTTAAAATAAGCTATTGAATGCATTAAAGATCAATTTCAATAGATTATTCTTTTTATTTAAATTACGTACGTCAAAGTGAAATCTCTATGGGCTTTGCGATTTACATAAAATTGCTGGGCAATTAGAGACTCGTAGTCAGTGAGAATTTTAGGGAGCAACATGTAATTAGGATGGATGCCTCCGATAGTGACGAGGAGTTTTGGATAACTCAAAGTACATCATTTTCGCGAAAAGATGAAGGTTCGAGTGTGGGAATAAAACAGTAATAGTTGCGTGTTTATTTCTTGATAAAATGAGTTGTTTTTGTTCGTTTGGGTCGTGCATTTTGTGCTATGACTGGAAACAGTGCTGTATACAGGTTATAGCACCGTGCTATATGCAGTATATAGCACCGTGCATTCTGTGTGTTTGCTCCCTTTGTTGTTTGTTTGTATTGTGCAGTTCACTCAGCCCCGCTCTCCCCTGGGAATATTCAAATTCCGCCCCCTACTTTTAGGACACTAAATGACATATTCGGGATATTAGCGATATATATCCCGCGGTAGATCAAACAAAACCGACTTAGTTGGGTAATAAATATATATATATATATATTGCTCGTGTCATTCTAAATCGTATCAACAGCAAACTGGTGAGCTCTGTCTACCCGGAAAGCCAGTGTGGATTTAGTTCGGGTCGTGGTACTGTGGATATGGTATTTAGCCTTCGTCAACTTCAGGAGAAAGCTCGAGAACATGACAAGGAACTATATGTAGTGTTTGTTGACCTGACGAAAGCTTTTGATACGGTTTCAAGGGGTTGACTATGGAAGATTCTTAAGAAGGCTGGCATTCCTGATGAGATGCTGAATGTGATCATCTCTCTTCATGAAGGGATGAAGGCACGCGTTCGTTCAAGGCTGTGTACTTGCCCCTGTCCTCTTTGCAATATATTTCGCTTTCATGTTAGATATAGCGCTTAAGGACCTTTCTGAGGGTATTGACATCCAATTTAGAACATCAGGTGGAATACACAACCAACAAACGATTCAAAGGAAAATATTTTGTAAAAGAGCAACTTATCCGTGATCTTTTGTTTGCTGATGACTGTGCTTTTGCATCTCATTCCATTGAAGATATCCAGACCATCGTGGACAGCTTCTCGACTGCAGCCAAAGCTTTTGGTCTCACAATTAGTATAAAAAAAACTGAGCTACTTTTTCAACCTAGGCCAAACCATCCACCAGATGGAAAAGCATTAAAGACAGTCCAATATTTCATTTATTTGGGCTCAACTATCACCAGTGATGCAAAAATGGATAAAGAAGTGGAGACCCGTATAGGTAAGGCAAGTTCTGCTTTCGGAAGCCTCTACAACAGATTATGGAGCTCTCATAACGTACGTTCCACAGGGATCAGTATTGGGACCTTTGTTGTTTAGCTTGTTTATAAACGATCTACCTACTATCCCATTGTGTAGTAATTTCATGTCCTTTCAACTTGATGAGATAAATCGTGCAGTCGAAGTGATCAACGAAGACCTTACAATTATTACAAAATATCTGTGCAACAATAAATTTACTTGCCAATCCAGACAAGACTAAAATTATCTTCTTTGGTTCTCCACAGCTTTTACACAAGATTCCGTGTACCATTCATTTCGAATTTATGGGTAAAGAAGTATACCCTTCAGAAACTGTAAATGATCTTGGTGTTACTTTAGATGGAGTATTATCATTTGATGAACACGTGACACAATTGGTATCTAAATGTATGAACAAATTGTATCAAATAAACCGAGTAAAACATCTCTTCGATAGACCTATCCTGGTAAAGATAATCCAAAGCTTAGTATTTAGTAAACTATTTTACTGCTCGAATGTATGGTCAACGACCAGCCAAGGGAACAAGAAAAAATACAAGCAGTACAGAACTTCGCAGCTAGGATTGTCACTGGCTTGAGAAAATACGACCATATTACTCGCCTGGGGCTGCTCTACCTATGAGACCGCTCCTGTCTTTGTGGATCTCTGGGTCCAGTAAACTGTTCCTCAGCTATTAGCGTAAAACCCTCTCCGACAGAGCTACACCCTCCAAAGATTGAATTGAGTCAGGACACTGTGCCCAATTAGGTGCGGTTCCATACACCGTAATCCGTATGGTCAGGAATCGCAGGGCTATCGGGGGAGCTATCGCAGACTCTTGCGTGAATGTTAAAATGCGTACAAAACTGACGTTTAGTCTGACCGATGTACTCCTGATCACAGTTATTGCACGGAACGAAATAAATCCTCTGTTCCTTCGCAATACGATCCTTAGGTTTTACAAAAATATGACCCAATGTCAAGAAAGGTTTTTGAGCAACTTTTATGTTGAAACTACCTTATATTCTTTTAATTGGTTCCGTAATCCCTTGAGTATACGGAACAACTGAGAAGAGGTTTCTAAGAGGTTTTTTGTGTAACTGTCAAAATAGCATGTGCAACAGAGTGAACTGTAAGTGACTTTTTATGTTTCATGTACTATATGAAACACAAGGAAAAGTGTTTTGATCATCGATCAGGATATGCTTTAGCAAACACCAAGAAGTTTCTTAAAAACCGTCAGGCAAAGCAGAGGTTTTTTAATATGTAAATTAGTGCTGAAAAGCCCCTTTGGGGAGCAACTAATAAATATGTATGTATCTCTGAGAACCAAGGTTGACATCTACAAGGCTGTTGTACTCACCACCCTCCTATACGGTCCTGAATTATGGACCCTTTACAGGAAACACAACGCTCAGCTTGATAGCTTCCACATGCGTTGTCTCAGGCAACTATGTAAAATATCGTGGCAAGACAAAATAAGCAACGCGGAGGTTCTTTCTAGGTGTAAACCTTCGGCATAGAGTCATTCCTTATTAAGGCACAGTTAAGATGGTGCGGCCATGTTGTTCGTATGGAAGATGACAGATCCCTAAACAGCTTTTTTACGGTCAAATTTTAAATGCTCCGCGTCGCGTAGGTCGTCCTCTCCTGCGATACAAGGACAAAGTCAAGGATAACCTTAACCGTTTGGACATCAATCATGGTAGATGGGATCATCTTGCATTGGACAGGAAGGCATGGAGAACGGAGTGTTTTTTTAAAAACAAAGGTTTTTGAACGTACCAGAGTTGAACATCGTGATGCTTTACGTGTAAATACTAAACAACAACGTGAGGTGAATCCTGTTGGTAATGAGAATATCTGTTCTGAATGTGGTTTTGCTGCTCGAAGGCAGGGCTTAGCCAGCATATTCGTTTCCGACATAGATAACTACTTTCAATTTACTAAACACTCATACGTCGTTCACGACGGGAGAATCCATTCATTCATACTTTATATACTATATATTACTTTACCCTGCATGGCTGGATTATGTTGCTTTGTGTAAGCTGTATTACTGCTGATCTTCTGACTTCTTTTGACACGTTCCATCTCTGGATCATCAGCAACAGCGGTATATTGACCACGTTCTTCTTCAAATTTCTTATGATATTCAACCTAATGGGATTAGAAATAAGTCAACTTTTTGCAAATTAGTATAGTGCCCTAGAATAATTAAATTCTAACAACTGTATTACAGACCAGTGCCACTGACCACAGAGCATCTGATGCTCAGTTGTGAAAATGTAAAAATAATAGTACAATTTTTGGTTTAGCTTAGTCAGGTTATTTTAACCAACTTGCAACTGGTAATTCAGAAATTATATATATCAATGGTAATTGACAAACCTGTTATAAAAATCTATAATTAATAACCAACCTATATTTTAAAAAAGATTTTAGAATATTTTATAATAACTGGAAATGTATTTGAAAACTGATATTAATAATGATGCATATTCATGAGTATTGAGTACATTGCATATTCATGAATAATTTTCTACAAATAATTTCCCAATGCAACCAGGTGATAAATCAGACATAGTTTGACACCACTCTGGTTTTAAAAGTTTTTTGAACTCAACTTTAAAAGTTACTGTCCATAATTTACCCAACGTTTCAACACTCCAATCTAGTGTCTTCCCAATCTAGTGTCTTCCCAATCTAGTGTCTTCCCAATCTAGTGTCTTCCCAATCTAGTGTCTTCATCAGGGGTGATCATTGTAAAGTTAGGATCCTTATTTATACCTTCATAGAACCGATGATGACAAATAAGCTTTTGGTAATAAACCACCGTCATCGCGATTCAATGGGGCGTGGGCGCTATTGATATGCCAGTGGTAATAATTTTGGAATTTTCCCACACAATCTCATGATTGGTTACGCACACATGCTCCAAAAAAGCAGAATTTTCCTTTCTTGAAAAAACCCAGCTTTTTGATGTTCTTTTAATGGATTTATGAAATAAAAATAATTAACATGCAAAGTAAGTGTGCTGCCGGTCTTGTGGTCCGTTGGGGCCCTATAGATATTCAGGGTGTGTGCACTGAATGCCTTACATGTACGTCAATGCAAAACTCGTGGCATCTGACGGTCCTCCACTTCAGGGCTTATTCGTGCGCTGTTCGTAGTACACGATACTTCGTTCCCTCCCACCCAACCCTCATCTAACATAGCTCATTATTGTGCTCCCGTGCTTCGGACTGTGCTACTTTGCTTTCATTCAGCTGTTGCCCACTGGCTAGCTGCTAGTGCGGGTCCGTACTGGGCAACGTCGCCGTACAGTTGTTGGGGGACTGTATTTGTGCTCCCTGCTGTTCAGGGGCGGATTAAGGACCCCTGGGGCAAATTTAGATTGTGGGGCCCCAAACATCTGAAAGTTAGCACCCCGGTCTCTGGGGCTGCGGTGCATGGGAACAGTTATCGTTTATCAGTTACTAATATAAATATTGACTGCTGCTCTGTGGTTTATTTTGTGAAGTATTATTTTTTAATTTTGTGAAGTTAAATCCGTAGGTACACTGTATTAGACAATAGGCATGTGTTACTCTGAATCGTCTATATCGGATAAAAAGATGAGGTAGTTACCATACTCAGGCAACTCGGTAGGTACTTTATGCAGCCTTTCACGGATATTTCGTTTACGACACAGACAACACTGCAAAGGTAAGTGCTAGAGAAAGCTTCAAAGTCGACAGCTTCCTTGTCATCATCGACATGCAAATTAACGAGCGCGATGTCCGACCGCATTGGAGCGTACAGTGAGGTCAGGTGTGTCGGTAGTTCGGTTTCCTAGCGAGGTTGGAAGATCTCAATGAACAGGAACTCCAACAAGCCGCTGAACAATTGGTTCATACGTACAAGAACGATCTGGAGGAGCTACTTGCTGACGAACTTGTACAATTTGCATCCATGCTGCGAACTCCAATTTAACTCTAATTTAACTCTAATTTTTTGAACAGAACTCTAATTTTTTGCTTTTGTGGTCTGTTTTTTTCCCTGCGTTTCAAAAATTTGAGCGGGGCCCTCAGGAGCTCGGGGCACGTGCCCCAGTTGCCCCTTGGTTAATCCGCCCCTGCTGCTGTTGCTCAGTCGTTTGGGGGGTCCTCCGGGTTCGTACTGGGCAACGCCGCCGTACAGTCGTTGGGGGACTGTATTTGTGCTCCCTGCTGTTGCTCAATCGTGTGGGGGGTGGGTACGTATATTCTGCAACGTTGCTTATCGTTCAGCCGTTGGGGGACTGTATTTGCGCTATGTCTTTGCTTGCATATTGTCGGCAGCTGTCAGTATTTGCTTTCGTCTGCGGGCTAACTTAATTTATGTTTGTCTCCTGTTCTGCTGCATGTGTTTGCTCCGTCGCACCAGTAAATTTGGTTCGCTGCTTAGCTACTATTTTAATGTTAGTGTGTGTACAATCGCGCCAGTACATCTGGTTTATTCCCCGGCTATTCTGGGTGACTTCCTTGGTGTTTGTCTCCTGTTCAGCTGTACGTGTTGTCTATGTAGCATCTGGTCCGCTATTTTGGCTACTATTTTATTGTTAGTACGTGTACAATCGCGCCAGTACATCTGGTTTGTTCCCCGGCTATTCTGGGTGACTTAATTTAATTTATGTTTGTCTCCTGTTCTGTTGTGCATGTGTTTACTGTGTATAAAGTAACATTGCTGCTCGGCTACTTCGGGTGATATTTTACTGTTAGTTACAATCGCGCCAGTAGAACTGGTTCCTGGGTGATAACTAAAATACATGTTTGTCTCCTGTTCTGCTGCATGTGTTTACTGTGTGCAATCTCGTTTGTTGTTCCGTCAACTTGATGTCGTCTGTTCTTGTGTATGCATGTTCGCAGCTATATTCTCTTCACAGCAATGCTCCTAAGGCAATCCTCCATAGGAAATGTCCCAGTCATCTCCATCCTCTAGCTTGACGTGGCTCTGGTTTGGGATCAAACCTCAAGGTCGGGCCTTGTTTGGTTCCCTGCATGCATTGTTCGGGCGGTAGGCTGTAGTAGGGGTAATTTGTTATTATACGGTAAGTTTTTTTCTCCACTTTATGTGTGACAGTAGTTCTGGTCAGGAGAGGGCAATTCTCGGCAACATTGTAACAAGTTAGTTGGGGAGTTTAGGCTCGCCTGGGGCTGCTCTACCTATGAGACCGCTCCTGTCTTTGTGGATCTCTGGGTCCTGTAAACTGTTCCTCAGCTATTAGCGTAAAACCCTCTCCGACAGAGCTACACCCTCCAAAGATTGAATTGGTTCAGGACACTGTGCCCAATTAGGTGCGGTTCCATACACCGTATGGTCAGGAATCGCAGGGCTATCGGGGGTGCTATCGCAGACTCTTGCGTGAATGTTAAAATGCGTACAAAACTGACGTTTAGTCTGACCTGAGAAGAGGTTTCTAAGAGGTTTTTTGTGTAACTGTCAAAATAGCATGTGCAACAGAGTGAACTGTAAATGACTTTTTATGTTTCATGTACTATATGAAACACAAGGAAAAGTGTTTTGATCCTCGATCAGGATATGCATTAGCAAACACCAAGAAGTTTCTTAAAAACCGTCAGGCAAAGCAGAGGTTTTTTAACAAACTTCAAGGTGTTTGGATTACCTGACGGAACACTCAGAAGAGTGTTTCATATTTATTAATAAATCAAACAAATCAGTATTTTAAGAGAAAATCAAGGTGAAAGTTGGCTTAATTAATGTGTAATTTCTTCCTCCAATATCCAAACCTTTGTCTGTGCTGATTTCCTTTGTTTTCAACTAATGGTTATTTAATATGCACACTGCTGTAGTGAATGTGGGAGAACTCGGAGCAGACAGACGACACATGGACGATCGTCAAGCTCGTATCCTCAGAAAAATGATTCTAAGTCCCGGACAGGAATCGAACCTGTAACCTTCTGATTGCCAGTGAGACCTCTAACCATTGAGCCACCGAGACTCAGATGGAGAGCGAAGGTTACAATGATGACTCATGATATCAGTACATATATCAATTGAACAAGTACATCATTGTAACCTTACTATATATTACATTACTATATATATTAAATAAATCCTGAAAAGCGAGCTATGTTCCGTGTAAATGTCGAATTAAGGAACCATTATCTGAAGATTACTCGCTAGAGTATTTACAAAGATTTGTGAACTGAAAAGTGTGAAAATTCATGTGGATTTAATGTATGAATGTTCATATTTGAATAATATTTGTTTACACAATGGATCCAAATTGGAGCAGTTAGAAAAGGCTAAGAATATTCGCCGTGCTGCAAAGGGAAAGTTGACTCGATGTATGAAGAATGCAAATGTTTTAATTGAAGCTGAACGGCCAGTTCAGGAAATTGAGGATATGTTAAAGGAAGTAAAGGATGCAATATACTGCTTTAGTTACCAAACGTGAGGATTATACAATGTTTTTATGTGATGAGGAATACGATGATGGCGAAGCCTGGTTAGATGAATGCTCACGTGAGTATACGGAACTCTGTATTGTCGCCAATGATTATGTTAACAAACGAAAGAACAATCAAAACAAAGTATATGGAGGAGTAAATACAGCCAGTATTAACACCGAAACAAGTGAATCCACTAGTCCCCAGCCATCCACTGATAATGCACCGGTACCCTTGAATGCAGCAAGCATTCAAACTGTAACAAATGAACAGCCTGTTGAACAGCCTCCCAGTGACAATGTGAATGTGCCATCAAGTGAATCTGCTTTGACACAACGCCTTCAAAGTCATTTTATGTAAGGCAAGAAAAGCCAAAACTGCCAATATTCTATGGAGATGTTAGAAAGTATTTCCTATTCAAGTCTGATTTTCAACATGCCATAGAGAACAACTGCTCAGAAAGAGACGCTATCACTATTCTGCGGTCGTGTCTAGGCCCGGAGCCTGCCAAGCTAGTTGAGGGAATAACAAGTGATCTCAAAGCTACAAGGAAGTACCTGGACCACAATTATGGAGATCATAGAGTCATCTCGGATACAATCACTGCAGACCTTGAGAAATTTAAACCGCTTCAAGCTGGGGATGACCACCGCTTTTGTGATCTTGCTAATCTTGTGCGAAAGTCCTTCAACATCTTGAGAGAGGTAAAACGGCCTCAAGACATGGACAACACTCACATCATTTCCTTGATCGAACGAAAGATGACACCGGATGACCTTAAAGTCTGGTCTCGCCATATTTACGTACAAGATGTGGAACCATCATCGGCTAATTTAATGAAATGGATGAAGGATGAAATGACTGTGCGAATGCATTCTGGTGCTGCAATCAGAAAGGGTAGGTACTGGGAATGGCAATCAATCTGGAGGATTCAATGGTGATGCGACCATTGATCCAGTAGTGCCCAACAAGCAGAGGAACCAATGTTACGTTACCAATGTCCCCGACTCAAAGCCATGACACCCAAGAAACGATGGGAAATTGTAAAAGAGCAAAGAGCATGTTTTAGTTGTCTCAAGCGGAGTAAAGGTCACAGCCTCAAATTGCCTGCGGAAGGAAAATTTTTTACATCTGTAAAAATTCGCACCATAAACTTCTTCATGACAACACAAGTCCAGATCAGAAAAATGTTGTTGGATCTGTACAAGATAATGTAGAAGCTGTACTACCTGTTATTTCTGCCACCGTTAAAGGCACCAACAATAAGAGCGGACAGGCAAGTGTGTTTTATGACAGCGGTGCGCAAATCAGCATGATTAGAGATGCCTTTGCAGAAGAACTCGAATTAGAAAGTAAGCCTGCAACAATTCTCATTGCTACAGTAGGAGAAACTGAACAGGAACTAAACACTAAGTTGTACAAAGTACCAATTTACGCATCAAATAGTAAGCTAATTCAAATAATCGAAGCAGTAGGTATTCCGCAAATCTCACAAGACACTGTAACAATTAATAGCGATCAAGTTTCAGAAATGTTCAGCTTACCCAAAAATGAAGCTCATCGAAAGCCAGGACCGATTGACATTCTTGTTGGAATAAACTATCCGTCCTTTGAACCTTTCATACCGGTGAAACAAGAGTTAAGAATGGTCTTGCTGCTCGGAAGAAGCCGTTAGGATGGGTCGTATTTGGTGTCAAGTCCCAAGGATCAAGTCCTGAAACGAAACAAGTTCTCCATGTTAGATTTGCCCCACAAGTGGATATAAATCAATTCTGGAAAACCGAAACAATGGGGGTATCTGTGTCTCCTTGTACGTGTGAAGCAGCACAAAATGTCACCACAAGACCGGGCTGAAATGAAGATAATCGAAGAATCGTGCACGCTCGAAGATAATAAATGGACTTTGATATACCCTTGGAAAAGAGACCCGAAAGAGTTGCCCAACAACTACATGCAAGTAGTCAACAAGATGGAAAGCACTGAGCGACGCCTGCGTTCAAACCCAGATTATGCCAAGAGCTACAACAGCCAGATAAAAGAAATGGAAGATATGAAGAGTTCTCAAGGAAGCTGACAAACGAAAAGATTAAAGAATGGGATGGCCCTGTGCATTACATATCCCATCACGCCGTTGTGCGTCCAGAGAAAAGGAGTACACCCATACGAATCGTGGTTTAATAGTTCAACAACATACAACGGTCATACACTCAAATCTCAATGATTATTGGTATAAAGGACCGGACTTGTTGAACAATTTATTTGGTGTTACCCTCCGTTTCCGAGAAAATCCGATAGCCATTTACGGTGATATATCGAAAATGTATCACGTGGTGTCAATTCTGTTAGCTGACCAACATGTCCATCGATTCGTCTGGCGAAACTGCGAGAATGAGAGAGAACCAGACACATATGTTAAAACCGTCCTAACCTTCGGAGACCGACCAGCCCCTGCGATGGCAAGGATTGCAATGCGAAAGACAGCAAGTCTGAAAGAAGGTGTCAAGCCCAGAGCTGTAGAAGCAATTGTTAAGAACGCTTATGATGACATATGCGATTCAGTTTGTACGGTCGAAGAAGCCAGAGATCTTACCTCGGACATCAGCGAAGTCCTCGCAACAGGCGGTTTCCAAATAAAGAAATGGACGTTAAATGCACCAATCAACGAAGAAGAGATGTTGAATGAGCAAGTGCTAGTCGAGTAGTCGGTAGTAAAGATGATGCTGAAAATGACCTAGGAACTGTTTGGACACCCAATGATGATAAGCTTTCATTAAAGAGCATATGAACCGAAAATTGAGATGAATTTTTTATTGATTTATTAGAAAGAACTCGTAAAATGACAAAGAATGACTTGTGACAGTTCTTTCATATCTTATCTCGTTCTCGAGTTATTCAAGGTTGTATATTATTACCTATGACGTCACAAGTTGTACCCACCATTATACTACCAAACTGAAAATGAAGCATATTTTCAAAACTATTAAATAAAATTGCTTGAAACTTTCCACAAGTATACAGTTCACTAAAGTTAATATGCCCGTTTCAACTTTATCGTTACCATAGTAACAGATTAGTTCCCAGGCTCCGTTCATCCTTTAAAACATTTCTTTATTTTCTGCCATTTATAAAACAATTTTTGACTGTAGTCTAGTGAAGTATATTTTCAATAGCATTGCCAACAAAACAGGGCAACTTCATATAATAATGTTTGCAGGGCGTGCTAGAAAATAGAATTTTTTTATTCAGGTAGAAAGGAGTCTGGTAACTAATCTGTTACTATGGCAACGATAAAGTTGACATGGGATATTCAATTTAGTGAACTGTATACTTGTGCAAAGTTTCAAGCAATTTTATTCAATAGTTTTGAAGATATGCTTCATTTGCAGATTGGTCATAATGGTGGGTACAACTTGTGACGTCATAGGTCATATTCAAAGAACGTGATAAGATATGAAAGGACTGCAAAAAGCCATTCTTTATCGTTTTAGGAGTTCTTTCAAATAAATCAATAAAAAAGTGATCTCAATTTTCGTTTCATATACCCTTTAAAGATTAAGACCAAGTGTTCTGCAGACGTGAAGACCAACCAAAGTCCTTCCCTTTCACCCAAGTTGACAAAGTTGTACACATGTCTTTTGGAGGTAGCCAATCTCCTGAATCAACGACCTATCGGTAAGCTGTCACAAGATCCAGATGATGGGGCATATCTTTGTCCCGACGATATCCTCCTAGGCAGAGCTACTAATGCTGTTCCACAACGACCATTTCGCGAGACTAAAAATCCACGTCATCGAGTTGAATTCTGCCAAAAAATCGTAGACTCGTTTTGGAAAAAATGGTCTGTCGAAGTACTGCCTTGCTTGATTCCAAGAAAGAAATGGAACGAAAAGAGTAGGAATGTTCGTGTTGATGATTGGGTTATCCTCGCTGATCCTAACGCTGTTCGCGGAAAGTGGCACACAGGAAGCGAGTTGTTCAAGTATTTCCAGGTGATGACGGATTGATCAGAAATGCAAAAGTGAAGACAGCAACTGGAACCTACAGACGTCCAATCACTAAACTATGTGTTATTTATCCTGCCGAAGGCTTTCAAGATTAGAGTGGGATCCTCCCATTGCCCGGGGGTATGTTGCGTTATAAACGGACGTAGTTTGACAACGTAAGCTTAATTTGTTTACTCAGTCATCTATATTTTGAAGTTATTCGAACCTTTTATAGCATATTTATAACGTAAATTGTTTTTGTATTTTTATAGCGCCTTCAGATTGTATATTACATTTCTATATATTAAATAAATCCTGAAAAGCGAGCTATGTTCCGTGTAAATGTCGAATTAAGGAACCATTGAAGATCGCCCATGTATCGTCTAATGGATTATTAATGAGTTTAACATTCTCCAATGAAGGGCCCTTGGCTCCTACATACTGACTATTTTGGCAGTACCTCAGGTACATCAACGTTTTAGGGTTTTCAATAAAAATTATGTATTTTTAAAAACCATATTATATGTTTTGCTATACCCACCAGACTTTGCTGTTTTGATTGTTTAGCAAGACGTATATTTTCAGGTGTATCAGCTATTGCTGTGAACTTTGTGGTAGGATAATGTCTAAATAAGATAGATGATAAATTAATTTTACCCACTAACTTGCCTCAGATAACGACTTTAAATCGTAGGCCCTCGGAACCCCTAAAATTGGGCTCCTAGCCTGTTGGGGTATTCCGTTCACCTAAGAGTGATAAATCTAATAAACTAAACTAAACTACATGTACAGTAAAAACCCACTAACAAGAACCTACATTTTACCCAATCAGCCTGGGATAGGTTCTTATATTCTTATATGTTCTTATAAACAAATTCTTAATTTCAGCCTGCGGTTCTTAATAATGGTAGGTTCTTGTTAGCGGGTTTTTACTGTACTTACAGTATTTTAAAAGGACACTTGCAAATTTAAATAAGTCCTGCTTAATCAAAAGAAATTTAATCAAGACAAATTTAATTCAATAAACATCAAAAACAAGTTATTTGTATTGCTCGAAGTGATGATATTAGCACAGCCAATCAGATTACAGCATCTTCTTTTGTGTCATGTTATATACACATTGTGGAGACAATGATGATTTCAATTTACATTAGTACACTGAATATGTCTGTCAGAGTCACCTGAAACCATAATTAAAATGCTTTGCAATCATTCTAGTAAAACAAGCAAAAATATTAAATATGTGTGCTCCTTGGCGAAAATTTGATGAATTGTTCATGAATAGTTCATGAATTTTGTTCATGAACATTCATGATAAGTACATGAACAGTTCATGCCCGTGCATGAACATTAAATGGCCGAATTCATGAAAGTGATAGTTCATGAACCATAAGTTCATGAACATTTGTGTTCATGAACAGTTCAAGAACTAAATTTCAAGATAAGTTCACGAATTTTTGATGAACAACTGATGAATATTGTTCATGAACTGTTCATGAAAAGACTCATGAACATTAAATGGCCGAATTCATGAAAATAGGAGTTCATGAATAATTCATGAACAACGCGGTTCATGAAGTTTTGAGTTCATGAAGTGTTCATGAATATTGTTCATGAAGTGTTCATGAATATAGTTCATGAAGTGTTCATGAAATGACTCATGAACATTAAATGGCCGAATTCATGAAAATTAGAGTTCATGAATAGTTCATGAACTCGTATGTAATCAATATTGATGAACAGTGTTCATGAAATGACTCATGAACGGCCGATATTCGTGAAAATTGAATTCATGAATATTTCATGAACTCGTAGGTTTCAATATTCATGTGATGAAACGTTCATGAAGTGTTTAATAATAGTCGCGGATTTATGAAAAATGAACAATTCACCGAATGAACTTGTAGTTTTCCAGTGAACGTTGATAATTCTTTCATGAAGTGTTTGTGAACGTTGTACGTTAAAATGACTCGTAGTCATGTCGACATATTCGTTATATTATAAGGATTCGTTAAGCCAGTTTATATGAGAGCTAAAACGCGGATTACACAGGACGCGGCTTATATACAAGACGCGAAATACTTCGGTATACAAGGTACCAAGACAAAACATATTCGTTATGTTATAAGGAATGCGTAATTGGATTCATTAGGGCCGTTTGTACGATAGCTAATAACGCAACTTACACAGGACGCGGCTTACACAAGACGCGAAACACTTTTATAAAAAAGGTACAAAGTCTAAATATTCGCGTGGCTTGCGTTCAAAAAGGTCGTATAAAGGCGCGTCTTATCGGCTCTCGTATAATCGGCCGAGTAAGAAATCCTTTTCAAATTCTATGTTTAACGCCTGCGATTTTTGATGCGATAAATATCGCCAACTTCTGGTTTAGTGAAACCACGGCACAATCCGCGGACTGTCGTTCTACGTAACATATATGCACAGTCTAAATTAGAAGTTGGCAATATTTGTCGTATCAAAAATCGCACGTGCTATATAGGAGCCTTCACAAAGCCACGCACTTTACAAAACCATTAGCCACATTAGTGGTGAGACAAACGCTTACACAGAATGTTAAAAACCCAATATAGGATTATATATAACCAAGCATTGCAACCGGACAATACATGATACAGAGAAGAAACAATTTGTCATAGATTTACCTCTGAATGGCACATCTATAGCAGCATTAAATGCAAGTACCAGCGCACTTTTCCTCCTTTCTTTAAGACGTTCGCCAAACCATCAAACTGTGTGGAATTATCCATTCCGTATCAACGGCTTTTAACGCACAATATTCAAATATTCAAAGACAGGCGCCAAAATGGTCTCAGTAATGACACTTGAACGGGATTGAATTACGCACTATCATATAGCCGCAAGCATCTCTGAAGCGATTGGAAAAAGCTCAATGCCTCAATAGTACATTTTATTCAGTGAGTCTACTCTTAGGAGTCTTAGGATTTATAGGTATTTATTGTGTTAGCTAGATCGCCGATGCGTCATGCGAAAACTGCTACTGTTACAAGTCTATTAACGAAGAGATTAAGTTGTTATCTCTTCAGCATCAACAAAGTATTTTTGCTATTTCCTGCCAATTATATTGGGTCAAAATCGAAAATGCGCTCATAATCAGACAACTATAGTATTTGCATTTGCACTAAACGGCTCATTCTTCACTTTAACGTAGACTAAAATGAGTTACGGTACTGTACGTTTTGACTTTTTGTCGTTTTGAAGCTACAGTAGCTAGTCTATATATAGCCACGAGCCAGACCTATACTGAGTACTGACTCACTGTGTAAAATGTCTAAAATATAAAGAAGCTGAAGACCAATTTTGCAGTAAAACTGGCAACAAAGACATACGGATTTGTGTCACAGCGCAGTTTCTGTGCGCTACAGTGGAATCAAATTAGTACATTTCATGAAATGTTCACGACCAATGAAAATTCATGACCAATGAAAATTCATGACCAAATTTTATGAACCTTTCATGAATAACTGTATTTTGTCATTTAAATGTGACTTTTGTTCATCAAAATTTTTATATTTAATGAAACATTCATGAACAAATTTCATGAAATTTTCATGAATAACAAGTTCATGAAATAATCAATAGATTTCCTATGAATATTCATGAACGTTCATGAACGATACAACATAATGAACATAAAGTTCATGAACTAATTTGTTGTTCATCAAACCTCATGAACTGTTCATGAAATACATTCATGAATAGTTCATGAACAGTTATTCATGAAGTACATGTTTCATTTTTGATGAACTGAACATGAACTATTCATGAACGGATATGAACATTCATGAACGACCCATGAAAGTTCATCAGTTCATGAACACATTTTCGCCGGGGGGTGTAATATGGTTCTTAATTAGTGAATTTAAAAATTTAACTTCTTAAATAAGATTATTTTATTATATCTTTTATATTCTCAGTGTTACTGTATATAGTTATTCTTTTTATATTGTATTGTTAAACTATTTTACAATCAATGTATTTAATACTGTATATGTATATATATATATATAGATTAATATGTAAATTAGTGCTGAAAAGCCAGTGTTTTGGATTTATTTATTAGCAACTAATAAATAAATATGTATGTATATTTAAGAAAACTGTAGCTTAGTATAGGACAATTTAATGTACTTATAAACAGCACTATATACAAAAGATGGAAATTTACAAAAACTATTACAATAAACCGGTGTTGTGGCCCACTGAGAGACTTTCCTTGTGGGCCGTAAGAACTACTTTCACATTCTGAATAATCGTACCGGGCAAAATAATAAAATAGAGTGGAAAAATCTGTAGCAATCAAATAATAGAGTAGAATTAAATAGTATAGAGTAGAAACATCCCCAGAAGTCTGACAAGTCTGTCTGTTAATAAGGCCTTCTTAAATACCAGATCAAAACATGCCTTTTTCAGTGTGGAGAATTATCTTTATCTTTTAAATTGTATTTGCAGTATTTTAGAAAAAAGGATCAGTCACGTTTTCTCACTGGCTCAGCTAGCGATCCTTATGTTCAGTGTGCCCACACTTGCAGAAAGAACATCTGCTCATAGGCTAGCTGACGTTCAGTGTCAGCAGCTAGCTAATTTTTCCACCGTTTGTGGACAAATCCCATGAGTTTTTGGTTCTTGGAGTTTAAAACAAGGGATTTTCCATGAGTAATGCCTGCAGAAGTGGTGAACTCATGGAACTGCCTAAATTTAATAATCATACAGGGCCAAAGTGGCAATTGGATTGCCTAAAAATAAATAATCGTACAGTTCTGAATATAAGGCCTTAGAGTGAAACATTTCTTTGAAAGAAATAATCGTACATACAATTGTTCAGAGTGTGATTCGTGAGAGTAAAAGGGCCCTAAAAATCAGTCTTAAGAAACGTAAAGAACTTTTTGGAACTTTTCTATTGTCACAACAGTTCTAACAGTAAAGCTACCAGCTGCTGCCACATAGAAAGTCATGAATATTAAGTCAACTTTTTTTCCTTATATTATTCAACTACATTCACAACAGAGGATCGTGTGTTTAATTGAAAATTTACAGAATATTTGGTCATCTTTTTTCTCTCCTTTTTGGTAAAAAATAGTTTTATAAACCTTAATGCCCCAAGGATGGCCCAGTACTTAACTTCTCCTAATAATTATCAACACTGTTCTAAGTTAGGAGGTGATTACATTTACATGTACATGGACCGGGCTGGCTCGGCTAACCGGGCTAGCCCGCATACGTCTTATATAAATATTTTTCATGTATTTTTCAAATATTTTTCATGCATATTTTTCAACATTTCGATTACATTGTTAGTCAAGACCATGTAGAATAACTTAAGAAAGTATTTATTAGACTTGTTTGTATAACTAGGATCTTACAGTTATGTCAGGTACAAATAGTGTAAAATTAAAGTGGTTCCATATAAGGTATATCATGTGACTAAGGCTAGTTATATTAAACTAAATATAGATGACTATTTAGTATTTACAATATAACATTCCTATAATGCCCATAAAAGTTGGACGTTGTTACAATTGTTGTGTGTTTTAGTTCGTGTCCGGTGGGACGTCATCCCAGTTAACAAAATCAGGTTGTTGCCTTTGAGCGTCTGCGAGCGGGATAGCGTCTTTCCAATTCAAGTTCATGTGGTTGAATATTTCCAGGGAGTGCAGGCAGTTGAGTTCATCATTCTCTCTGTCATCCTGTAAGGCTGGCTCGTCTTCTTACTGGTCATATCTTCATTTTGCAGGAAGTCTGGCAGTTACAGTTCCCCACTGGCTCATCGACATCGTTCTCGCTATGGTTGTTCCACATTAAGTCGTACGGTAGGAGTGGATCCCTACTGTGGACAAATTGCTAAATGGTGAGCATTTAGTAGATTCGTTTTCAGCAACGCGAAGACCAAGCAAAACTTCAGGTGGTAGTTTGCTCCACGATTTCTGTGGAAGGCTGCGGTCAGTGAGAAGAGCTGTCAGAATCTGCTTGATAGACCGAATTGAGCATTCAGCGAACCCGTTACCAGCTATACCAAACTTGTCGCACAGAACTTTCATGGTTGTACCATCAACGTTCTTGCCAATTAGTCTGACAACAAGGTTGTTGGGCAACCGTATGCCTTGTGATCCAACCTTTCCAAAATGCCTTCACTATCGTATCAGCTATATAACTCTTAGTCACATGATATACCTTATATGGAACCACTTTAATTTTACACTATTTGTACCTGACATTCATAACTGTAAGATCCTAATACAAATAAGTCTAATAAATACTTTCTTAAGTTATTCTGCATGGTCTTGAGTAACAATGTAATCGAAATGTTGAAAAATATGCGATTTATATAAGACGTATGCAGGCTAGCCCGGTTAGCCGAGCCAGCCCGGTCCATGTACATGTATTCACCTCCTAACTTAGAACAGTGTTGATAATTATTAGGAGAAGTTAAGTACTGGGCCATCCTTGGGGCATTAAGGTTTATAAAACTATTTTTTACCAAAAAAGAGAGAAAAAAGATGACCAAATATTCTGTAAATTTTCAATTAAACACACGATCCTTTGTTGTGAATGTAGTTGAATAATATAAGGGAAAAAAGTTGACTTAATATTCATGACTTTCTATGTGGCAGCAGCTGGTAGCTTTACTGTTAGAACTGTTGTGACAATAGAAAAGTTCCAAAAAGTTCTTTACATTTCTTAAGACTGATTTTTAGGGCCCTTTTACTCTCACGAATCACACTCTGAACAATTGTATGTACGATTATTTCTTTCAAAGAAATTTTTCACTCGAAGGCCTTATATTCACAACTATATGATTAAATTAATTTTTAGGCAATCCAATTGCCACTTTGGCCCTGTATGATTATTAAATTTAGGCAGTTCCATGAGTTCACCACTAGTTCTGTGTGCATTACTCATGGGAAATCCCTTGTTTTAAACTCCATGAGCAACCATATATGCCTTGTGATCCAACCTTTCCAAAAAGCCTTCACTACCATATCAGCTATATGTATATAACTCTTATAGTCACATGATAATACCTTATATGGAACCACTTTAATTTTACACTATTTGTACCTGACACTTTATATTCATAACTGTAAGATCATAATACAAACAAGTCTAATAAATACTTTCTTAAGTTATTCTGCATGGTCTTAATAACAACATGGAAAGCGGGTTTGCCAGAATCCCGGTTATTGCAACCGGGCTAGCCAGTTAACCAGGATGAAATTGCTCCTGTAATCGTTTCGTCTCGGTAAAGTTGGCTGAAAACGTGATACTTGTTTGTTTATTTGACGATATGTGATCAAATAAGACTAAAAAGGAACTTATTAGAACATTGTTTTTGTGTTTCGTGGTTGTTTTGTCACGGCTTATTTTCTGTTAAGAGGCATTCACAAGTAAGCTATGAACAGTGAACAGTGCAAAACTGCGGAAAAGGTAACGACGTAATTACTCTGTGCAAATGAAGCGATGTTTGTCAATTTATTATTTGATAATTGTGAATTTTGGGCTGTAATCGTCGACGTCAACTCAAAACTTATCCCAGCTTACTGGGCCAGCCAGTACTCTATGTAATAGCAATTTAAAACTCATTCTGGTTTACCGGTCTAACCCATTTAACCGGGGCCAGCCCTGTCAACGTAATCACCCCTTAGTTAACCATACGTAAACTATAAACATGTTTTTAAAATAACTTCTCCCAACTGGAACTATTATAAATAATTTTGAGACCAATAAGTAGAATATGCTGATATTGGGGCTTACAATAAAGGGTTAAATGTAGACCCTGCAATTTTTCGGCCCATCTTTGGCACAGCGCCACATATTATTAACATATTTTCAAGGGCTCTATCTTACAGCCATGGCAGGTGGGCAGGAACAGTATTACATTTGTAGCTTTCCCAAACATTCAAAGTAAATATAATCAGTGTATAGAATCAGGAAAAAACAGAGTATCTGAAGAGATAATATGATCTCAATAGTTTCGCAACAATCGACTTTAAACTATGAAAGGTATTTGAGTTCGTTCGGCGACGGCTAAAACGTCTTTATTTATATATTTTTAACCCACTTATTTACCAGGATAAACAACATCTGCCGGCAACGAACAAATTAATATCAACATTTTTACCACATAAACCTTATCGTGATATCAGGGCTGAATACTGCACGACAAGTAGTTTAAACTTTAATAAATCTTGCTAATAATTGACGATAAAACGAACAGACTATCTTGTTCCAGAAATAGAATTGAAACTTGAGTCATATATTTACTACCCATATCTATCAACATCGTTGTACTTACGCATTGCAGTAAGGATTCTTGTTGTAACCTTTGTAGTTTTTCATGGTAAGTTTCATGTTGCAGACTTGACAAGAAAAGCATTTCTTATGCCAAATCTAAAAATGTCAGCATCAACAACAGTCAACACAGAATTTCAGTAGAATTTAATCGTACAAATATATAAATAATATGTCACGGTGCTGAACTGTATTTCTTTAAATAAATCAACCTTACCTTATCAAGGCAATTCAATTTCTCCACAGGATAGACAGTTTTATCACAACGAGCACACTTTGGATTCATTTTGCCAAAGATGTTCTCGCTAGATCTTCGAGTTTGAAGTAATACTTCTATTTCTTGGTGGGTGTGCCCCACTGGAAACTATCACGCGAGATTCCTGCGTGGGCACGAACACCAGATCCAGGCCTCTGCGAGAGAAAACATTTAAATATTTTAATACAAGATGCTGAGTAGATCCAGTTTAAATGAGGTAAACAATAGTATTATTTTAGATATCATATTAATATGTTGCAATGGAGGAACGAGGTGGAAATTGTAGTTTATAGTTAGGAATATTATTGCCAAGCAAAAGATTTGTAAAAAGTATTACATTTTTTTCAAATTTATGTTGTGTTTATATGGCACTTAAAGCTATTTGCGAGGCAATGATATTCCTAATTAGACTATTAATATATGCTGTATATTCTAGTAGAACAAGAGTCATAATCATCGTCTTAGTCAGACAATTAGGCATTAATTAGTGTACAGTTTGTCAGATGGATTTACTGGATTGTCTTAATATTTATATTTCTTCAAATGTTGTCTATTGAAAATGAAAGTATTCATTACTTCACTCAGTGTTCACACATTCATAATTGCTACAGACTACACGGTAGTGTATCCAGGGTCTTGGCTTTGATGGGTGGGGGCGAAAATATCCACATGGTCTTGTCTAAGCGCGAGTAATTCTATGGGGTCTGGGGCTCCCCCGGGATATTTCTAGGGTTTTTGTGTTTTTTTAGACTACAATGCCATCGCAGAGCCCAACTCTGACACAGGGAGCCCAACTCTGACGCCTGGGATGTGTCTCTCTGTTTTATTCTATATTATGGAAATTCTAATGTTTTATAATTAATATTGAAAGAAAGCGGCGCTTATGAGACTGCATGCGCGGTACGTACGGCGGTAATTTGAAACTCGAAACAGCTCTCACTGCGGGCAATGCCATGTGGCAGCCAACTCATGAGACATGATCGTTTGTTTCATCCCTAAGCCAAGTTATTTCATCTCTAACCCAAATAGCAGTACCTATTTTTAAAAGTAATCTGAAGGCCATAAATTACAAAATTTTGTTATTACTAAATCAGGACATGGCACAATACACATCAAGATATCTTGAAATTCATTGATAAACAACTCTAAATTGAAACATTTCTTAGACCCTTTTAACAAGTACAGAATATTTTAATCAGTTAATTTTTCCAGGAGCAGGAGCTTGAACCGTCATTTTACATAATTGTATAATACAAGTTATTCTTCCATGACACTAAGTCACCAAATATATTAGCATATGCCCTTGCTTTAAATTTCTGTCTGCCTAAGCCCACGCAAATTATCAGATACAGTGGCGCTTAGAAGTTTTGTAACTCCTTCGTGCATGTAAAGTGCATGTACTCTTAGTGTACATGCAGAGCGATTACACGCACAAGATTGTGTACTGCACTCAAAACTACACAGACTACACGATGCTAATTGAGGCATAACTACACGAAGTTTGCGATGTCAACATGAAATAATTCACTATGCCTCAATAGACACTATCAGATGCATATCAATTTCTCACCTTTTGAATATTAAGCCCCACTCACTACAGGCAAAAAACTTTGTATCGTGCATCTACATCTACATGAAACTTTGTGTATTTTTTGGTGCAATTACACGAAGAGTGGGTGTAAAAATGCTGCGTGTGCACAAAGATTACACGCAATTTAGTCCACGAAGGCGTTACAAAACTTTTAGGCATCACTGTACCTGCGAGTTGCTCATCGATATGTTTTTGCAATTTGATAATTGGATTGACTTGTTGTGCAGAACATCTACCTGTACCCCCCCCCTCAAATTTCTCCCTGGATTTAGACGTTTCACGAGAATGGTCATGGGGACCATTGGGGGGTGGTTGCCCCCCCTTGGCTATGCCACTGAGCCTACATTGTATTTAATAGATTAGAAGTATTTCTTTGTTTTATTATATATATTATTTAATACTGGTTGGGAAATCCATGTAGAAAGTCTGCCACAGGCCAAGATTCATTTGTGAAACTGAGGGTCTCATAAAAAAAGTCCTGAAAGGTAGCCAATGACATTGCAAGGAAACATACTGCTGCTACTACTAACTACACTTGGTTCAAAATCTTCTCTATTAAAACCACTGTATAACACCTTCATGTACTAAATGCATGCATCACTGTAATTCAAGGGATTTGTGAATTACCAGTACTGCAGGTTAGGTATATAGAAAATTGCTTTTTGAACATTATTTAAAGTGAGTTATTAATCTTAATTGGAAATGAGCAGATTGAGAAAATGGAAAATGCATATTAACCAGTAGGAGGTGGTATAATATGCCACTTCTAATGTTCCATTTCTTAATGAAGCATGGCAATTTCAAATGACCAAAGAGAAAATTATTTGAATTAACGAAATAATGCTTGTTAATTTCCATTAGTTTGTGTCTTACTCTATGTTATAAAAAAATGGTTATTGATTTGAAATGGAAATGGTTCAAAGAAAATAATGATTCATGCTATTTCAAGTTATGGATGCACTTAAGAAGTTGAGAGAATACTCAAAATCGTATGCTTTTTTGTGCTATTTTTGTGTTCCAACATATATTTATATGTTTAGACATATATTTATGTGTTCTAACATTTATTTCTGTGTTCCAACATTTATTTTTTTGTTGATTAAAAATAATTTTCTCCTCATGGAAGCCAAAAATTTGGAACATTTCTGTTTGGTTATTTGGTATTCCATGCTGACCATCTAGAAATGAAGCATGCACAACAGCCAATGAGAAGCAGCATTAGGCCAAGTAAAAAATATAGTAATTTATTGTCCTAACTTTCAAAAAACAAAGGAGAATGCAGGCACTCTCTTTTTTTCCAAGATGGCTTCTCTGAAAGGGCCATTGTCTACCAAACCTAATTTAACACCTATTAAAGCTATTTAACGTTGTATTATATAAAGCACAAACAAAAACCATGACAGAATCGAATGTTAGTTCCATACAAGATTGTGCTAAAACAAATTGTGGCATGTAAAACCCAAAATGAACTGAAAAGTCCCAAAAGTTGCCAAAAGGCACAAAATGGGCTGAAAAGATGGTGCAAATAAAGGACCCAAAAACAAGACAGATTTTTTATGCAAATAAAATAAGAAATAAAAAAAAATTGATATGGCAGGAAAAAAGGATGTAATGTATGCAGGGATGATAAACTACTATATATTTTTACTTGGCCTTATATTAAATTTATGTTTTAAATATAATCAGCTGTTATTAAATTTTACAAACAGTCTATATCCTGTGGTTTTCAAGTGGGAGATCCAGTTATTAACGAAGGTATTATTTGTTAAAAATTATTAAAATAAAGCATTCATTTGATTTTTAATTAATTTATATTATGAAACATGATTAATTTTAACATTAACTTTCTGGTGATTTTTAATTTGAAAGAATTAAATGATGATGTCAAAGAAGAACCTACAAGTCCTTTGGATTGTGAAAATGAAATGTGCAATGCAGGTAATTAATATTTATATTAAACTTGAATACTCCTAAAAGGTTGGTGTACACTGTCAAAGTAGTACTGTACCATGTAGGAGATCGAACATTTCAAGCAAAGGCCCTTCATCTGAGAGTGAAACATAAAGTGAAATGAAAATTGTGTGAAACTTTTATATGTAAAATAACATTAATGTAACAAAAATAAACCAGTTATTGAGTATGAAAAACAACAACAAATAATTGACAGGAAGCTCTTTATTATATAGACTGGAATCTCTTTGTCAGCTTAGCAACACCTCTTTTAATACTAAACACCCTATATATCCCTCCAAAAACTGTTGGAACCATCATTAACCATTTTATTCAAGCTGGTGAATGCCTCTACTGTAATATTTTACTACCTGCACCCCAGCTAGAACACCAGCAGCTACTATATATATTTTATCCAGATTTTTAGACAATGTTATGTCCCCGTTGCCTTCTTATATCAAAGGTACAAAATATATGCCCTGTAGATTTTTAACAAGATATGTTTCAGTGGCTCCAATAAATTTATTTTCACAATAGACGTCAAGTCCCTTAATACACCATCATTCCTCATAATGATGGTCTTCAGAGGCTTTTGATGGTCTTGAAGCCGTAGTCAAGTTGAGTTTTCTCTACTTGCTCAGTATGATTCGTCACTTGGAGTGGCCAAGCCATTCCGAGCTAATGCTTCACAGACTAATAGACAATAGTACTTTTTTAATACAATAATGAAATATTTCTTGATCCAAAGATGTGGACTATGAGGATGGTACCAAACATTTTGCATTAAGCAAGAGAAGAACTGCTCATACAGTTGCTGAGCAAAAGAGGAGAGATGCTATCAAGGTAATAATATGAATTTTTTGTCATAAACCAAGTTAGATTATGTCCCTTGGTTGTCACTTCCTGTGAATAGAAAACCAGAAAGCAGAAAGTGTCATTGATTATAACTACAGTATATCAAAAGTCCAAACATAAGATACTTGTATGCACATTAAAGGTATTACAGTGTAGAATATTGGATGAAAATAATTCAATAATTTTAGTTGAATGATGTACAGTTGAATTTCTCTTAATGGACACCCCTCTTATAGGCCAACACAGGGATGTGCTCAACCTCGTACCCAGTGACTTCACCTAAGTGGGCGGCCGCGGGTGAAGTCCCTGGGTACGAGGTTGGGATGTGCTCAGAACATTTTGAGTGCCGGGTAAAAATTTCGAGTGCCAAAGGCGCGAGAAACCTCTAGGGTGGTCTGGGGCATGCCCCACGCCCGTGATACTCGACACCACCCAGTGTGAGCACATCCCTGGCAACACTAATCTGCAGTCCCAGCCCAACCATTTCTTTAATAAAACACTATACAGTAGTTTATAATCCCTTTTAAGTGGTCATAACTCTCTTAAGCAGACACTGTAAGACATTGTTCAGAGGTTAACTTGAATAAAGACATTTATTACAGTACTTTAATGCAATTTGCTCAACTATTTATACAATTCGTTACACCAGAAGTCGACGGGAAGTCCATGCATCTTATTACAAGTAAATATATCTAAATCTATTACAGACATCTAAGACCCAAAGGTCCCAAAGTTGTATGCTTAATAGGGGTTCAACTGTATTTCTGTTTTAGAAAGGATATGATGATCTTCAAAGTATTGTTCCTACCTGTTTCAGTGATGATTCTCCTGGTGCTCCTAAAATGAGCAAAGCAGTTATTTTACAAAAAAGTAAGCTGACAGATATTGACAAATAATATTATTAATATACAGTTACAGTATAACAATTATTTGGCCTGTAAAGTATTAGAAATTATGTGTTTAGGTACAGTGTTTATGTACATGTATTTAGGTACATCAATTAGGTACAGTGTATGAATGTAGAGAATAGAGATTAATCCTTGGTTTGAAAGAGAGATTTTGTTCCCACAAACATTTTGCAATAATATTTCTCCTGTTTATCTTCCTTCTTCTATTGCACACCTGCATTTTGCATTAATATCAATTAAATTTTAACATTTATTTTTGGTTAATATATGCTACCTAGCCATTGATTACTTGAAGAATATACTGGAACAGAAACAGGAGAAGGAAAATGAGCTTAATGCTTTGAACAAGGAAGTTCTTGCTCTGAAAATTATGAAAGCGTAAGATTGTTTTCTAATACATGCAGCTATGTAAACTAATTCAGATGCTCATCACCGAATTATCTTACAAGAAATACTAGTTTTTTGGCTAGTTGTTAATAATGGTCACAATTTTAAATCAATACCTTGTCTGTGTGGTTATATTAGTGAAGTTATGCTATAGCATTTATTTTTCCTATTTAGAAATTATGAGCAAATTGCAAAATCAACTTGTGTCCAGGTAATGCTGCAAATTTAAATTAATCAATGAGTATTTAACAACTCCTTTAACTCTTACTGTATTTACATGTAAACAAATATGACATTTATATCTCAACTCACATATTTGAAACATGGACCACAGATTCTTGCACTAGTAACATTGGTAAGACAGGTCAAAGTGAATATCAATGAAGAAAATTAATCGAGAAAGCATGCTGTTGGTTAAATTAGGGAGTGGAGGTGCACCATGCACCTACCAACTTGTCCTACAGACCATGCACCCACCAACTTGCCCTACAGATGGAGACCATGCACCCACCAACTTGCCCTACAGACCATGCACCCCCCAACTTGCCCTACAGACCAATGCACCCACCAACTTCCCCTACAGACCAATGCACCCACCAATTTGCCCTAGCTACAGACCATGCACCCACCAACTTGCCCTATAGACCATGCCAACTTGCCCTACAGACCATGCACCCACCAACTTGCCCTAGCTACAGACCATGCACCCACCAACTTGCCCTATAGACCATGCCAACTTGCCCTACAGACCATGCACCCACCAACTTGCCCTACAGACCATGCACCCACCAACTTGCCCTACAGACCATGCACCCACCAACTTGCCCTACAGACCAATGCACCCACCAACTTGCCCTACAGACCAATGTACCCACCAATTTGCCCTACAGACCAATGCACCCACCAATTTGCCCTAGCTACAGACCATGCACCCACCAACTTGCCCTATAGACCATGCCAACTTGTCTTACAGACCATGCACCCACCAACTTGCCCTAGCTACAGACCATGCACCCACCAACTTGCCCTATAGACCATGCCAACTTGCCCTACAGACCATGCACCCACCAACTTGCCCTACAGACCATGCACCCACCAACTTGCCCTACAGACCATACACCCACCAACTTGCCCTACAGACCATGCACCCACCAACTTGCCCTACAGACCATGCACCCACCAACTTGCCCTACAGACCATGCACCCACCAACTTGCCCTACAGACCATGCACCCACCAACTTGCCCTACAGACCATGCACCCACCAACTTGCCCTACAGACCAATGCACCCACCAACTTGCCCTACAGACCAATTCACCCACCAACTTACCATACAGACCATGCACCCACCAACTTTCCCTACAGACCATGCACCCACCAACTTGCCCTACAGACCATGCACCCACCAACTTGCCCTACAGACCATGCATCCACCAACTTACCATACAGACCATGCACCCACCAACTTGCCCTACAGACCATGGCATGCACCCACCAACTTGCCCTACAGACCATGCATCCACCAACTTACCATACAGACCATGCACCCACCAACTTGCCCTACAGACCATGGCATGCACCCACCAACTTGCCCTACAGACCATGGCATGCACCCACCAACTTGCCCTACAGACCACGCACCCACCAACTTGTCCTACAGACCAATGCACCCACCAACTTGTCCTACAGACCAATGCACTCATACATGTACTGTATGACATTTATTTCTCAACTTACTTATTTGGACTTATTTGGAAAACATGGACCCCATATTCTTGCACTGGTCACATTGTAAAGACAGGTAAAAGTGAATATGCATGAAGAAGAGGTGCACCATTCACCCACCAACTTGCCATGTACAGACCATGCACACACCAACTTGCCCTACAGACCAACTTTGTTTCAGTTGCCAAACTGAAGGTTGCAAAACATAAAATGTGAGACTGTACATTGACTGAACTTTTGCCTCAATAATTTGTAACGATAATATATGTGGCTTAGACGAGTGTAGCCTTTATATAATTAACTGGGCAATACACATTTCCTGTGACCGACCAGAAATTTCTTAAAACGTCAAACTATTTCATTGGTTTGATTATTTAGGCATCTACATCAAGTGGTATTATCGTGTCTGATGAAGCGAAATTTAAAGTAGTGAGTAATTTAAAAGAAGGGAGGGAAACAAGCAAGAACAAACAAAGTTTTTATCAAGTATTTCTTTTCCTTTTAAAGTTCAAGCAAATCATGGATTTTCAGTTCCATTCATTTAATGAAGCTACTCAAATTGCAAGTTTTGAGACATTATCTGCATCCATATTCAAGTGGTTGGAAGAACAATGTAAACCACAGGTAAAATAAGAAAGAGAATTAGCAATAACTAGGATTAGCAGTGTAATAATTGTTATCACGAAAAAATATGAAAGCTGCTAAGTTCTCAAAAGAACTGGATATATTAATTATATGAAAAAGAGAAATAAGAGAACTTCAATATGATGAAAAATAGTGAAAAATTCGCTAGCTTTTTTTTTACTTTAACGGGCAAAGTAGCACGGCAAGAGCGTACACTGAAAATTTCAAGCGAATCTGCTGCATAGTCTTCGAGTTATCAACTCTCAAAGTTTGGCATGGCTAAATGTTTTTGGTGAAATCTGAAACGCGCGGTTCATTGTCTTGTGACGTATGCAGGTGTACTTACATGCATAAGAACAATGGACATATACCACATATCTGTATATTCAATCCCAGTCTTTCCCTATTTTGTAACGTTAAACTATGCCAATGGACAAACTTTGAGAGTTGATAGCTCGAAGACTATGCAGCAGATTCACTTGAAATTCTCAGTGAACGATCCTGCCGTGCTACTTTGTTCGTTCGAGCAAAAAAAATGCTAGCGATTTTTTCACTTCATAGACACTTTAAGTTTAAGTAAGAGTAATCACAGCAGTTTAAATTACTGCTAGGACTATAGGTAATAATAAGGGCTTGGATTGAACTGGTTGCAGGGATGTATGTGCTGTTTACTAGGTGGTTGAAAGAAACCTTTAGTGCCAGGACGCCTTATGTAGTATGATATAGTCCAAACACTGAACATGGATGCTAAGGTGATCTTTGTCATCAAGTCATTGAGTGATAGACTTATACAAAGAAACCTTTAGTGCCAAACACTGAACATGGATGCTAAGGTGATCTTTGTCATCAAGTCATTGAGTGATAGACTTATACAAAGAAACCTTTAGTGCCAAACACTGAACGTGGGTGCTAAGGTGATCTTTGTCATCAAGCCATTGAGTGATACACTTATACAAAGAAACTCTTCATAATAGCATGAGAATAGCGTTGTATTAATCTATTGTACGGGATTTCTATTTCTATGACGTATTTCTTTGCATGGTGCCAATTAGAATACTCATTATCATATAAGGTGACAAAGAACATTCATTTAAGCAACACTTGTTTTTGGAGTGGAGTATCCTTTTAAGGTTAAGATTGAGATTAGACTATAGTTCTTGAAAATATAACAGTCCTTTTGAGTCATTCCTTTTAGTTTTGTCCAAGACTTTCGTTGAGTTTCCAGACCACCCATTGAATATGATTTACAGCATACATATACTTTCAAACTGTAAACATTCAAAAAGAATTTATCGGGAGGTCTTTACGGCAACATTATCATGCCCGCGGTCTTTCAGTGACAGACCGAGCGACAAAGGAGTGAGGTCTGTGTGAAAAGATCAAAGGCATGATAATTTTGCCGTAAAGACTGACTGAACGAGGTTAATAAGGTTTTTATTATATGGCTCTTTTAAATCTCTCACATTTCCTCAATTTTTTCGCAATTTTTAAAAACTTTGCAACCAATCAGATTGCAGAAAAGCTGCGTTAAGACCGCTCAGTAACCAATCAGATTGCAGAAAAGCTGCGTTAAGACCACTCACGAGCCAAGCCATATAATAAATAGCAAAGTGAAAAGGTGGTGAACTGCCAAGATTTTTAGTGACGAAATACTGACGTTTCAAGCGGAGCACTTGATCAAAGCAAAACAAGAAGGCTGCTTCATCAGAGTAAGACGAGATGAAAGACGACTTTCCTATTACTCTGTTTCGTTACTAAATATCTTGGCAGTTCACCACCTTTTCACTTTGCTATATAATCCAAAACACTCTCTACGCAGCACTCTACTTTTTTACATATAATAAATGTATTTACAACTGTGTTTAAAGATGCAAAACTGAACTTTTATTCTGATACTATATTCTTTCTCTCACCAGGTAATGATAGAAAAATAGTGTGCTACGCAGGCAGTATTAAAATATGAATAAAAACCACTAAAGGGTATTGTCGAAATAATGAATAAAATATAACGTTTTGAGTGAAGGCCCTTCGTCAGAAAGTGAAACGTCACAACAACATTTTAGTGTTTTTAATTTTGTCTGTCAAGTATACACAAAACATCTTATAGAAATATTTCGTCTTTTTAGAAATTACAAGAAATAGTTTTGAAAGTTTTACGAGAGACAAATATCCATGACAATTGATACTGACCAAAATGTGAAGCTGATACGGTCTTGACGTATTCTTATAAAATAATATGATGAACCTATAACAACCAACCATCAACCATTCAAATATTATGAAGAATGACTGCAGTTTAAAGAGATCTCCAGCCAAGAGATTCGAAAATGCCTTTGCAGGATTATAACTTGACAATTATTGCACAGAAAGTGTTTTGTTTACAATACTCTGTACCACAGTATAGTGACATAACGTTCAGTAGTGGCTAGTGTGACCAACCCTCCAAACAGAAGATAGTGGAGACCTGTACTTATACATTGTTAGATTTATTTTTATTGCGAGATGTGTTATAAGTGCTGTCGTATTCAGGCTGTGATTGGTCCATTACCGTGTCTGCAAGAGACTGGAAACACGTCCAATTTCGTTGCTCCATTTTTTAAAATAGATAGACTGCCATTGCGTTCTGTGTTTACATAACCTGATATGCAAATACAGTAGCTACAGTAAAACCCCGCATATAAGAACCTGTATTTTTCAAGTTAGCCTAAAAAGGTTCTTATATAAATGGTGGTTACTGGGAAATTAGGCTATTTAGGTTCTTAAAGAATATTGGTACAGCCTATTATTTATACAAAAAATGAATATAAGTTATCTTACTCATTGTATGCCCTTTTTACCTATATGAAACATCCATAAAACAAAACTAGACTATTTTTTCATATAGCATTGCAGGGGATCTTACTCATTTTCATTGTTTGGTATAGAATTTTTTATTTCATCATATTTGAATTCCTAAGTAGTTAAATTATAAAATAAGAACCTTTTCAAATTTTAGTCAAAAACAGGTGGACGATCTTAACCTAACAGGTTCTTAAAAACCAGGTTCTTATATGCGGGGTTTGACTGTACTTTTGACTGTACTCGAGGCAGTTTGGAAATCCTCAACTACGACTCTCGTTTATATAAACTTTCCAATTCTCTCCAACTCCCTCTCTTGTTTGCATTAGGCTATGTAAACACGGGCGGTGATTTTCTTTTTTTTAATTTTTTATGGTATGTTGTACAAAACTAGGACTGTTATCATCAATTGGGACTTACGTCGTAGTATATGCACCACTTCATCAACTATATATCACAGTGTATAAAATTAAATATATAAAACTATCGCTACAATGTATATTAAAAAACTCTGTATACCAAGCTTGAAATAAGATGGTTCCTATTCAAAAAAAATCTTATTACAGATAAGGATGAGACGCAAGTTACATCACATTGCAATGGGTTCTTTTATAACAAATAATATACTTGCAAACTACATGTGCTTCAGAAGAGATTGCTTTTAGATATTCCAAATGGACTCCTCGTTTTAGAGTTTCGAAGAGTGTTAATTAGAGTCTCAAACAGTATTAATTAGAGTTCTAAAGAGTGTTAATTAGAGTTCCAAACATTGTTAATTAGAGTTCTAAAGAGTGTTAATTAGAGTTCCAAATATTGTTAATTAGAGTTCTAAAGAGTGTTAATTAGAATTCCAAACAGTCTTGATCTACTTTTACTGTCAGTCAGCGTGTCTTGATATCAAAACACTGTGTACTTTTAACATAAAGACACACGGCATGTTTTCCTCGATCTTTTTATTGGGTATCAAAGTATATACATGTCACAATGCACAATATATTCAATTTAACCGGCAAATTGTAACCGGCAATCATAATGTACAGGTTCGATTCCTGTCCGGGAATAATTTTTCTGAGGATTTGAGCATTTAATTGGCGCCTATGAGTTTGAGAAAAACTGGTAAAGTTTCTCGCAAAATATTAAAGTATCAGACTACTTCTTTTATTCATCAGAGCTATTGTGCTTTAATACACTGATTTGGTCAAATTCATTAACAGGTGAGCATGCAGTATTATCGCATAAGTTTGTGTGATTATAGATGACGCATAAGTATCAAAGATTGAGAAAAGAGTAATAATAGGCCATAATCTGTGATTCTGTACCACCAAAAGTCGCTTGGAAAGCGAATTCCGCTGCCATCGGTCGGGCACTACTATAAAACTACATAAATAATTAGGTTTTTACTAATAAAACACGAAATCAGTTGTCACCTCCAAAAACTGGAGATTTTTCAATATTTCGCTCTCTTTCATGTAATATATAATATTATCCCAGACTCTTTCTGGGGGGTAAAACATATTTTCACGGAGCACACGTCAAATGGTACATATGTTTTTTGAACGCAAAAACATGAATCTTGCGATAAATTTGGGTAAAATATAATCCTGAGATGAGTTTCTCGGTGCTGAAATTCAGTTGTTTGAATAATATTCAGAAAGCAACAAACGAACTCAAGTCGTGATCCAAGATGGCGTCCTGTCATCAATCGAACGTGTCGTTCCAAGCTATATGTGGAGATAAGGTACTTATTTGGGGGTAAATTCAGGCCACTGACCGTTACCAAATGACGTTTCTTACACAAACATGTTCATGCAGAATGTCAGGACAGTACACGTTACGAAAGTTCCTTTTTGGATATTATGTTTGTTCTATTTTTCTAACTGTATGTATATATTTATATTATAGTCTACTCATATTCTGTAAAGTAATGAGGTAAATGCACGGCTCCTAGGAAGACCGCGTTTTGTGATTGTAAAAATATAGGTTGGGATTCTTTACCGTTGCAATGGCATGTCATTTTGATACATATTCCATAATAATGGACCAAATGCCAATCCTTGCGGACATCCTCTGACGACATCCTTCCATTCACTTATTATACCGCTACCGCTAGGAACGCATCAGGTCCAACGATGTTTCATTTAATCCATAACCCGTTAAACTTCTGAATTAATAAGTTCGGCAGAAGAGAATCAAACGCTTTGCTCATGTCTGTAGACAATACCTTTACGTGTTCCTTGTTGTCTAAAGCTAATTTCCAGTCCTCGGTTTGCTTGAGTAGAGTGTACTCACAACTGTGACCTTTTCTCAGTATGCTGTCATTTTATTGTATAGAGCTGAATCGTAGTGTTCGGTGATTTGTTGAGCCAATAATGACTCGAAACCTTTGTTGATTACTATTAATATTGTTATTGGTCTATAATTTTTACGCTCAGATCTATCGTCCTTCTTAAATACAGGTACCCATTCTCCATGTTTCCATTCCTCTTTGGCCACTGTCTTTGGTTTATGCATTTATTGTATAACATAATGTCAGGGATTCGGCGATCCCTTCTGCGGTCATCTTTAGGATCTTTGGTGAAATGTAGTCCCATCCAGTTGCTTTCCATGTATTTCATTGTTTTAGGTGATCATATACGTCAGTAGCCTTTATCTGCTTGAAATTGAATTATTTCATTTTAATTTTCTCTCTTATATTCTGTACGCATGGATGATCTTCAAAATCTTGTTCTTGCAAATTGCAATCTGGTCACGATGTTTCCTCCAATTTCATTAGCGGCAGTGGAGAAATAATGAGCCAATTCCTCAGCTACTTTTATTTGATTATTTTCAATTTTTCCATCGATGTTTAGGTTAATATCATTGTCTTCTTTGGCTTTATTGCTAAGAAAAGGACGAAAAGTCTTAAAGAACTCTCTTGGCTTCTGTTTAAGTTTGTTGGTTGTTTTTTCCAATATACTTTTAACGCTTTTCTCCTATCATTAGATGCTATGTTCCTCCATTTCCGTTTTAGCTCCCAGTTCTCGGATGTTCGTTCTTTGGAATTTGAGCGTATTTTCGCTTCATTCGTATAGCTCTTTTCCATTCATGATTCTTTTCCATTCATGAAATCTAAGATTTCGCCTAAATGCTATGGTGCATTTCTTAAATCTTCATTAAGACGTACGAAATTCGTATTTGTTGTACTTCTGAAGCTGATAACTTTGGCTCGATGATGGCTAATTGAAGCTTTCGTTATTCTGTATATTAGATGATCACTTATCACTGGGTCTGCATGAGTTCCACACTTCCTGAACATTTCGGGTTGATTGGTGAGTATAACATCAAGTAATGTTGTTGATGTGTGTTCTCGTAGGTTGTGTTATCATACATTGGAGGCTATGAATATCCTCCAGATCCTTTAAGATTTTCCATTCCCTCATTTCCGGCCTAAGTTTATCAATATTTAGGCCACCAAGTATAACAACCGATTTACTCTGCAGTGACGCCCACATAATTTAATTCTGCCTCAAGATTCTCCATATACTTTGGGCACGATTTTCCAGTACCTCTTGGTGGTCTATAAATTCCTACAAATATTATATTGTTATTTCCTAGCTTTGTATCGACTGCTAACACCTCGCACGTTCTATACTTCTTTGGAAGTTTTATTTGCTTTGAGGGTAATTTGAATGAGAAATGGCAATTAGTCCTCCACCACCTTTCTTACGATCGCGTCTATAAATCTGAAATGATATCCATTTAGTTGAAACTGGCTATTTGGATACGAAGAATTAAAGTTTGCGTTTATCTATCTGTATCACCGAATATTTAATGAGGCGGCATCCCTTTCACACGCTGAATGGGGGTTATCTACTCTTATACTAGAAGTTATCTACTCATATAACCAATCAGCAAACTATATATAGTAACACCCCATGTACATGTTCATTATAGTAACGTGTCTTTTAAATATCCATGCTAGGATCAGCCGATAAATCAGTCAACCTCTGGAATAGTTCGAGTGCACTGAACATATCTCAAATATGAAGGAAAGCCAGCATCCAAACTTTACAAATCTATCTACCCATGTTGAAGATGCACTTTACAAATATTGTTACGGAAACATCGCTACGTTTCTTCTTCGTCCTGCAGAAAATGGACATCTGTTATCCAATATTTTTTTGGTAATCGTCAACAGTATTCTTGCTGTATGTGGAACTCTATCCAATATATTCGTCATAATAACCTATTGGAAAGCTAACGATCCTGCCATGAAACGTCTTTCCAACATGATAATAATAGCTTTGGCTTTCTCAGACTTTCTTGTGTGTGCAGTTGTTCAACCCTTGTTCGTTATTAGGAAATATTTGGAAATAACTGGAGACCATAGTTGTATTATTTCCTGCATTGTTCGACTAATGATTGAATTTTGCTGTGGAATATCTTTTATAACTGCCACAATAGTAAATACAGAAAGATATATTGCCATTATCTTCCCTTTCAAATACTCAAATTATATTAACCGAAGTCGTCTTAAAAAAGTAATCGGGATATCGTGGTTGATGTTTTTTTTCATAATTTGCTTGAGAATTTCGCCGTTATTTTCTGATGTAAATGTCTTATTTGCAGTATCTGCAATTATTATTATAATATTCATTGGTTCATCGTTAGAAATGTGGATGCATATACACATTGTGTTAAGAAAACATCAAAAAGCAATACACCGACAGCAGCAGATTCAAATAGATGAAAGTAATTTGATGTATCGAGAAACTAAAGACAGCCATCTTGCTTACTGGATTATAATATGCCTTTGTATTTGTTATTTGCCTCTGTTGGTCATTTTAGTATTTTCATTATGTAAAGGTTTTGATTTTCAATTGCATTATCTCGTGATGCCTTGGACAGAAACACTTATTTTCTTCAACTCTTTGGCTAATCCAGTGATATTTTCATGGCGGGAAAAAAGGTTTCGTCATGCTCTTGAACAGATCTATATGGTTTCCAGATGTCGTCGTCGACGACAACGAGATAACAGAATTAATGCTGAATGAACGAGGATACTAAGGGCTGAAAACTGATAACGCCGAAAGGACACCGCGTGAAAACATTGATATATCATCTTTATTCTTAAAATATTCTTCATAAAACTATGCTATATATGTAACGATCAATACTTGACACTGCATGTCTTCTGCTTTTTTATGATTTGTAAAAATAAAAACATTCCGTCGTTGTTGCCATTAATATCACACAATTTATCTTGAAATAAAAGCATCACTTGTTACCCTCCATGAAAAGACGTACAGTACGTTAACGCTTTAAAAATGGTTTAAAAACCCGTTCATATAGACCGTTAGTTATCCGTTTTATGAATGCTTGAAGTTACCATTTAAACGGACTGATTAACTTTTAGAATCCATTTAAACATTTGGCTGAACCTTTTAACATAAAGGAGTTTAAACCCTTTGCCTAAACAATGATTCAAAATAGCCGACTCAAACAGTTTGAACGGCGGCTCATCATGAATATGAGGGCGCTGAAAATGACGTATGAGGATCCAACAGTTCAGTTTGAATTTCAGATATATATATATATATATATATATATATTATATATATATATATATATATATATATATATATATATATATATATATATATATATATATATATATATATATATATATATATATATATATTGAAAGGATTTATGGTGAAGGAAAATTTCGAGTGTTGGAATACATACATTTTAAGACCAAACCGGGACCAGTTGCGGAAAATGTAAGGCCTTACCTATATATATATATATATATATATATTATATATATATAATATATATATATATATATATATATATATATATATATATATATATATATATATATATATATATATATATATATATATAATTAAGAAATAGAAAACATTTTCCGTGTTTACATACAGTTATATAAACACGAGTGGAAGTTTGGGAGAACGAGAAATCATAGTGGGAACACGAGCCCGTAGGGCGAGTGTTTCCACGCGATTTCGAGTTCTCCTAAACTTCCACGAGTGTTTATATAACGTATGGGAACACGGATAAAAATGTTTTCTATTTCTTTTATAAAATAACCTGTAGAAAGCGAATAAAATGTACAAATATCTTTTTTATCAACACGTAAATTCTCCTTACTGCGTATGATGGCGCCGTGATGTCTAATTGATGGCGTATGATGGCTAATTGATGGCGTATGATGGCTAATTGATGGCGTATGATGGCCAATTGATGGCTAATTGATGGCGTATCACGATGGCGTAATCCATCCATGTTATATTTAAGAAATAGAAAACATTTACCGTGTTTACATACAGTTATATAAACACGAGTGGAAGTTTGGGAGAACGAGAAATCATAGTGGGAACACGAGCCCGTAGGGCGAGTGTTTCCACGCGATTTCGAGTTCTCCCAAACTTCCACGAGTGTTTATATAACGTATGGGAACACGGATAAAAATGTTTTCTATTTCTTTTATAAAATAACACGTAGAAAGCAAATAAAATGTACAAATATCTTTTTATCAACACGTAAATTCTCCTTACTGCGTATGATGGCACCGTGATGTCTAATTGATTGCGTATGATGACTAATTGATGGCGTATGATGGCTAATTGAGTAGTATAGAAAGTGGGGCTACCGGCGCATTTTTCCATTTTTCATGTCTCAACTTTTTTCTCTAGGTAACTAGACACTTTTTCCGTTTTTGGATTCCGCATATAACTTTCGAGCAAATATGCAGAATCCAAAAACGGAAAAAGTGTCTAGTTCCCTAGAGAAGTTGAGACATTCAAATGGAAAAAGTTCGCCGTTAGCCCCACTTTCGAGACTACTAATAGGCAATGTGTCACATGGTTTGGGGAGTCAGAGACGTGTCTCAGCTAGTAGGCTACAGAGTGAGGTGTCTGGACGTGACGCTGCTGTGGGTGAGGATATCGCTCGTAACAAGACTATGTCAAGTGGTATTACACGTGGTCCTGATATGGGTTTTATTTCAAGTCATGAGTTGAGTGGGGCTCATGATTCAAAAGGGTCTAAGGACTTAGCTATATTAAATAATAAAACGACTCTTATGAAAAGGTATGGACGTAAACGTAACTCTGTTGTGGGTGGTAATGTTGCTCGTAGTGGTATACTATCGAGTGGTGGTGCACATGATCCTGCTATGGGTTCTGGTGACTTAGTTATGCCTAATATTAAGATGAGTTTTCTAGAGAGGATGTCTGGCTATCTAGCTGATGCTAAAGCATTGGGGTATAAGTGGATGGACCTTATTAGAAGGGGATCTAGAGAGAACGTCATTAATAGAGTCACCAGAGTTAGGGAGGTCAGAGAGATTCGAGAGGCTAGACGCGATCTTAGACGATATGTTAAGAGGTCACGATTAAGTCAGGAGGCCTCAGACAGAGAGTATGAGAGAATCACTAACCTTATTGCTAAGACACGTCCTACTGTAGTACAAAGGAGAGTTGCTCTCAAAGGGTACACTAAGTCGTATAGTGTTGAGGTGATCGACAATAATGATCCACTAAAACAACTAGTCAAGACTAGAGGAGTAGTGGACTCAACTTTACAGAAAGAGTTAGAGAGACTGAAAGGTTTAAAGTTTTCTGAGACGTTGAAAGTAACTCTAGAGAAAGAGATTGGTAACGGTGAGTCCGTGATTAAGGAAGCCTTCTTCAATAGTGTGGTCAAAACAGTGACTAATAGTGTTGATATTAGTGGGACTACGAAGCAAGCTAGTGAGGAGATATATAGTGAATCGTATAGCTGTGTGGTTGTCAGAAGGGTCTGGGTGGGTTATAGATAGTGTTAATGATCACTATATTAATGTGGTAGTGTACAAGCCTCTTAAAGGATCGAGTTATATTGAGCTACCAGAGGAGTTGAGGAACGCGTCGAAAGGTTTGATTAATATAAAGAATGAAGATGACAAGTGTTTCATGTGGTGTCACGTGTTGCACAAGTGTCCTGTAGGAAAGGATCCGCAGAGAGTGTCGAAGCACAAGAAGAACATAGGTTCTGTAAATTATGACGGAGTGAGATTTCCAGTGGATACGAAACAGTACAACAAGATAGAGAGGCAGAATGATACTAGCATAAGCGTGTTTGGGTATGAGAACAAGCAGACATTTCCTATCTACGTTTCTGAGGAGAAGTTCGAGGATCATATGGACCTACTACTAATAACTAATGGTGTTAAACGACACTACGTGTACATCAAAGACTTTTGTAGGTTTATGTGCGGTCAGTCTAAACACAAGTGTCGCAATAGTTTCTGTAGGTACTGTCTTCAATGTTTTACTACCAGTGAGGTTCTAGAGAAACATAAGGAGGTTTGTATGGTGGTAAATGGTAAGCAAGCGATCAAGATGCCAGATGAAGAAGATAGCACTCTTGAGTACGTAAATTATCACAAACAATTAGAGGTACCATTTGTGATATACGCAGACTTCGAGGCTATCACAGAGAAGGTCGACAACGTGACACCACTCACAGGATCGTACACTAGTGAGTACCAAAGACATACGGACTGTGGGTATGGATACAAAGTAGTGTGCTGTTACGATGATAAATATAGTAAACCAGTAGAGATGTTTCGAGGTCCGAAAGCGGTTAAGAAGTTCATGAAAAAGATGTTAGAGGAGGTTAAGTACTGCAAGAAAGTTAGAAAGGAGCATTTTAATAAGGACATGGTGATGACCATAGCTGATAAGGTTAACTTCAAGGAAGCGACTAAATGTCATATTTGTGATATAAAATATAAACGTAAAGACATGAGAGTTCGAGATCATTGTCATGTCACTGGTAAATACAGAGGCTCTGCACATCAGTTATGCAATAGGAACTATAGACTGACTGATAAAATACCTGTCATATTTCATAATCTAAGAGGGTACGATAGTCACTTCATAATGCAGGAGATAGGTAAGGTTGGTCTGAAAATCAATGTCATACCAAATAATATGGAGAAATATATGGCATTCATGTTAGGTAGACATCTAGTGTTTCTAGATAGTTTCCAATTCATGAGCTCTAGTCTAGCCAACCTAGTGAACAACCTACCAAAGGACTGTCTCAAGTACACGTCTGAACTGTTTCGAGGTGAGGAGCTAGAGTTGGTGTCGCGAAAAGGTGTGTACCCATATGACTATATGGATAGTTTCGATAAGTTTAACGAACTCGAGTTACCACCAAAGGAGAGTTTCTACAGCATCCTAAACGACGAGCATGTGTCAGACACAGACTACAAGCACGCTCAAGAAGTGTGGAAGAAAATGGGTGTGGGAAACATGGGTGAGTACCACGACTTGTACTTGAAGTCTGACGTATTACTACTGGCTGACGTGTTCGAGAACTTTAGAAGAACGTGTAAACAGTACTACCAGTTAGACCCTTGTCATTACTTCACATCACCTGGACTGTCGTGGGACGCTGCTCTAAAGATGACAGGATTGGAACTAGAGTTGATGACTAACATTGATATGTTTCAGTTTATCGAGAAAGGAATGCGAGGTGGTGTATCCTGTATAACACATAGACACGGAGAAGCTAACAACAAGTACATGAAGGGGTATGATAGTAGTAAGCCGTCGAAACATATCGTATACCTAGATGCTAATAACCTTTATGGTTGGGCTATGTGTCAGTATCTACCGACTGGTGGGTTTGAGTGGGTCGAAGGTTTTGACATCAACAATCTAGATAAATATAACAACGAATCAGACAAAGGTTTGATACTCGAGGTTGATTTAGAGTATCCAGAGGAGTTGCACGATCTTCACAACGACTATCCTTTAGCCCCTGAGAGGATGAGAGTGAGTAGTGATATGTTGTCAAACTATTGTAAGACGATCCAAAACAAGTTTAAGATATCTGTTGGAGAGGTTGCAAAACTTGTACCTAACCTAAACGGTAAGAGTAAGTACGTTGTTCATTATAGAAACCTACAATTATACAAGAGTTTGGGAATGAAGGTTAAGAAGATACACAGAGTACTTCAGTTCGATCAGTCACCATGGCTCAAGCAATATATCGACTTTAACACTGACAAGAGAACCCAAGCGAAGAATGACTTTGAGAAGGATTTCTTCAAACTCATGAACAATAGCGTATTCGGAAAGACTATGGAGAATCTACGAAAACGTGTGAATGTGGAGTTAGTAACAGACAAGAAAAAACTGGAGAAACTAACGTCAAAACCAACCTTTGTTAGTAGTAAGATATTTGACAATAACTTGGTGGCAGTTCACAAGATCAAAGAGACACTAACTCTAAATAGACCAGCATACGTAGGTATGTGTATTCTAGACTTGTCAAAGACATTGATGTATGACTTCCACTACAGTAACATCAAAAAGAAATATGGTAACAAAGCCAGATTACTATTCACAGATACAGATAGTCTAATGTATGAGATTGAGACGGAGGATGTGTACAAAGATATGTACGCTAACAAAGAAGTGTTCGACTTTAGTGGATATGACAAGTCATCTCCTTACTTCGATCTAACCAATAAGAAAGTTATTGGTAAAATGAAGGATGAGACATTAGGAGTTCCAATAGTTGAGTTCGTTGGTTTAAGGTCGAAAATGTATAGCTACATAAAAGAGGATGGAAAAGGTGGGAAGACTGCTAAGGGTATCAAGAAGAGTACCATTAGAAATAATATAAGACACGACAACTATAAAAGTGTCCTGACAAATGGTGAGCAGATGTCTCACATAATTAAAACTATTCGCAGCAAGAGTCACCAACTAGGAAGCTACGAAATAAACAAGATATCCTTGAGTTGCTTTGACGACAAGCGACATATACTACTAGATGGTGTATCTAGCTATGCGTATGGACATTACAAAATAGTTTGAAATTAAATGTTTAAATTTCTCAAATGCTTTTTAGTCTTTAAATGTCTGTATTTAGAGATCACATGGTATGGTCTATCACATGTCTCACACACCCACTTATGAGTTCTCATCCACTCTTTGGTTTGTGCTCTATTTGCTACTAAAGCTTCTTCTTTGGTTTGGTAAATTTTTGGTCTTGCCATTATATATATTACTATATATTTTATTTGTCCACTCGTTGTAGTATGGATCTCCTCTCCCATCCCAACCTAGATCCTTGTATACTATGCTATACAGGTTATACTCGAATCGCACCTTGACCTTACCAGGTTTGAGGTCGTTAAGACTACCTCTCAACTTTATACCTCTTCTAGAGCATATTCTTATAACATAGAATATATATTTCGATATATTCTTGACAATAAGTTCGTTTCTTTTAAGAGACCACACTATCTCTATAAAATCACTGACAACTGTTGGTATGTCACTCTCATTGACTAGTCCAGTCAACATTCTCCCTAACCACTTACTGTAACTGTGAGCCGATTTATTGTACATCCAAATGTTAGGTACAAAGTTCCTTACACGTCCGTAGGTAGTCTCTCCGCACTTGTTACAACTGAATACACCATCTTCGATTTGGGTTCTATGGTTACTACACTTGTAACAATACATGGTGTCGTACCACTTTTGTGGTCTTGCGTCCTTAATTCCATTCTTGATTTCGTCCAACGTGTACCCTAGTGTAGTACCACTCCACTTTTTTGATGCGATCTCATCCAATGTATACCCAGCATAGAACATTCTCATTGTACGTTCGTCAACCATTTAAGTTAATATACTATATATACCTTTAGACTATAGTGTAGTAACTTTGTGGTTGAGTGTCTCCAACTCACATTTTATTGTTGCGATCTGTTTTAAAGCGTCTGATAGTAGTTGTTCCAACTTTTCTATCTGACTAGTTTGGAGTGTCGAGTCATGCTTTTTATTAAATTCAATAGCCATCTCCTTCAGAGTAGTACTCATTATACTACTCTATATATTAGATAACCTAAAGGTACCCCAACAACTCCAACGAATACCATTTGATACTCTTTCATCTCATCTGAAGGTTTGTAGTAGTCTGATAACTCAGGCTCTTTACTAAACGTCTTCCCATCATACTGTATAATAGTCAGTACTTTTCTTAGTTGATCCAAAGCGTGGTTCGTGTCGTTAATATCTGCGTTAGCATCTGACAACTGTTGCCTTAATTCCTGGACTTTGTCTCTCTGACGAATCTCGTTCTCGTAGAACTTTTCTTTCGCTTTTGCGAGACTCTCCAATGCTTTGTTGTGTCTCTTTATCTCTGTCTCGTAGCCTGTATGGTTTAGCTTGCTGAATATGAACCCAGCTCCTGCGAATGCTATGGCGTTGAACAAACCACCTGCTATCACACTAGCCATTATGTATTACGTTAGATTACTTTGAGAACGGGTCAATAGGTAAGTATTTCTTGCTCTGCGCCCACTTAACGAGTAGCGTTGAAACGCCTACAGCAGTCGCTAGCTTGAGGGTACCCTTCACTGATTCGGGGGTACCCAACGGTTCTTTTAGTACTTTCTTTGATGCCATGGATACGGCTACGGCTCCAGCAGTCACAAGGGCTGCGTCGTATAGCTCGTTCATCAGTTCTTTTCTGTCTATTGATGCCATATATTATACAATATGTTTTAATCGAGACTGTCGAGCTTGCGTGATGGTTTTATAACAACGGTCTTAGGCTCTTCGGTCACTACTTGTTTGTCTTGCCTCATCGTATAGTACAGTGAGCTAGCGGCTATTACCACTCCTATAGTACCTATGATGTATCCATAGTTAAAACTATCGTCCTCACTTATCACTCTCTCTCTCATCTTCCTCTCTTTGGCTGCTTTAGATATAGCAGCCAAGCGTTTGCCTGCCTCTACTCTCTTAGGGTCTTTGGTCCTTGTTGTCGACGTTATAATAGGTACGGACTCACTGTCAGTCATCTATACTATATGTGATATCTATAGTCACAGTCATCTCACAGTCATCTCACAGTCATCTCACAGATTATCTCACAGTCATCTCACAGATTATCTCACAGTCATCTCACAGATTATCTCACAGATAAAGTATTCGATGAAAGTATTTTTGGTGATTAGATAGTGTGGTTTCACTCTTGAATCTCCTATTGCAGTACTCACACAGGACTCTGGAGTCTATCATATATGTCTCTATGAAATGTATTATCTCATGTTGGTCTGAGGATAGTAACGTGTTGTACCCTTGTGATCTTAGTCTCCTTAATACCCTCAACTGGTTATCCCTAATAATCCCATTACCTTTCGGTGTTTTGAACTCTATAGCAAAACCGTTGTATCTCTTATGTACTGTAGTTGCGGAACTATCAAATCTGGTTGTCCACCACTATAACCCTTCTTCCATCCATCTATTCTTTTAGCAGATGTGTCTTGGTACTCACCAAGTCCTGGGATGACTATTGTTGGATGGTATATTTAACTATATCGTAATGCAAGTCTGTCTCATTCATTATTGATAACTGGTTGCATTGTATGTACTGACCCGTCTTTCTAATAGACGGTAGTACTTCTGTGAATACCCATTTTTTAAACTTCTTGGCTGACTCTAATTTAGACGAAAATATTAGTCTGTACACACCTGGCTCGTTTATTTGCCAAACCATACTTTTGACCAATACCCCGTTTTGGGACGTTGATACTTGGACCTTTATTTTCTCGTCGTCTGCCACATGGTCTGTTATAGCCTTACCTGGTCTCTTATATCCTAAGATTTCGGCTACCTCTTTTCCATAGAACCAAATATTGTCTCCATCTTTTACAGCAGTGACTGACATGTCGTTATTTCTAAATATTTTAGTGATACTCATCACCTATAATATACCACATGTTTTATTTTTGTGTTTAAATAGCAGTCACCTTAAGAAAGTAAACCACTTAATAGCACGAACGCGTGATCTGACCAAGGTCCCAAAATGGGACCTTGGTCAAAGTGACCCTTCTATCGATCACAAACATACTGTCAGTAAGGGGTCACATGTAGTGTCTTAATATTTTACTACTATTTGTACGCTATTAGGACATCTTAATTGTAGTCTTCAAAGTAGCAGTTATTTTTAAGAATAGCTGAGGTCCTGTTTCAGGACTACTTTGACCAACTCCCCCGTTTTGGGGGGTTGGTCGAAACGAGCTAATTGATGGTAATAATTCTGAGCACCTACTCTTGGAACTTGTCGACTGACACATCACTGGTTCTTACGTGTAGACCCGTGTTTAAAGGGGGGCGTGATTCGCGCCCCCCTTGTGTCTCGTACACTTTGTTGTACCTTTTCACCATTCCATTGATTGGTGGACATAAGTCAGTCACATTATCGTCCAACACTTTAACGTCTGAGAGGAACATTGACTCGTAAGGAAGACCTCTAAGATACGATCTTAGTTGTGTCAGTATCTTTTTATAGCTAGTGTGTGCAAACTTACAATGCTCCACTCTACTCGTCAGATTGGATTTAGCCAAGTAGCCTTGGATGACCACACCAGGACCACTAATACAAGCAATGATTAGAGGGTTAGCGGTTATCGATCCAGCTATAATCCCTACTGTCGTTAACCCTATGCTAGTCATGTTTAACGATAGTTTAATTTTCTTCAACCTTTTGTATTTCCATTTGTAACAGGCTTCTAGTTTGTGGTAGTACGCGTACAAGCGTTTGAGCTCTAGAACCTCTTCCTCTGACATATCCTTTGATATGTGATTGAAAACAACAACTGACTTCTTCCTCATATATCTTAACTCACATCATATTCCTTCATCATATCTCTACCAACTAGTATTATGTCTCGGCTCGTCATGTAGCCAGAGACAATCCTCACACCGTAGAACTCTATCATAGACGGGTACTTGTAGGGTGCTAGTGGTACTCTTGGTCGATGAACTCCAAAGATCGTTACGTAAGGAGATCCTATCTCTTCGTAATTAGCTGTGAAGTCTGAGTCTGTTGACCTCACGTTGTTCACCTTAACGTAGGAGTTACCCATCCGCCAATGTATTGATATCATATGTCTCTTGGTGGTGTCGATGTTATTTGGGATTGTACACGTGTACTCCTTTGCTGGAGCTCCACCACCATACGATAACTTATCACCTCCTTTGTACCCTATGTACTTGTCCCACGATCCGTCATCGTTTGAGATAATCGCCTCCCAATCTTTCGTATTTACCCTCATGGCTAACCTCACTACCATAAAAACGGATATGTCACAGTATTTCATACGTGGACAGTTAAAATGTATTCCAGCTTCAAGTGGAATTGGAGTTAGTTCGGGGGATAGGAAGCTATGACCATTGTTAACACCAATAATAGGACCATACGTTGGATCGTATTGTACTAACATGTTAGTTTTATCTCTAATGGTTTTCACTTTATTTGTTCCACTGTGGTATTCCACCATACTCACAGCATGGTTTGTGACGTTAAAATCAAATAGAATGTTGTAGGACTGCGTTCTAAAGTATTGTGGTAAGTATACGGACTCCAACACTTTTTTATTGATAGCATCCCAATCATCTTCTGGATCTGCTATGTTTTTGAGTGTCCTGAACGCCATATCTATGTCTCCAGACATCCTCCCACCGCTCACACTTAACTTAGGGTCACTGTCTAGATGTCTCTTCGCTCTTCTTAGTATTTTGTCACTCTCGTAGTCTCTGTCCTCAAACCCATAGTTTAGACTCATTATGTTATAACACATATTTGCTCACTAAATAGCCAGACACAGCCGAAACCACTAGAATTAACCCCAACTCTGTCGTGTTGTCACCTGGTGACGCCTTTGATGCCTCCAGACGGTGTGTCACCTTCGGTTTGTCGAGTGTCTCCAGACGTGTCACGTTTGATGTCAGACGGTGTGTCACCTTTGGTTTACCAAGTGTCTCCAGATGCTCTCCACCTTCTTGGTGAACTTTCTTAACCTCCGTCGTTTCCGTGTAGTTTAACCCACTGTTTACTCCAAACTTCATACTCTGCGTGGCAGTCTTCAATAGGTTGTTGTACCCAGCGATTTTGTTCTTGAGGATTACAACGTTACTCGGCATTAACCACGTAGACGGTGACAGTGCAAGATTTTGGACAACGTTAGTGTCTTTAATCGACTTGTTCATGTTGAGAATCCACGTTGAAACGTCGTAGTTTATAACACTGTCCTCCACCAACTTTCGGAACTCTTGTTGAGTCTCTAGACTGCCTGCTGAATCACCAACGACTGACACACGTGTCCTCGCTTGTGCACCAAGTGTAGAGTAAACAAAGGCTTCTATAGACTGATTTAGGTATTGTCTCCCAATGTTTGTGAAACCATTCGACACCAGAGGAACGTATCGTTTGTAGTCGTTCTTAACGTCATTAATCGTGAAGACTCTCTCCTCACCTGTTGTACCATCAGCAAGGACTTTACCCTGGTAGTAATGTTTTTTAGGAATCTTGTCTGTCTTACCATACAATTCTCCAGCATCAAACTCTCTACTTATCGATCTCATACTCTCACCACCTTCCATCCTTCTGAGAAGTCTTCTGATGGTAAAGTACAGATGGAACCTCATCACACTTGTGATAACAGGGTGAACTTCTTGCGAGGGTGACAAGTGTTGTAACGACACTCCACAACAGAAACTTGCACAATATGTTGCGAACACGACTCTATAGTAGCTCTCGTTGTCGTCCCACTTTGACTTTGTCTTTGAAGTGGTGATTTGTAATATTGGTAGCTTTGAGAGAAAGTATATTAACGAATACTCTAAAGTTATTCACTGGGTAGTTCAATACGTTTTCCGTTGGATAGCCATCCCAAAGTCCCCAGTGGTTCTTGCGACCTTTTGACAATGGTTGGATAGTTCCACCAGATAGCCATATTTCTGGAAACTTGTCGTCGTGACCTTTTGGAGACTTGTTGTTGTGTAACCAAACCCACATACTCTTGTCGTTTTTGAAGGTATCACTAGTTATGTTAGTGCTTATGATGTCGTTGTTTCTAAAATATATGTCAACACCATTAACCTCACCATCTTGTGAGACAGTTGGATCGAACTCAAACTTGCTCAAAGTGATGTGAGGGTACTTTTTTACTAGATTCAGCTTAGCCACACGTACGGCGTTAGCTATCTCTTTCTGGTTAACTATCATTGGTTTGTTTATCGTTAGATACTTAGTGTACTCCGGGTTACTCTTAAACCTACTCGAGTCTACACTAACGTCACCAATATTAGTTTTCGTCACGAAGAATATATGCATATGCATATTGTCGTCAACGTCAAGAAAAAACCTATTCTTGTCAGCATAAGGATACTTTCTTTTGAAAGCATCCATCATAACATACCGTACGTTATATGAGAGTGGTAGTATTGATTAGTGGTTCAACGAAAACTGTAGACCTACCAGAGTCAACTCTAGCAACTAACTTAGACCCTCACTTACTAGTGAAGGAGGCAACCATCTTTTGGGATTACATTAACGTAACCACAGATAACAACAAGATAACTTACGACAGTAGTGACCATGTTTTTAGTCCTGGGTACCACACCTTTAAAATGATTGCCGACGACTTGAAAGAGTTAGGAGACGTCAAGCTAGTAGCTAACAGATATGACTCGACGTGTACGATCACAACTGATCAACAAATAGAACTGTTTAAATTCGGACAACTTTTAGGGTTTGACGAAAACACTACAATAGCTACCACAAAAACCAGTCCTAACGTTGTTAACGTTAACAGAGGACTGAAATACATACAAGTAACGTCTAGTATCGTGGACATATCTAAGAACATAGTTAATGATAGCAAAAGTGGTTGTATCGCAGTACTACCAATAACTAGCACACAGACATTAAAGGGCTCTGTACAACATTTTGGTGTTGGGTCGAAAATCCCAATAAACAAAGGAGTCATCAACCAACTAGAGTTCAAGATAACAGATCAGGACGATAACAGTATTAACGTTGGTGAGGTGCTGTTAGATTTACACATCACGTAGTGTATATGGACATAGAGCAAGAACTAAGAGATATTTACTACAACCCATCAACTGGTTACCAGTCTGCTGAGAGGCTGTACCAAAAGGCACAAGAAGACGGTCTAAACGTTAGTAGGGCAAAGATAAAGGATTGGCTAAAATCTCAAGACACGTACACTAGGTACAAACCAGTTGTTAAGAAACACAAGTTTAGAAAAACATTTGTTGACTATATGGGTGAGCAGATACAGATGGACTTGGTTGATATGGGTAAGTACAAGCACAAGAACAACGGGTACTACTGGATACTAACAGCCACTGAGATCCTTAGTAGGTATGCGTTTACCATACCTGTCTACAGGAAAGATACGAAAAACATGACTAAGGCTGTCGCAAAGTTACTGGAGAAGGCTAAGGTTAGATTTGGTGAGTATCCAAAGCTGGTTCAGTTCGACGACGGTAAGGAATTCTACAACGTTGGTGTGAAGGATCTGTTGGATAAACACAACGTAAAGTACTTCAGCACGAACTCTGATAAAAAGGCAGCAGTCGTGGAACGGTTCAACAGAACACTCAAAACGTCTATGTGGAAGTACTTCTACAGTAAAGGAACGTACAAGTGGATAGACATTTTAGACCAACTCGTTGAGAATTACAATAATACCAAACACAGTACTATTCTAATGAAACCTAAAGACGTTAGTAAGAAAAACGAGAGTGAAGTATGGACGACATTGTTTGGACACCATTTCGGTGACTACCCACTACCAAAGTTCAAAGTAGGTGAGACTGTCAGGATATCAAAGTACAAGAGCATATTCGCAAAGGGGTATGAGGCTAACTTCACCGAGGAGCTATTCAAAGTATCAAAGGTTGTGCGTGGTGACCCTACCGTGTACGAGATAGAGGACCATGAAGGGGAACCCATCATCGGTAAGTTCTATGAGGAAGAGCTATCAGCTGTTGATAAAAAAGACGATGTTTACAAAGTCGAGAAGATACTGAAGAGAAAGAAGGTTAAAGGTAAGAAAATGGTTTTGGTTAAGTGGCTTGGCTATGACAGTAAACACAACTCATGGATACCAGAGAGTGATATTCAAAACATTGAGTAGTATATAATGACTGAAGGAGGGTTCGATGAAATCGGAATGAAAGATCGTAACGAGTTTGATAAATATACAGACGAAAAGTTAGAAGAAGAGTTCGACATGCTCAATAATATAATCACAGAAAATGAGACAGGACTAGAACTTAGTAGCACACATAGCAGAATCATCAGGATAAAACAAGAGATAGAGAGGAGAGTTATAGATCGTAGATTACAAGACAGGATCAGACATGCGGAGACGTCATTCATAGACAACGACGACGGAACAGTGTTAATAACTAATAAAGGAACCACCACTAATGCTCCAGGCAGTAGTGCTTGACGAACCGGTTACATATGGTGACGTCCACGACGAGAGTTTTAATTTAGCTTTCGAAGACGCTATCGAAATCGAAAGAAGACTGAAAAAACTAAACGAACTCAACAAAAAGTTGGTAAGAAATGGTATAAAAAGAACTGATCTAATAGGTTTGAAAATACGTAAACTGTATAGCAAAAGACTCGGTAATGATGAAATATCAAGGGATATAGTTAATAGGTCATACGTGACTACCTCAAAATCTATTCTTTTCAAACCGATAAACGAAGCCGGTGAGTATTTGAAACCTAAACTAATTCTAAAACTTGGAAAAAATGGTTTGATCTACAGTAAAGACAGTAGAAGTAAAAGTGCGATTGAGCAGTTCAAGAAGTTAGTTGAACAAATCCCTAACACCTCAACTAACGTTACAGGAAACACCTCAACTAACGTTACAGAAAACGAAGACACCACAGATTCAAGTAACTTCCCAGTAGTTGAAACAAAAGTGATTGACAATAATGTATTTGGGTTAACAGAAAAAGAAAATAGTGAGCTACGAGGTGTCCTAAACCAAAACAACGGTATCGATCCAGACACTAGACCACAATTTCTAAAAATTCAAGCCGACCATTTTCAGGACACTATTGACAAGACCGCAGACGATATGAATAGAGAGAAATATGGTTCCCCAGAGAGGACAGAATTGTATGAGCGATTGACAGGTCTCAAGATAGCTAGGGACCGAACCTTAGAACAATTGGAACGTGAGGAGGTTAGAGAACAACAAGAAGAGGACATCACTCGGTTACAAAAAATAAAGGAGTGGTTTAGAGAAAATTGGTTAGGCGCTTCAGCTTTAGGAATAATCATAGCCTCTTTCATCACCACGATTATAATATCCGCTAGAAGCGTAGTCTTCAAAGGTGGTCAAGCACTTGGAAAACTAGGGAAAGCTATAGCTAATCTAGCCACAAAGGCTGGCCCTCTACTGGCTGGACTGCTAAACGTGGTGGCGACTGCGTTAAAGTGGGGAGCTGCAGGTATATCTTGGTTAGCGTCTAATTTGTGGATCCTAGCGATAGCACTAGCTTGGTTCGTCTACGATCAGTACAAACAGAGGAAATAAAACATGTATTATAATATATAGTATGAATACTAACGAGAAAGAGTTGCTTCCTGGATATAGACGCCGCGAAATTTCTGCTATCAAAGGTATAAGAGCCCGTAACGTTGTAACGCTAAACCCCAACAAAGCCAATCCAGGGGAAGAGTTATACATCGACATCCCGAAAACAAAGGGTAACACTTGTTTGGTACCCTCTAGTCTCCATATTCTATTCGACTTTAAGAGTTCGAACGCGAAATCATGGTTTCTTAACAACCTTTCGAAACTACTATTTGAGAGACTGGTAGTAAAACTAGCTGGTGAGTCCGTGTACGACAATAGTGGTGAGAGCATCATCGGTACGTACAAAGACCTCTGGAAACCTAACAGTGAGCGAGACCAGATGGTTGAATATGGTATAGCAAACGAGAACCTTCGAAAGTTAATCTCAAAGGATGACAGTGGTGCAGCCAGTGGAGACGTACAAAAAGTTAGTGATGGTCTGATGTACTCCATCCATAACACTAAACAAAAGGTTCAAATCGACAAGATTCTAGAAGACCATGGTCTATACGCACCATACAACATGAACAACAATTTCAGGTATATAATCACACTCCCAAAAGCGTCTGATATTATGGTAGCTCAATCTGGATCAGCTGTGGCTGGCTATACGCTAGAGAACCTCGAGTTGGAGTACGAAACTATCGAGAATCAAGAGATTGCTGATGAAGTATCATCTCTATACACGTCTGGAAGGTCTCTATCATACGAACACATCACACTAATGAAGACTGTGGAGTGGGATAAGGGAATCACACTCGTAAACGAGAATATTAACCTACCAAGAAAATCAATGAGAGCCGTCGTTCTACTCTTCACAAATAAGATAAGAACTGACAGTGAGGTGTTCGTCTACCCAAACATAGAGTCGGTGAAACTCACTATTGAAGGTGTACCAAACATGGTATACAGCCAAGGAATACCAAAATCAAGACTCTGGGGAGAAGCGAAAAGACTATTCGGACAAGGACTAGACTCCGACCAGCATATGACTGTTCAAAAGTTTTACAAAGACGGTTTCGCTTTAGTTGTTGACCTTAGATCTATCGAAGATAACGTGAAAGTTGCAACTGGAAAAAGGATCGTGAACACTCAGTCAGGAATATTGATGGAAATCAATAAAGAAGCCACAATAGCGAATGTTATGTGCAGAATATTCGTGCTCTCCGATGGTCTCGTAAACTTCGTCAACAACGATCTACAATCAATCCAGTACTAAACATATAGTATTCTATATGAAAACACCTTTTAACATGCTGATTGTTGGTATGACAGCCTGCGGTAAAACGTACTACCTCTTGGATATGATAGAGAAAGACTACATGAATCACTTCGATTTCGTCATTCTTATATGTCCAACGTTCGAATGGAATAAGACGTACATAGAGTGGAAATACTTGAGAGACCCAGACTTTATCGCTATCCAGTGTGAGCAAGATAAGGTCAACGTAATCCTTAAACATGTGACCGACACTTATAAAGGTACCAACTCACTAATAATATTAGATGATTGTGCTGGTGGGCAGGACGTTAAAAACAGAACAAGCGAACTAGTTAAACTAGCCTTTAGTGCTAGACACTACAACCTATCCACAATAGTCATAATACAACAACTAACCTCAATCAGTAAACCATACCGTGAGAACATCTCAAAGTTAGTAACATTCTACAACCCTAATAGAAACGATATGAAAATTATCGTAGACGATTATCTCAACGGAGTTGATAAAGTGGAAATTCAGAAAATAATAAAACAGTTGAAAGACAATGAGTACGCAAGATTGGAGATACTTCTAAGACATCCATACTCATACGAAATAATCATTCCGCAAAAACAAAACATACCGTATAATATAGGACATGCCAAGACGTAAGACAAAAAATCCTGAGACAATTGACGAACTCATCGAAGACATACAAGAAGCAGAACAGGAAGTTATCGACGAACCACAAATCGATACACCACAAGTTGACGACACTCCGCAAACTGATGTAGACAATAAACGAAACGAACTAAAAAGACTCTCAGAAGACGGTGAGATAGACCAATCCGTCGCCTACATCAAAAAGGCCTCATCTAAAGTTATCAACAAGATCTATGAAGAATGGGAGGTAAAAAGAATGGAGAAAGCGAACGCGTTCCTATGTGATCTTTTAATAAGTAAGTTCGCCCACGCGTTAGGAGGGTTCAACGCTATTGAATCACCTGAAAAGCTCGAAAAAGAGTTGATTACTGATCAACTACTTAAAAGAGATGTAGAGAAGATTATATCATATATATCCCCCTACCTCCCTTACTTAGGGTTGTTATCAGGTGGACTAACAACTAGTAAACACGTACTAAGTCATATGGCTAGAGGGGAAACCCCTGAGGGAGAACCCCAGAACGAAGGAGACAGTACTATCTAATCACAATAAATTACAAAACGACCTAAAGACATGAGTATATACTAACTTAATGAGTACTGTAGTCATGAAGAGTAGTGTAAAACGTCAGAAGTTAGTGGAGGAAAAGATAGTGAGACTAAACGAAGACCTCCAATTTATCTACCAGGTAAGAGAGATGAAACGACAACTATTCGCTAATAGTAGTCTAGAGCGGAAGAAACTAGACAAGAGGTTTAAACGTACTGTACTCGGGGAAAGGATGACCAGTCGTAAAAGAGAGTTGCAGCTTCTACGCACTAATACTCGAAAAAATATTTTGTGAAACGTGTGTGATGATTTTTGAGTCTAACTCACTTCGTCTCGTTTTAGTAGTCTCGAAAGTGGGGTTAACAGCGAATTTTTCAATTTTGATTGCGAAGCATGAAAAAATGGAAAAATGCGCTGGTAGCCCCACTTTCTATACTACTTAATTGATGGCGTATGATGGCTAATTGATGGCGTAGGATGGCTAATTGATGACGTATCACGATGGCGTAATCCAGCCATGTTATATAGCCTGATATAAACACGGTAACTGACCAATCACAACGTGCGTAAGACACGACTTATTTTATAAATAAATAAATATATATATATATATATATAAACAGCGGTTGAGTGTGCGTGAGGACGTGTAACTTTGAGCTCCTCAAATACATAACTATTTTTGCTAATAGCGAGAATATTAGAATAACATACACACTAACTGTATACATCAAGTGGAATGTGCAATCGATATGTCTACTGAAAACCTAAGTCTTGCTTGGACTAGCGATTTTGACTCGCTCAAGAAATTTTCAAATGAAGTCCTAAACCTTGATGGAGAGTGGACACAGCCTGGAGGGGACAAGAAGCTCCTTACTTTTGGCAACTCAAGTATTGTATGGCGAAAAACTAAAGGTTTGTTGCTGTTTAAAGGTGAGCAATCAATAGCTGTTAAAACGAAAATTTGCGAAGCAATGCTACAAGAATCGTTTAACCCACCATTACAATCGCAATCGCATTCGAGCATGTCGCCTGGTGATCATATGGATGAGATCGAGAGTCTTAGATCTGGTCAGTTATTGAATGGTGAAGCAATTCAACTTTTGGCGAATTCTGTTTCGCAGATCTCTTCTATAATTGCTGAATTTCAAGCAAAAGTAAAACCCCCTTTACTGACGATTTAAGTCAAAAAAATATGGAAAAATCACCAGAGGAAAAAATTGAGCAATCTGAATATGCAAATTCCATCAACATCAATAATCCTATTGTCATAGAACAATCAGAACAATCAATGGAATCGAACAATGCAAATAGTGATGAATGTACTCCCTTGATAGATAAAAACACTTTAGAAAAAACTTTAGAGATAAGCGACAATCAAGAAGACATCTCCACATTAAATGAATTAATTGATGATGCGAGTGATAATAACATGAAAACCTCCTACGCAAAAGTTGCGAAATCACATCTAGATTCAAGAAACCCCTCTAAAACATCTACAAGATTTGTAAAGGATAAATTGTCGCTTGCTACTAATGCAAAGGAAAATACCCCAAATTCTGAGGGATTAATACACTCTGATGTGCCAGACGGCTTTATTGGAGTTGAGCGCAAACGAAAGAAATACAAGAAACTTTTCTTATCCGGTATTGCTGAAGGCGTAAAAGAAAGCCAAATATACTCTTACCTCGTTGAAAGAAATATAACCCCTACCAAGGTGTCTATCTTCCAAAGTAAACGTAAAGGAACAATGTCTGCTAAAATACATATCCCATTAATCACAAGTTCGGTTGTACTGGAAAAAAATTTTTGGCCAGAATTTGTATACTGTAAGCCATGGCAACAAAAAGTAGATAAGAGACAAAATACATTGCAGAAAAATAAAGAGACCCTAGTGGGAAACTACACAACTCTAGTATAATGGAGAATGTAATTCCAGTACGTATCTCGTCTAGAAGATGTAAAAAGTCTAGACAAAGACCCCTCTACTCTTATAGAAATCTAAGTCGTGTAAATGTTACTAGACAAGGACCCAGTAAACCAAAACAGATTCCACAATGTTTGGTGTTGAATGCTAGATCAATAGTCAAGCCTGATGCCTATCCTGCGTTATATGCGGAACTCAAGAGCAACAATATTGATGTTTGCTGTATTTCAGAAACATGGCTAAATCCAACTATAGCCAGTTCTCTAATTTGCCCACCTGAGTTCTGCATCAATAGAAAAGATAGGTTAAGTGCCCGTGGTGGCGGAGTGGCAATCCTTTGTAGAAAAGATTGGAGAATGCAAAAAATACCAAATATGGATAATCCGTTTGAATGCCTATGGGTAAAAATTACAACTGAAAACTCCAGTTTTAATGTTGCAGCTGTATACCATCCTCCCGACCATAATTAATTATAATGCAGATGATCTAATAGAATTCCTAATGGACTCATGCGAGCATTTATTATCGGAAAACCCTAATACGAAGATAATTATTACTGGAGATATAAACAGATTGAATATTCGTGACCTACTTAATCAATTATCTTTTACACAGTTGGTTAAATCATCTACAAGAGGTAACAATATCTTAGATGTTTTTGTTACAAATGCTCCTCACTACTGGAAGCAAATTAAAGTTAAGAAAAGCTTGGTAAGAACTGATCATAATATGATTATTGCATACTCGAGAAACATTATAAAGGCAAAAAGAACAAACTCATTCTTTAGAGATGTGAGAGAACATAGAAAATTAAATATGCTAAGAGAACTAGAGAATGTGGACTGGTCCAAGATAACAAAATATGACCAAGACCCTGATGAGATGATTAAACAATTTTATGAAAGTCTCTGGCCGAGATTCGAGAACAATTTTCCACTGATAAAAGTCCGAACCTCGTCACGTGATCCACTATTCATGTCCCCTCTTGTAAAACATTTGTTGAAAAAAAGGAAGAAAACTGTAGGCGTAGGTGATGAAGAATCTACTTTTCGTCTACAAAATCAAATTAATACACTAATTCGTGCCAATCAACTTAATGCTGTTCAAAAAGAGAACCAAAAACATAAAACTGGAACAAAGAAATGGTGGAACAATGTTAATAACATTACTGGCAGGAAAGAGAAGAATTCTGCATCTGTTAGCTCTCTGATTGATCCGAATGTTATAAATGCCTACTTTCAAACTATTAACACTGACCCTAATTATTCAGCTCCTCAGTTACTAGAAATTCCAGAAGGAACTAGAATTCCGTTTCTTTCTATTGATATTGTCTATAACTTCTTAAGAAAACAGAAGCGTTCATCATCTGGCCAGGACGATCTACCATATTGGTTCTGGAAGACATACGCAGCTGAATTAGCTCCAGCTATAACAGAAATATTTAACGTATCTCTGAAAGTTGGAAAAGTCCCTGAAGTATGGAAGAGAGCAAATGTAGTTCCAATACCAAAAGAAAATGTTATCAACTCAAGTTCTCAATTGAGACCTATCTCACTAACAGATATCATAATGAGACTATTTGAGAGATGTATATATAAAAATGAGATTGCAGATGTTATATATTATTCAATCGATTCTGACCAATACGCATATAAAGTAGGACACAACTCAACGATGGCTCTAATTAAATGTCAACATACGTGGTTGAAAGGGTTGGATAATGGTGCCAAATACGTGAGAGTACTATCATTTGACTTTAGCAAGGCTTTTGACAGTGTTCCACATGACATACTATTTGAAAAAGTTAAGAAATTGCCTTTTAACCCGTGCATCATAAATTGGATGATTGATTTCTTAAAAGATCGCAAACAGAGAGTAACAGTTGATGGCATCACAACTGAGTTCTTGAAAATTAATCGTGGCGTGCCTCAGGGAACTGTTCTAGGCCCGATACTATTTTCAATAATGGTAAATGACATTAAATCAGTAAATCCAATTAATGAACTCTGTAAATTCGCTGATGATATAACAATAGAAGTCCTGGGCTATGATGAGGATGATACAGGTACAGAAGAGGTAGAAAATATGAAATCATGGTCAGATGAAAACCGAATGGTGCTGAATATGAACAAAACATATGAAATGATTGTTCGTGGGAGAACATCGATACCTCTACCCAGTTGCATTCCGTCCATCAAACGGAAAACATGGCTCAAGATACTTGGAGTTACCCTTGAGGAAATACCAGAAAATTGGGATAGACACTTCGAAGAGATGCTCAAAAAAGCGAGTGGAAGAATGTACATTTTACGAGTGTGTAAATATTATGGTTTTACAACAAAGCAGTTAGAACTTCTCTTTCAGAGTTTAATAATGTCATTATTCACCTTTGGAATTGAACTTTGGGGAGGAGCATCCTATACTAAATACATCAGTCAGATTGATACGTAACAGAGAAATCTAATTTTAGAGAAATAATAAATAAGAGAGACAAGAGGTTATGGAATAAAATATTAGATGATGGAAATAATGCATTAAGAGAACTTTTACCCAACAAATTAAATCGAACTTTAAGGCAAAGGGGACATGACTTTGAACTGCCTTTAGTGAAAACTGAAAGATTTAAAAAATCTTTTGTAAATAGATGTCTTTTCAATTTTATCTAGTGTATGATATTTTAATAATTTTTAACAATACTGTAGAATTTTACTAGTTTTATTAAATTATTCATGTAAATAACTAATGAAGAAAAATAGACTACATACCTTATTTTTTATAATTCCATGTAAACTCGGACGTGTGTTTCGAGTATTGATTAATAAAGACTATTATTATTATTATATATATATATATATATATATATATATATATATATATATATATATATATATATAGGTTAGATATAATAGTGTCACCAATTAGTTTGTAAAAGCTAAATAACCTAGATACTTGCATAAAGTTTTTCTTATTTCTTATTATTATATACTTAATATACTAAATGTGAATGAGACTGTTAAATTTCTGGCCCGTGTTTCCTCACTGTACGCCGTGAGCATTTCCCACAGACAAACTGCTGGTGTCACAAGAAATATGTCACCCCAAAATATGTCCCCAGCTGGACAATTTCATAGGAAATATGTCCATTTACATAGCTGCAGAGTACATCGTATTTGTTTTAATATAAACCTTCGCAGAAACATTAAGCCCGTTTTCCACTTCACCATTTTGCTCGCCGCGCTAGCGAAATATTTCCACAATGACATCATTTTTTTCAGTTGTTGACCAATGAAAACGGGAAAAATTATGTCATCGGCGAAATGTTTCTCTAGCGGCGAGCGCGAAATGATGAAGTGGATGATAAGCATAAAAAGAGACTAAAAAGAAACGATGTATCCATATAACTATCTTTTTTATGGAAAGCGAATAAGCGATGTGGAGAGATCTTTCTAAGTCACCAGATTTTTGCAAGAATGTGAAGTTCATCAGTACACCTAGGATGTTAACCTTTGTGAAGCATACTGTAAACGACTTGAAGATTTTAACAACTTTTTAAGAATCTTATCAAGAACTTTCCCGCTTGTAGTAATACAGCTGCAGAATTGAAGCAATTCTTGGCAACTATCTTCGTCACTTCCAAGATAGAATACATTATCTTGACGGACCGTTCCGACTATTTACACTCGGTTTCGTTGTCGTAGATTAATGTTAAGGGATGGCTAAAAGGGATCACTCAAAAGGACCTTTCTGTTTTTGTTTGGTCTTTATTTTTCGTTAGGTTAGGGTTAGCTACGGTTTGGGTTAGGTTTAAGATTAGGATCAAGGTTAGAGTTATAGGGTTAGGATTGAGATTAGGGTTAAAAGTTCTAGAAAATGTGAAGGTCCTTTTAGCCTTCACCGATTGTTAAATAGTCAATTCAGGGCCATGGCGAGAGTGGGAATGTGACCCATCCCCACCCAGAAAAACTGCTATAAGATTTACCCGGCCTAGAGTTTTCGGCAAATTGTCAGAATTATGCAAAGACAAAAGACAAATATTTCGGCGAAATGCCTCCTCATGCCCAGGCGCTTATAGTTTGCTACGCCACCACGTGTGACGCGTGTGCGATAGATTTATTTAAGGATGTTCATTGTAGATTTGCGCACGTGTTTTGAATGACCACACCCATTGACCACGCCCTTTTGTCAGCAAATGTATTGCTCAAACCACCCTTACTTAACTGCCTTCGCGACATTCAGGAAAGAGTGCTTTAGCTAGTCGACACGGGTTTGTCGATCCTGCAGCTTTTGAATTGGCTGAACCACCTTCGACTTCTGAGGTTGTTTGATTATTGATGCCAATTTATTTAATATCCCTTTTATCACGGAGCTCCAAAAGTTCATCTATTGCCTAGCAAAACCGGGGGACTAACCGACTTTAATTACGTACGGGTAACGGGTTTTAGTCTTATGCGTCAACATTTGTAAAACCAACGTTTTACGCGTCAAAATGTTGGTCTTACGCGCCATAATCTTGGTCTTACGCGCCATAATATTGGTCTTACGCGCCACGCCAGGCAAATTTCAGTTACGTATGGGTTTTGGTCTTGAGAGAAATTCGTTTCAGTTTATCAGAATAGAGACAAGTACGGGTAGGACAAGTTTTACTTGCGAAAACTTTTACTCTTTTTGTCTGGTTTGGTGTTCCATATAATCTAGTCCAGCACTTTTACCACCGTCGACTCACATCTCCTTACTCACGTCTCCAACCAGCTGTTGTGGTCTAGTGGTTACTAAACATGTCTATGAGCTGGGCGACACAGGTTCAAATCCTGGGTCTTAAAAATAATTTGCCTTTGCAATAATATAATCAGCAAAAAGACTTTCGGGTCTTCTCGGCCTAACGACCTTAAATCGTAGGCCCTTGGAAGTTGGAACCCTATTATACATAGGCTTCTAGCCTGTTGGGGTGTTCTGTTCACCTAAAAGAGTAATAAATCTGATAAACTAAAAACTAAACTATACACTTATGTTTATTTACTTTATGTTTATTTACTTTACCATTACTACTCGCTACTATTTCCATGCAATACTCATCTGTCTTACATTTCTCAATTCCGCAGTAGACACATGTACTCGCAGAATATTTTTAATAATGGTTCTAAAGTTTTTGATAACAGAATACTTTGTATAGTGATGGAGGACTAATGAAATAAAGTTTTATGTATGCATGTTAGCCTGCGTACAGACGCTCGCGGGCGCAAAAAGGCGGCACTAAGTAGCGTCTGTGCATCAGAACCAAATTGTGTGTTCTGTAATTTATGCCGATTATTCGCAATGCTTATAGATTGGGTTTATGCCTTATAGTATAGACTTGCTCCAAGTCTGCCTCTTGATTGTTTCGGGTTTATTTAAAGACGGGTTTGTTTCGAGAAGACGGATTTATTTCGAGAGTGGTCTGGTTTCAAAGACGGGTTTGTTTCAAGGTTTTGAAAAGAACCTGTCTCGAAACAAACCCGTCTTTAAACAAATCGGAAACAATCAAGAGGCAGACTTGGAGCAAGTCTATGCTTATTCACTAAAAGTTTATGAAATCATATGAAGAGCAAACTTAGTTCTACTGAGACAAATAGAACAAGCTGAAAAGCTAAAACGAAACAGCATCACGAGAATCAGCACTCGACGGCTACCTGGAAATATCGTATATGATTAACAATTCGATTCCCGCATCTCTTCGACTGTTTGATCATCCTCGAACCAAAATTATGCCGACTATAAACAGTCATCCTTTGAAAGTATTAGCAAACTCTTTAATAGCGTCGTTTACACGGAAACGTTGAGGCGGCTGAGAAACTGTCTTCGTACCAATTGAATTCACGTATTAACTAAATTTTCTCTAAGCGACCAATCATGGTCTACTCTAAATTCCGTATGGTAGCTACGTCACAGAACACGATTAACGGCGCTGGTTCATAGTCTGTGTTTTTCAAATTTCACAGACTATGACGTAGGCTATATGTATGTAAGCTTAGTACTGTTCCAAAGAATATGAAGTACACTCAATAGTTTATTTAAATATTTTAAACTAGTTTATAATGTATACAGTAATTATATAAAAAAATAATGTGCTACATAACGCAACATTTCTGAAATATTTCACACCGTGTATACTATAAATAGGGACTATCATTAATTTGTCTTTGATTTATTAGTGCGCAGTCCCTCTAGTATATCTTTCCAAAAATAATAAATTCTTACGTTTGACTATTGTTTAATAGTTGTTTTATAATATATGAAATAATAATTTTCATTGGTCTTGTTTGAAAATCTTCATGTTCTTTTTCGTTAAGGGAAACCTGATCTCTTTCTAGTCTATTTACAAGTGTAACACATACAATGCCAGCTGCAATGTCTGCTCTTTTGCACATAGCAGCAAAACAAGCTGACTCCATCTCAATGTTACAAACACCAGCTTTATGAACGTTTTGTAGATAGGACAGTTTATCTTCTTCTTTATAATCACAAAATGCACCATCTAATCGTGCTTGACCTAAAATAAGGAAAGAAGTACTATAAACGATTCAAGAATTAGCATTAATTTTTAAATAATGTTTAACAAACTAGTCAGCAGAAAAAACTAAAAACTTGATGAGCCATTTCATATGTCCATTGGCGCATAGATAATGGAGGAGAACTGGATAGGAAACTTAACGAAACCGGAAACAAAATTTGCACTGCAACTTGCTATCATGGTAATTATACGATTATAGGCGGTTATTGCACCTAACAGGTTGGCCCACATAGCTACAATCAGACACTACTGAACTTAAAGTGCCTATGACACGAAAATTAAGATTACCTTATTTGAAAGAACACTTCAAATGACAATCTTTTGAGGTTTCAAGGAACACTTCAAGGGATATCTTTTGAGGTTTTTCGTTTCCTTTCTTCGTTCTTGAGATATTTTAGTTTGTTTAATATGCAAATGACAATGGTGTGACGTAACATGCATAATGACTTACCGGAGAAGGTTATTTATCTTTGCTAATATAAAACCAAATTTAATTTGAATGAAGCATGTGCGTGAGTATTTCCAAAAACATACAACTTGTAGAATTTCAAGTGATTTTGTGTGATAATAACAAAGATATATAACCTTTTCCGATAAGTCATTATATGTGTACGTCACACCATTGTCATTTGCATATAATACAAACTGAAATATCTCAGCAACGAAGCAAGTAAACGAAAAACTACAAAAGATGTTACTCTGTCATTTTAAGTGTTCTTTCAAATAAGGAAAACTTAATTTTCGTGTCATAGGCACTTTAGATATTATACCATTGTTTAAATTCAGCAATAACTTATCGTAGCCATGTAGGACCATCAGTTACTGCATCGGGTCCTTATAAGTGTATAATTACCATAACAAGTTGTGCAAACATCGTTTCCGGTTTCGAAACATCGTTTCCAGTTTCCTATCCAGTTCCTTTCCAGTTTCCTATCCAGTTTCCTATCCAGTTCCCTTTCCAGTTTCCTATCCAGTTTCCTATCCAGTTTCCTATCCAGTTCCCTTTCCAGTTTCCTATCCAGTTTCCTATCCAGTTCCCTTTCCAGTTTCCTATCCAGTTTCCTATCCAGTTTCCTATCCAGTTCCCTTTCCAGTTTCCTATCCAGTTTCCTATCCAGTTTCCTATCCAGTTCCCTTTCCAGTTTCCTATCCAGTTTCCTATCCAGTTTCCTATCCAGTTCCCTTTCCATTTCCAGTTTCCTATCCAGTTTCCTATCCAGTTTCCTTAATTCCAGTTTCCTATCCAGTTCCCTTTCCAGTTCCCTTTCCAGTTCCCTTTCCAGTTTCCTATCCAGTTCCCTATCCAGTTCCCTTTCCAGTTCCCTTTCCAGTTTCCTATCCAGTTCCCTATCCAGTTTCCTATCCAGTTCCCTATCCAGTTCCCTTTCCAGTTCCCTTTCCAGTTTCCTATCCAGTTCCCTATCCAGTTTCCTATCCAGTTCCCTATCCAGTTCCCTTTCCAGTTTCCTATCCAGTTCCCTATCCAGTTTCCTATCCAGTTCCCTTTCCATTTTTCATCTATGGTTCGCGTAATAATTTTTAAGAGTTACTTCAAAAACTCATTAATAATTTATCAGGAAAACACAAAAGAAAGTCATTACGGCGTATCGTGTCTTTATATGTGATAAAGACTGATGATTGTCTGATGATATTGAATGATTGTCTTTATATGTGATAAAGACACACTTGTTGTTCTTGATAAATTTCTCGCTGGTTTCTACGTCTTAGATGACGTTGATTTTTAAAATTAATAAGGACGACAATGAACGAATAAAATGGTTTGTTTTAAAGGCCATTCAAAAAACTGGCAGAACGTGTTGTATCGTGTCTGAAACACTCGCGTCGTGTCTTGTATAAGTAACAGCATGGTTGCAATGCAATTTGGAAAAACTACTTTTCAAAGATCTCAAAATAGCACGAGTCCCAAGGACGAGTATTATTTGAAGTCTTCACGAGTCCATGTTGTTTTCCAAATTGCACCAGAAACCATGCTTTATATTGATAATATACAGGAAAATGTTAGAGACAAATGGACTAATTACAACGTACGGATACAGTATATTTTTACACGGTGATGACACACATTTTTGCAACTGTTGTTTGGGATTATAACTGTACTGGAATCAGCCAATAAGAGTCGAGAAACAATTTCCTGTTTATAATAAAAACCAAATAAAACACAGCTGCTAGTTTTTTGAAATAGCACATAAGCTAAAATGTGAAATATGGAATTAAAGAAATAAATAATATAAAGAAAGATATCAGTTTATTTTAGAACAAAAACTTTGATATTATATGAAAGTATCATGCTTAAATAATACTAGACGTCTCTCCCAATAATACGAGAAACTTAAAATACGAAAAAAAGTCAAAGATTATATGAATAAAGGTCTTTTACTAACAAGATCCGGGAACCGAATAACATATTTGTCGCATGTATTTAAGGGATATGGTAATCCATGAGTTCGAGTTCGAGTTCGAATTAATTTCGAGTTAACCTCGAGTTGACTTAGACTAGGTAAACCAACAAACTGTCCCCAACGGTTTCAGACATTACTAGAACACCATTTTGATGATAATGGTCAAATTATAGAAGCTATCCCCAACACAACACCAATCCTAACCCTAACCCCCGTGTCGCGGACGAGGTCGCGTATATACTGGGATGCCACACGGGTGACGATGTCTGGCGAGGTGGAGTCGAGGTCGGGGTCAGTGGTACTGACAGTGCTTCCACTTTTTATTTTTGAAATTCCTTGCTTTCGTGTCAAAATTTCCTTAGATTTCCTTGACCAAGGAAGAAAATTTCCTTGAAATTTCCTTGAGAAAGCTTTTAGTTTACAGTACAACTGAGGTCCGTGTAGGAGACTGGACCGACCAACTACTTACTTAATTAGTTAATTTTAAAAGAGCGAAAGTGAAGAGAAATGAGATATATCAGATATTAACAGATTAACTATATTGTATTAATATTTTGAATATTTATGACAAGAACGAGCCGACTCAGCCGAGCCTGCCGTCGCTGCCGACGAGACGCTTTTGTCGCTTTAGAGTTTAGCACTTCATGTAATATAAATGTTCGCGTTCGCAGTCCGCAGGACCAGCAGGTTGCATTTTATGACTTTTTAATAGACTACGTTTACTTTATTTATTGAAATTGATGTGACAACTGCAAGAATTTATCAAAAGTTGTCTGATTACAATATTTCCTTAGATTTCCTTGAATTTCCTTAGATTTCCTTAAATTTTTTCCTTCCTTGAAAATTCCTTTTTGGGGTCAAAATATCCTTCAAAAAGGAAATTTCCTTGAAAGTGGAAGCACTGGGTACTGAGGAAGCTTTCCAGCGGGTCGGCTTCGTCCACCTTCGAACCTTCCTTCCAGTCCTACCGAGTGATACAGGGAGGTCGTGACGTCTTCGTTGGAGCGTCGGGAAAACTTCGGAAGTACTCGGCCCATCATCGGAAGTTATCGGAACAACTTCGGAAGTTGTAGTAACAACTTCGGAAGGTGTCGGAACAACTTCGGAAGTTGTCGGAACAACTTCGGAACTTCTCGGAACAACTTCGGTTGCTACGTTTGTAAGTTTATGTATTTCTCGGATAAAATATGCAAGTTTTATCCAGGTTCCTTTTTAAAATTCTTATTCCTGGACCAAAATAAAGCTGCGATATGTTCTTTATTTGATAAAGTATTGTAAGAACCGGGGGTTGCACACTGTAACTATAGACTGATAACTGTAACTTTAGTTTTTAAAAAATTGCAAAATTATTACCTTCATAAAAATCAGATGTGCACATTGTATCACCCATAACGACAGGAAAATCATGAGATTCGCCACAAATCATTAATTCTGATGCTATTTTGCTATCAAGGTCAGTGGGATAACTGATTTTTGTTCCTAGTACAATCTAAATAAACAGAATTTTAAATAGTTTTAAAATTCTTTTGTTTAGACGACAAGGCCAAAAGAGTGAAAGATAACTTTTTGATCTAGCAGTATACATATATATATACATATATATATATATATACGTATACATATATATACGTATACATATATATACACACACATATATATATATATATATATGTTATTTACCGTTTGGGAGGTCAGTAAGGAGAAATATTTCCCGAGGTCTCAAAAACGTTTTGACGTTTTTGAGACCAAGGGAAATATTTCTCAATACGGACCGACCACAACGGTAAATAATTGATTTATTTTTTGGCTTGTTTTTTAGTCGTCATCAGTATTTCTAGTGGACATCAGTAAGTCTGTGCTCTTTCTTCGTCAAAGGAAATTGCGAGTACTTTAGCACTATATCGTGCAGTTGAATGGTTTAAAGAATGCCTCACTAGCAAATAAAACGCCAAGCTTAAATTTCTCATTCATAACATCATTTAAAATTATTTAGCATCTCAATTCATCTTAATAACTGACTTGCTCAAATTTTGACTCAAGTAATCCATTTACAACTTTTTTCGTAATCACCACTGTTCCAGGTACTGTACCTGATTCCAAAAGAGAAAAATCAAACATGGGAGAACACAAAATTAACCATTTGAGCTGTAACATAATTGAAATTATATAGTTCTAAACTTTACTACATTTGAGACATAGTTTGAACTTTGACGCTACTCTGGCGTTTAAAAGTTTTTTGAACGTAACTTTAAAAGTTACTGAAGACACTAGAGTGTCGCAACGTTGGGTCATGAACAGTAACTTTTTGATCACCCCTGATGAAGACACTAAATTGGAGTGTCGAAACGTTGGGTCATGGACATAACTTTTAAAGTTTCGTTCAAAAAACTTTTAAAACCAGAGTAACGTCAAACTATGTCTGATTTATCACCTGGTTACGTTGGGAAATTATTTGTTTACTATAATTACACTTGTTCAAACAGGGCCATAGCAACCCGGGGGTGCTGCATAAATAGCTGAAAATAAATGAGATTTTTATCAGCAGACGTAGCACTTGATACGTTGTCTGCCGAAATGCATCGTGCTCGTTTATTTTAAGCCTATTTATTTCTCAAATCTTTAAACAGTTCTTCTAAGAACTCATTTATCTTTCTCATCCTTTGCTCCAATATTACTCCATTATTAGATTTTGGTAAATGTGTTTATTAAGTAAGTAGTTTAGTTTTCAGAACGTTCTGAACTTATTACTAATCACCATGGTTAGTACGTTTTATAAAGCGATATTTAAATAAGTAGTTTAGTTTTCAGAACGTTCTGAACTTATTACTAATCACCATGGTTAGTACGTTTTATAAAGGGATATTTAAATAAGTAGTTTAGTTTTCAGAACGTTCTTAACTTATTACTAATCACCATGGTTAGTACGTTTTATAAAGCGATATTTAAATAAGTAGTTTAGTTTTCAGAACGTTCTGAACTTATTACTAATCACCATGGTTAGTACGTTTTATAAAGCGATATTTAAATAAGTAGTTTAGTTTTCAGAACGTTCTGAACTTATTACTAATCACCATGGTTAGTACGTTTTATAAAGCGATATTTAAATAAGTAGTTTAGTTTTCAGAACGTTCTGAACTTATTACTAATCACCATGGTTAGTACGTTTTACAAAGCGATATTTAAATTCGTAACCACGACAAAGTCACTATTTTAGATTATAAAATAAGTCGTGTCTTACGCTAGCTGTGATTGGTCAGTTACCGTGTTTATATCAGGCTATATAACATGGATGGATTACGCCATCGTGATACGCCATCAATTAGCCATCATACGCCATCAATTAGCCATCAATCCCCATCAATTAGCCATCATACGCCATCAATTAGCCATCATACGCCATCAATTAGACATCACGGCGCCATCATACGCAGTTTGGAGAATTTACGTGTTGATAAAAAAGATATTTGTACATTTATTCGCTTTCTACGGGTTATTTTATAAAAGAAATAGAAAACATTTTTATCCGTGTTCCCATACGTTATATAAACACTCGTGGAAGTTTGGGAGAACTCGAAATCGCGTGGAAACACTCGCCCTACGGGCTCGTGTTCCCACTATAATTTCTCGTTCTCCCAAACTTCCACTCGTGTTTATATAACTGTATGTAAACACGGAAAATGTTTTCTATTTCTTAAATAATATTTCTCATATATTTCTTCTCCTGCTCACCTAGTCCTCCACATGTTCCAATTCTAAAAAGTACAACATCCTTGGCATCTGCATAATGTAACACTTTTATCAGCTCATTTAAAATGATGGAAATTGAAGGAGTTCCAATGCCATGCTTAAAAAAAATGACAGCATCACATTAAAAAACAAAAAATTCTCTAATGAAAAAATTACCAAATACCAAATCGGTCTGGTATCATGCTAATTCCACCATGCTCTGAATTAGAGTGTTGATAGTCAGTGGTGCATACGGTGCGCCACATAGGGGCCATCAGCTCATACATGTTGACCGCCTCTATTTAGTATAATTTCTGAGCTTAAAAGAGTTCTGATTGGCTGACTGGCCAGTAACTCTGAGACGATAAGCCCGCCGCACATGAGGAAACAGCTTAGCAAATCTGATTGCCAGTGAGACGCTCTAACCATTGAGCCACCGAGACTCAGATGGATAGCGAAGGTTACAATGATGTACTGGTTCGATTGATATATATACTGCCTATGCGGCAGTCACTATATATCGGTAAGGTTTGGATGTGTTAATATACACACTGCTGTATAAGGGCGACAATCCGTGTCTGAAAGTGGGGGCCGGGGGGATGAAAACCCGAGAGGTCTGGGGGGATGAAGGCCACCAAAAATCGGAGAGAGGTCTGGGGACCTTCTCATTGGGAAAATGTTTGATTTTTTAAGGCTTTGAAACGCTGTTTCCCGCTTTTCTGAGAGCTGTTTTATATCATAAACAACGAGAAACATAATTTAATATATAGTTGATAGATGTGAAACTAGCCAAAAAGTTAGTGCTTCGGAAAGTGATTCGGTTCAAACCAAACCAACTGCATCGTTTGCGGCAAAGTAAAATGTGTGGCGTAATAACAAAATGCAAATCATGCTTAAACTTGAAACGAATTGTCATCAGACTTTTAGCGTTTTTTATACATAAAGCGTTAAAGCGTTCGAGTGCGACTACAACACCAATAATAACTAACTGTTGGAGTCTGATGGAGATTGCCAACTCTATAATATAGTCTCTACATTGGGTGTCATTATTCAAAAGAGTACAGTTTCGGACGTGCTTACTTAGTATTTGGCCCATGAGGATTGTGCTTTCACGACCATTGTCGATCAAACTTACTAGAAAGCTCCAAAAATGTTCCTACGGATTTCAGATTGCACAGCAAATACTTTTGCCTGCAGTTGACGGACATCAACGTTGTCTATACTGTCATACGCAGTGCCGTTGATTTTTAATAATGGCTATGTAAAAACTTTTCAATACGAAATTCTTAACTTTTATATGTAAGATGACATCGGCCTCGAGAACCGAGCAACAATATGTCGGATTTTTGGAGACGTCGTCTGAGCAGGGGCTTCCGCGCGCAAACCATTGCAGTTTATATTATACGTACAGCCTAGTTCAGGCATTTCACATCTGTTTGTTTTGATTCTATTATCAAAAATAAATTTTACATTAATATCAGAATCAGAAAGAGGAATACTGGAGAAGATTATTGTTTAAAATAATAAATTTTAATTGTTTAAAACGAAAAGTCAGAAGGGGATAATTATACAGGCATCTCCCTTGGTCAAAAAGTGTGTGTGTGTGTGTGTGTGGGGAGGGGGGGATACATCCCCCATCCCCCCTAGGATTGACGCCCTTGCTGCTGTAGTGAATGTGGGAGAGCTTGGAGTAGACAAGTTACGTTATAAAGTTACGTTCAAAAACTTTTTAAAGCCAGAGTAGCGTCAAACTATGTCAATCCGATGTATCTGCTGTCTATATTTTATGTATCTGCTGTCTATATTTTTGCTGCGATTTTTCTCTTTTTAACGCATGCGATGGAATGGATTGTCATACGAATGTATTGAACCATTTGTGCTGATCTAAGACGTTCAATACTTTAGTGAGTCATCCACTATATCGTATACGTCAGGGTCAGAAAAATCGCCTGTGTAGACGGGCCTTAAGGAATACGTACTTCAGTGCAATGATGGCACAATTTGGCACAAATGTTAACCAATAAACGAGACTTGACTAATCAGAATGCAGTAATTTTGTCATGCGTGTAACCGTACGTCACGTAAACGTCATTTAAAAGTCTCATATTCCATTTGTATTGCAGTGTACTGCATATAACAATATTGATGCTGTGACATACATTTACAGAGAGTACAGGACCAGACTTGTACATAACATAGCGATCTGTCTTTGTTAAACTGTCTACTGAACCATTATATAAACCTTTATAGTTGTTCAGTTCCTTTTGAATAACCTCAGCAAATTTCCGCATTCTAGTGCTGCTACCTCCTAAACAAACAAACTGAAAAAGAAACATATATATATATGTGTATATATATTAGATATTTACATATAGTAATACATAATGTATTATTATTATACAGTGTTTCTTTATCTGGGTTTTTAATATTTAACTACCAATAACTAAATGATGTGTGAAGTTGATCATCCAGGTTGTTGTAGTCTTGTTGGCGAGACTTCTAGTTGTTGTAGACTATTGTTGGTGACTGATGTTTCGACGGCCTCAGCGGCGGTCATCTTCAGAGTCAAGTGACGTCACACAACTTCACACATCTAATGATACTCCTAGGTTCAAACCATTTACTTTAATAACTAAATGATTAAAGTTTATGATTAACATTTTAACTAAGATTTACACAGATATCTACTGTGTATATATGTCAGGAAAACTAACCTTTATGTCACCAAACATACTTTTAAGATCATCTTTTGTGTTTAGTCCAAGATGAAATAATTCATCAACAGCCAATCCTAATAAATGAGGGTTCTTTACATAATTTAAGTTGTTCATGTTGTATTGGGAAAAACAGCTGTAAATGGAAACGTTAAAGAATAAAATTTTAAAATTGCTAATTTGACAGAATTACTAAATGCTAGTACTGTAGTATAGGGTCATGCTTATGAATTGACAGCAACTGTGCACAAAACATGGGCAGATTATTTAAACCTCATGGGCAGATTATTAACCTCTTATTAAGTGAGAGTGCGATCATTACGGGAAAATATCAGACCGAGGTCTTGACAGTACGGACCGAGCCTGTAGGGCAAGCACCGTACATGAAAGACCGAGGTCTGATATCTTCCCGTAATGACCAAGCGGACGGGCCGGGGACCATGGATGGGGTAAAAGAAACTCTAGGGGTGTAGGAAGGAAGGAAAATCGGGAGTGTGCAGGCTAGGGATGGCGCAGGCTAGTAATAGAGCCCCAGCAATGGTAAGAGGCCAATTGAGAACCAAAGTTGAAGTGGTGATGAGAAACAAAACTTAATTTCAGAAAGAGCAGAGTTGGTGTTCTAGATGTCATTTAGATTAAGGAGGTGCATTATACAGATAACATGTGAACTCTCTGCAGTGTTTGACTGCCAGCTAGGCTATGAAATAGCATGCAAGAATTGTGCTGGGTATATAATTTTAGTATTTCTATTGCACTTAAAACATAACAAGTTGTCTACTAGAGTGAGGAAGATAAAGAATAATGCTATATTTGAGGAAGACGAAGGAGGATTCTACAGGAAGAATAAAGAAACAAAGATCCTCCATGAAGAAATTCCACCAATGGAGAAGTTTGTTGAGTTTTGTTCTTTCTGGTCAGCTATGATTTTATTTTTTATCCTTAATTTCTTCAAATTGTCAGCTGGTTATGGTTTTTAAGAACAGAAAAAGTCATCAGAAGTTTCAACAATAGCTTCAAAAAGTATTTCAACATTTACAATGAGAGTGTCACCATCATGAACCTCAGTCAGACCGTATGCTTCACTTTTTTAAAAGCACTCAGTTGGTCTGCACAAACACTATTGTTTTGAACACGTTTGTTCAATTATCTCAAAAAAAGCCAACACTACTCGGCTCTAAAGCAGCTTTGATGATGATCTCAAAATGTTGAACAACACCTATAACATTGTATCTGGGCCAAACGCAGCTCCATTTACATACGCGGATCTCAGGGGGGTTCGTCTTTGATCGGAAAGAAACGAGCAACCGCTTCCCTTTCTGCTATCCAGTCTCATACTTATTTTACCCATCACACTATTACTCCTGATGACTTCTCTGTTATTTCTTCTTCTCGTTCTTCTTCCAACTTTGAACTCCTCGTTCGAGAGAGTTTACTGATTTCTAAATTCAAACCGTCTCTCAATGAGAACATCTCTTCCATACCGCTTTCTCTATTTTAATTGTGTTTTTTCCAGCTTCTGTTACTTAAGTTACCTTCTGTTCGTCACCTCGTTACGTCATTGGTTAGCTGTCTAATTAATTATTCTCCTATGTAAATATAGACTTATATATAAAGCGGAATTGGCAGAGATCAGAGAGGTATTCCTGGTGAACATTTCTATGCACATTTTTTACTGTGGGCTACGGGGACTCTCTGATTTGTTTGCAACTATTATAGATTAATAACAATCCGGTGTGAAGGCATCGTACGCCACCTCACGTACCGGCAAAGCGCAGTACTACAAATTTGGAGGGTTGCAGTCACCAGCCCCAGGGAATCTCTTGAGCCATGACCTTACACCACCCCTCTAGTGAGCTGCCACGGGCCTGGCAGTTCTGGGAAACGCCAAGGCCTGGCCCAGTGGTGACCCTCCTGTAATTCGCCAAGGCCTGGCCTTTCCAAGTGGCCCTGGCCAATAATCGGTACTGCCAGGTTAGGTCCTTTGTGGTGTTTCTTGCGCGGCCGAGAAAACCCCTCACCCCCGGGGACCACAAATCACACTACCGAAGTAGTGGAGGATAATCTAATGAGACCGGAAATAAGATTCACTTACTGCCTAGTCTCCCAGACAAACATGAAAACCACAACCAAAAGCCGACGTCAGGAGAACAAACAAAACACACGCGATCTACACAAAGGACACGCACGACGGAAGCCATAAGGCAACCGTGCGATACATGGACAATTAAGTGAAAACACACACATTTGCACTAGTTATAAAAATAGGTGCGCTTAGGCGTACATGTAGATCTGTGCTAATAAATTTAAAACAGGAAGCGTGTGAATATAATTAGCCGCGGACAACTCTGTGTCTTCCTAGCTGCAATGTTTTCAGTTTTGCAACGTTTTCACTATAACACTTTGGCCGAGCCAAAGAAATAAATAAGAGCATGGCTAGGCCAAAACATGATAGACTGAAAACGTTGCGAAACTGAAAACGTTGCAGCTGGGAAGACACATAGTTGCCTGCGGAGGTGCGGGATTTTCCCCATCCATGGCCACAAATTGCAAAAGGCAGTTCGTCGTAAAGTTTGAACCTTATCTCGGTCAATATTTAACCATTTTCAATTCTGAAAACAGATTTGGAATTACCGAGTCTAAATACATAACATTCGTGCCTATTATACTACATAAACGTGCATACTCTTCATACAGACCTGCTTATGCACTTAGAAATTAATCGCCATGTTTGTATCGTTTGTCTCGCCATCTACCAAACGGACATCTCAAGGATCCGATTACGCACACTGATCGCTGATTGGCTATAAGCTAATTACATACACAAACCGAACTGCATGACAGCAATATTTCTGCACAACAGATACAAAAACAAGTATCACCTGGCATGCCAGGGAGAGGACGACACATGTCTGTGCTTCTAGCTTCGGTAGCACTTCCGAAGGACCCATCCGCGGTATATAAACCGCCAACTAGAGGTTTGGTTAACTCTTCCCCAGTAAATGCATCAACCTGCCACCACCAAGCGAAGGGAATCTAGTCACCCTGCAGCTCCATCCAGCTATTGGCTGCCCTGGGAACAGCGTCCCTCCCTCATGTGATAGCCAGCATTCAATCTACCGAGGGAAACATGTGTCCCCCAGCAGATGCAATAACCAGTCAGCAGCATGCAAGGGTAACCTTGTCATGCTGCAGCTCCCACCCAGTTAGTGGCTGCCTAATTAAACTCATCCCATACAGACGTAATAGCCTAATATCTGCTGAGGGAACCGCGTCCCTCGCCGAATAGCTACAGTAGCATTCAATCTGCCGAGTGAAACGTACCCCATGCCCCCCAGCAGATGCAATAACATGCTAGCAGCATGCAAGGGGAACCTTGTCGCCCTGCAGCTCCATCCCACTATTGGCTGCCCAGGGAAATTCATTCCATGTAGATGCAAAAGACTGTTATCATCGCAGGCAACCACGTCCCTAGATGATGATGCAATAGCCAGCGCTCAATCTGCCGAGGGAATCCTCGTGTCCAGTGATCTGTTGAGGGAATCCCCAGCAGATGTAACCTGCAAGCAGCATGTGAGGGGAATCTTGTCGCCATGCAGCTCCCACCCAGCTAGCGCTGCCCAGCGAAACTCATCCCATGCAGATGCAATTATCCTAATATCCAAGGAGGAAACTGCATCCCTCGCCGATACAATAGCTAGCAATCAATCTACCAGGGAGTCCCCTTCCCTCGGTAGATGAAATAACGTGCAGCCAGGTTACAGCTAATTTAAAATCTGGACTTAACCTACAGAGGGAACCTTGTCCCCAGAAAACATAAAAACTGATAGGGCCAGACTTTTTTATGACTTGGTTTATGGATCCGCCGAGCCAGTAACCCCCAAAAGTAACCTGGGTGGAGGGAGGAAGAACTTCAGTGCAAACAAGTTGATGAGACTGAGCCAAAACTCTCAAAGCTATACACTGTGGCTAGGACTAAGGAGTGGCACCCTATTGCATCATACAGGTAAGCTGGCTAATGATTGGCTCTTAGGAAACCTACCACTGATGCCCAGACACCAAATATGCTACACCATCTGTTTTAATATTATTTATTTCATAAATCCAATAAAACTGATGGTAAATAATCCTATGGAACACAAAGATTTTTGGACCTATAAATTGAACAGTGCTCGTATTCCCACAGGTCTGAACACATGCGATTTCTTTTAATTCACTTACATTTATTATAATTAGTTATTCATATTTTGTCTATATTATAAATATGTCTTATTATAATTTTTAAGACCATATTATAATTTTTCCCCAACGGGGGGGGGCTAAGCTTGCCCAACATAGGGGGGGAATAATTATTGATCAATATAGAGATCTACTGTAGCATTCAAAATAGATTTGTTTATGGCGCCGTGTTTATCAAATATTGCAGTTAGAAAGTAAAATATTTCGCGTGACCTAGCATAAAGCCAACATAGAGAACAGATGATATAATACCTGGGTCTAGAGAAACGATGATCTTATAAATTGTCACGTCACCAGAGAGGTTCACTACCAGTTGACCATATTTGGCATGTACGAGGCTGAACGCAAGATAATAGATGAGAATTTGATAATCCAAGTTATAGATTCGTCAAGAAATTATTTGAGCAGTGCTGTCACTGATTTACGTTTGATTCGTTGTCTCTTGACAATTAGTTACGTAACAATACCGTAACAATACCGTATTTGTCCTACATACAGGACCTACAGAACATTCGAGATATTTAGGGTTACAAGGAGAGTAGAGGGTCCAGAGGGAACAATTGAAATTTCAAATGACATAATTTCAAAAGCAGAAACGCAGACAAAGCAGAAACGTTTGATATTAAATAATGGCAAATAAACCACATCATTTAGGACTTAAAGAGGCGTACTCTATGCTACAAAAAGGTAAAAATAATATTTTAATGAAATCAACTATAACTTAGTAAATACTAAATTACGGTAATTCTTAGAAATGTTGTAATTCATGAAATCATGAGTTAGTCCAATTGACACGTAAAAACAGCATTGTAGGTCTGTTAAGCCCAGCATACACTAGAGAATGTTTCTGAAACAAGTTTCTAAAACAAAGTTTCCATTGCATGTTGAAAAGTTTTCAACACTTCTATTTTGCAAAACAAGAAACTTTTAGGAAATGTGTGTTTGAGAAACTTGTTTCACTGTATGCTGGACTTTACAGCTTACAGCCATCATAAGTGATACAGACATAAGTATCAGAGCAGTCAGACCTAATAGGCCGATATCAGTACTGATACAGGCGATATCAGTACTGATCTACACATACTGTTGCCATCGTATGTACATGTATCAAATAAGTTACATTCAGACCTGATGCCATCATAAATATAACATACAGTACTGCTCACATGAAACTTAACCATTCTCGCTCGTTCCGTTCGAGGAAAATGTGAACGTGTATCGAGAACTCGATAGCCACGCGATTCTCGCTTGATACTCGATTCTCGAATATTTGTTGAGTAATGAGAATTCTCAAATCTTGTGTCTCTAATTTTAATAACATTAAATGCCTTGTTTGTTTGGCTAGATTTTAACAAGCGACTGACACAATTATACGCAAGAAAATGCGTTTGTATGGGAGAAAATAAAAGGTTTATTTTACGCACTGCTTTTCTAATCCGATATATCAAAATAATTTGGATACTTAATACACATAAAACGTTTCTCTATATCAGTAGCTTGTGATCGCGAGCCATTGGATTCGAGCTGGGTGGCTTTTTGTCTGTTTTGATCATGGCGCTTATATACTTTTATCTGCCTCGTACCCAGGCGTCTCAATCCTTCTACGCACGCGCATGGCAAGGCGGATGAGCGAGGCGAGCGCCTTCCCAGCAGCCCCTTCCCAGCAGCCCCTTCCCAGCAGCCCCTTCACGCCTCGCTCCTCCGCCTTGCCATGTGCGCACGTAGAAGGTCCGATTGAGATGCCTGGGTGCAATACAATTCTTTCATTTGCGTAGACTGTCAATAACTTTGGAATACAAATTACCATAACCAAAATATGACAAACACGTTCATAAACATGTCAGGAAAGTTGCGTATTGTGTGCTTGATCTAAAAATGTTTCCTGTATGATCTCAGTATATTACTATTAATTTATGAGGTGAGTATAACGTGCGTTGTTATCAAAGTTTCACAGTGTTTGCATGGTTATCATTTCTGCTTTCAAATTGATCTCAATATTAAAAACTAATGTATCACGGAAAATCTTCGTGATACTTGAGAATATAAATGCGATCACTCGATACTCAAGAATAACGCGATCACTTGATACTCGAAAGTAGTGAAAACCTCACTCGACACTCGAAGATTTTCTCGATACTCAAAAGTTGCGCATATTTCGACCAATCGCACTCGCTCGTACTCGATACGCGCTCGTTACTCGAAGTTAAGTTTCATGTGAGCAGTACTGTATATAACAGACACAGATATATGGTGGATTTGGGGGATCCACAACATTTTGTCTGAATCACCATAGAGAAGTATGTGTGATTTCCTGTGAACTTCGGCTACACATTTTTAAACCATGCATGTTTTGCTGTTTTATTGCCTTCAAATCATTACTATTATGTCATACAATCACAGACAAAATAAGTCAATAAAATATAATTATTGAATAGTACTGTTTGTAAAGAAATTCCTATTAATCACTTTTCTGGTCCGTGTTCATTTAAATTTTATCTTAGGCGGATATATTCCTCCTTAGTTAGTTCAGTTTTTGATGAATAAAGGACTTGTACTTGGTCCTTGTCTTGTGACTGTCCTTGCCACAGAACATAATATTCATTCATCCATTCATCCATCCAACCATTCATCCATCCAACCATATATAACCTTGCAGTTTTTAACTCATCCAATTATTAATTCATTCCTTCCTTCCTTTCTTCTTTTATATTTAATATCTATACAGTATGTTAATTTAAATGGGTGGGTGCAAAGTCCTGTTCGCACCAAACCCTTTTGGATCTTTAATTTGTTTATTTTATGTGTTTTTTTTCATTATTATAATTATTACTTTTATAATTTTATTTTTTTATTTTATTTATTTATTTATATATATTTTTTATTATTAACATTAATATTATTACTTTTTATTATTATTATTATTATTATTATTATTATTATTATTAATACTATTATTATCATCATCATCATCGTTACTTCCATTATTGATTATGCTATTTTATAATATTACTGCTATACTATAATATTACTATTATATTCCAGTTATATTTATTTTAATGTAATTAATTATTTGATCCAAATAAACATGATAAAAAAAGCCAAAAAGAAATATATCAGGGTTCAAATTAGTTGAGAAAAACATATGTGCATTTCCCCCCGAAAATATGGCATTCAGGCCCTCGCTTAATAAGCAAAATAATGGTGTGTAAGAAATTGAATGACTAAAGGAATTAAATGCGTGACAGAGATCAAATTTCGGCCACAATTTTGTGCAGGCAGCTCCTGGAAATTGTGTGAGCCTGTGTGGGAAAATGACAAGTCATTTTTCAGTTTAGGTCAGACATTCAAAAAATTGCATCTATATATACTGTACTCTATATCTGGCAGCCTTTGTAATTAGCAGGTATATAGTATTTTGAACAGATTACTTAGTAAGTTGCTACTATATTTTGTTAGATTATGGGAAATATATTGCAGTATACTTCAGACCAAACAATTATTGACTTGTAATAGAAATAAAAGTTGTGTTTTTTTGTGTTTTGTTTTGTTAATAATGTGACTATTTGCATGGTTAATGGTTATAATGAACTGGAAGTTATGTTTTGAAGAGTCAGCTGGGAGCAGTTATGAAAATACAACTCTATATAGGCCTTCCATTTTAGAATTGTATTTTATAATCCTTAAATAGATCTATAGACCACTTGCTCTAACCAACTGAGCTCCGGAAGCATAATTGATGTGATTATGTGTGAGGTCAGCTTATAGTCACTGTCTGTACTGTATGCTCTCAAGTTTAGTATACTGTATGTGATGATAAATTTCATGGGACCTGTATTGAATCAATATTTGCATATTCACTCATTGTTAATTTTTGTGTAGAGAGGGAGATTCTTTCTTCTTGTAGATATCTTGTAGTAAAACTTGTTCAATTATACTAATAACTATTGTGAGGCATCATAAATTATTATGGTTATAAATTATTAACCCTTTTCCAGGAGTGATTATCATCTATAACTTTTCCTAATAATTCAATGGTTAACCAAGCATAGAAGAAATTAGATTATATAGAGGAAAGAATAAAAAACATTAAAAGGTTGATGTACAGGTACTACCAAAATAATGAATATGAGGTCTAACTGTGATATAAAAGTAATTTGCTGTGTAGGTTAGGTAGTGTTAAAATATGAATAAAAAACACTAAAAGGTTGAAGTACTACCAAAATAATAAATAAGAGGTCTAACTATGATATAAAAGTAGTGTGTTGTGTAGGTAGTGTTAAAATATGAATAAAAAACACTAAAAGGTTGATGTACTACCAAAATAATGAATAAGAGGTCTAACTATGATATAAAAGTAGTGTGTTGTGTAGGTAGTGTTAAAATATGAATAAAAAACACTAAAAGGTTGATGTACTACTAAAATAATGAATAAGAGGTCTAACTATTATATAAAAGTAGTGTGCTGTGTAGGTAGTGTTAAAATACGAATAAAAAACACTAAAAGGTTGATGTACTACCAAAATAATGAATATGAGGTCTAACTATGATATAAAAGAAGTGTGATGTGTAGGAGTGTTAAAATATGAATAAAAAACACTATTAATGTTGGTGTACTACTAAAATAATGAATAAGAGGTCTAACTATGATATAAAAGAAGTGTGCTGTGTAGGTAGTATTAAAATATGAATAAAAAACACTAAAAGGTTGATGTACTACCAAAATAATGAATAAGAGGTCTAACTATGATATAAAAGTAGCGTGCTGTGTAGGTAGTGTTAATACAATCCGGTGTGTACGCCACTACACGAACCGGCAAAGCACACTACAAATTGGAAGCACACTACAAATTTGGAGGGTCGCAGTCCCCAGGGAATCTCTTGAGCCGTGCATACCTTACACCACCCCTCTAGTGAGCTGCCACGGACCTGGCAGTCCTGCGAGACGCCAAGGCCTGGCCTTTCCATGTGGCCCTGGCCAATAATCTGTACTGCCAGGTTAGGTCCTTTGTGGTGTTTCTTGCGCGGCCGAGAAAACCCTCACCCCTGGGGACTACAAGTCACACTACCGAAGTAGTGGAGGATGATCTAACGAGACCGGAATAACGAATTCACTTACCGCCTTGTCTCCCAGACAAAAACCTGAAAGCCGCAACCAAAAGCCGACGACAGGATCAGGTCGTCGCGAAAAGCTTAAGATAAAGAGAACAAGCAAAACAAACCAAACACATGGAATGCAACAACGGATACGCAATGTACATAAAGGACACGCACGACGGAAACCATAAGGCAACTGTGCAGTACAAGGACAATTAAGTGACAACACATACATGCACTAGTTATAAAAACAAGTATCACCCGGCAAGCCAGGGAAAGCAAGACACGTAACGTCTGTGCTTGTAGCCCTTCGGTAGTACTGCCGAAGGGCCCATCCGCGGAATATAACCGCCAGCGAGCGGGAGAACCTCTTCTCCCCATGTAAAACGCCGCAACACATGCTGAGGGAACCTCGTCTCACAGCAATCGCCACTTGTTCAAAAACGTGCCGGGAACCGCTTTCCCGGCTGTGGCCACCATGTACGTACCCCACCAGGGAACCTCCGTCCCTGGCAGGGCCCCGAGCCCAGCTATCAATTGCGATAAGGAACCTCTTCCCCAGCAGATGCATCAATCTGCCACCACCATGCGAGGGGGACCTAGCCGCCCTGTAGCTCCATACGGCTATTGGCTGCCAAGGGAAACTCATCCCATGCAGACGCAACAGACTGCTATCCAGCGCCCAGAGAACCACGTCCCTCACTGATACGATAGCCAGCAATCAATCTACTGAGGAACACCCCGTGTCCCCCAACAGATGCAATAAGCAGCGTGCGAGGGGAACCTAGTCACCCTGCAGCTCCAACAAACTATTAGGCTGCCCAGGGAAAAACATCCCATGCAGACACAATAGACTGCTATCATCTGCCCAGGGCACCACGCCCTTGCAGATGCAATAGCCAAGCATGCAATCTACCGAGGGAATTCCGATTCCCCCGGGAAATGCAATAACATTCTGGCAGCGTGCTAGGGGAGCCTCGTCACCTAGCAGCTCCAACCCATGCGAGGGGAACTTCGTCACCCTGCCACACCATGCAGCTATTGGCTGCTAAGGGAAAATCATCCCATGCAGACACAATAGACTGCTAGCACCTGCCCAGGGAACCATGTCCCATTAGATGCAGTAGCCAGCGCTAAATCTACCGGGAGAATACCCGTGTCCCCCGGCAGATGCAAAACCTGCGGGCAGCATGCTAGGGGAACCTAGTCGCCCTGCAGCTGCATCTCGCTATTGGCTGCCAAGGGAAAGTTCCCATGCAGACGCAATAGCCTGCTATCCAGCGCCCAGGGAACCGCGTCCCTCGCTGATGCGATAGCCTTAACACTGAGGGAAACCCCGAAAACTGAGGGAAACCCCATGTCCCGAAGCAGATAGAATAATCTGCTGGCAGCGTGAGAGGGGAGCCTAGTCACCCCTGCAGCTGCAACCTGCTATTGGCTGCCCAGGGAAACTCATCCCATGCAGACGTAATAGCCTAATATCAGACGAGGGAACCGCGTCCCTCGTCTTAGCAATAAGTTACAATCTACCGAGGGAGAGCCCCTCTTCCGGGAAATTCACTAACGTGCAACCAGTGTACGGCTGGACACAACCTACCGAGGGAACCTCGTCCCTGGAAAACACAAAACTGGTAACCGGATATATGCAATGAAAAGGAGTCACCCTGCGATAAGCTGCCATCACGCAAATAAGTGAGTGGCGGTAGGAACTGTAACACCACGCTGATGTATCCTAGACCATGATACAGTAGCCCGACGGCTGTGACCCCACTAACCCCAAAAGTAACCAGGGCGGGGGGAGGGAGAACCTGAGCACACAAGTCGACGAGTTACACTGGGCGAAAACCCTCGAGGTTAGCTAGCTAGGAGCGGCACCCTATTACGTCAAACAAGTAAGCTGGCTAATGATTGGCTGTTGGGAAACCAACCCCTGAGACCCATACCCCAACCGCGTTACACCGTCTGTTTTAATATTATTTATTGCATAAATCCAATTAAAATATGAATAAAAAACACTAAAATGTTGATGTACTATCAAAATAATGAATAAAAGGTCTAACTATGATATAAAAGAGTGTACTGTGTAGGTAGTATTAAAATATGAATAAAAACCACTAAAAGGTTGATGTACTATCAAAATAATGAATAAGAGGTCTAACTATGATATAAAAGTAGTGTGTTGTGTAGGAGTGTTAAAATATGAATAAAAAAACACTAAAAGGTTGATGTACTATCAAAATAATGAATAAGAGGTCTAACTATAATATAAAAGTAGTGTGTTGTGTAGGAGTGTTAAAATATGAATAAAAACACTAAAATGTTTGTGTACTACCAAAATAATGAATAAGAGGTCTAACTATAATATAAAAGTAGTGTGCTGTGTTAGAAGGTTGATGTACTACCAAAATAATGAATAAGAGGTCTAACTATAATATAAAAGTAGTGTGCTGTGTTAGAAGGTTGATGTACTACCAAAATAATGAATAAGAGGTCTAACTATGATATAAAAGTAGTGTGCTGTTTAGGTAGTGTTAAAATATGAATAAAAAACACTAAAAGGTTGATGTACTACCAAAATAATGAATAAGAGGTCTAACTATAATATAAAAGTAGTGTGTTGTGTAGGTAGTGTTAAAATATGAATAAAAAACACTAAAATGTTGAAGTACTACCAAAATAATGAATAAGAGGTCTATCTATGATATAAATGTAGTGTGTTGTGTAGGTAGTGTTAAAATATGAATAAAAAACACTAAAAGGTTGAAGTACTACCAAAATAATGAATAAGAGGTCTAACTATGATATAAAAGAAGTGTGCTGTGTAGGTAGTATTAAAATATGAATAAAAACTCTAAAAGGTTGGTGTACTACCAAAATAATGAATAAGAGGTCTAACTATGATATAAAGGTAGTGTGTTGTGTAGGTATAGTGTTAAAATACGAATAAAAAACACTAAAAGGTTGATGTACTACCAAAATAATGAATAAGAGGTCTAACTATAATATAAAAGTAGTGTGCTGTGTAGGTAGTGTTAAAATATGAATAAAAACACTAAAATGTTGGTGTACTACCAAAATAATGAATAAGAGGTCTAACTATAATATAAAAGTAGTGCGCTGTGTTAGAAGGTTGATGTACTACCAAAATAATGAATAAGAGGTCTAACTATGATTTTAAAGTAGTGTGTTGTGTAGGTAGTGTTAAAATATGAATAAAAAACACTAAAAGGTTGATGTACTACCAAAATAATGAATAAGAGGTCTAACTATGATATAAAAGTAGTGTGTTGTGTAGGTAGTGTTAAAATATGAATAAAAAACACTAAAAGGTTGATGTACTACCAAAATAATGAATAAGAGGTCTAACTATGATATAAAGGTAGTGTGTTGTGTAGGTATAGTGTTAAAATACGAATAAAAAACACTAAAAGGTTGATGTACTACCAAAATAATGAATAAGAGGTCTAACTATGATATAAAAGTAGTGTGTTGTGTAGGTAGTGTTAAAATATGAATAAAAAACACTAAAATGTTGAAGTACTACCAAAATAATGAATAAGAGGTCTATCTATGATATAAATGTAGTGTGTTGTGTAGGTAGTGTTAAAATATGAATAAAAAACACTAAAAGGTTGAAGTACTACCAACATAATGAATAAGAGGTCTATCTATGATATAAATGTAGTGTGTTGTGTAGGTAGTGTTAAAATATAAATAAAAAACACTAAAATGTTGGTGTACTACTAAAATAATGAATAAGAGGTCTAACTATGATATAAAAGAAGTGTGCTGTGTAGGTAGTATTAAAATATGAATAAAAAACACTAAAAGGTTGATGTACTACCAAAATAATGAATAAGAGGTCTAACTATAATATAAAAGTAGTGTGCTGTGTAGGTAGTGTTAAAATATGAATAAAAAACACTAAAATGTTTGTGTACTACCAAAATAATGAATAAGAGGTCTAACTATAATATAAAAGTAGTGTGCTGTGTTAGAAGGTTGATGTACTACCAAAATAATGAATAAGAGGTCTAACTATGATATAAAAGTAGTGTGCTGTTTAGGTAGTGTTAAAATATGAATAAAAAACACTAAAAGGTTGATGTACTACCAAAATAATGAATAAGAGGTCTAACTATAATATAAAAGTAGTGTGTTGTGTAGGTAGTGTTAAAATATGAATAAAAAACACTAAAATGTTGAAGTACTACCAAAATAATGAATAAGAGGTCTATCTATGATATAAATGTAGTGTGTTGTGTAAGTAGTGTTATAATATGAATAAAAAACACTAAAAGGTTGATGTACTACCAAAATAATGAATAAGAGGTCTAACTATGATATAAAAGTAGTGTGTTGTGTAGGTAGTGTTAAAATATGAATAAAAAACACTAAAAGGTTGATGTACTACCAAAATAATGAATAAGAGGTCTAACTATGATATAAAAGTAGTGTGTTGTGTAGGTAGTGTTAAAATATGAATAAAAAACACTAAAAGGTTGATGTACTACCAAAATAATGAATAAGAGGTCTAACTATGATATAAAAGTAGTGTGCTGTGTAGGTAGTGTTAAAATATTAATAAAAAACACTAAAAGGTTGATGTACTACCAAAATAATGAATAAGAGGTCTAACTATGATATAAAAGTAGTGTGTTGTGTAGGTAGTGTTAAAATATGAATAAAAAACACTAAAAGGTTGATGTACTACCAAAATAATGAATAAGAGGTCTAACTATGATATAAAGGTAGTGTGTTGTGTAGGTATAGTGTTAAAATACGAATAAAAAACACTAAAAGGTTGATGTACTACCAAAATAATGAATAAGAGGTCTAACTATGATATAAAAGTAGTGTGTTGTGTAGGTAGTGTTAAAATATGAATAAAAAACACTAAAATGTTGAAGTACTACCAACATAATGAATAAGAGGTCTATCTATGATATAAATGTAGTGTGTTGTGTAGGTAGTGTTAAAATATGAATAAAAAACACTAAAAGGTTGATGTACTACCAAAATAATGAATAAGAGGTCTAACTATGATATAAAAGTAGTGTGCTGTGTAGGTAGTGTTAAAATATAAATAAAAAACACTAAAAGGTTGATGTACTACCAAAATAATGAATAAGAGGTCTAACTATGATATAAAAGTAGTGTGCTGTGTAGGTAGTGTTAAAATATGAATAAAAAACACTAAAATGTTGGTGTACTACCAAAATAATGAATAAGAGGTCTAACCATAATATAAAAGTAGTGTGCTGTGTAGGTAAATATTAAAATATGAATAAAAACACTAAAAGGTTGATGTACTACCAAAATAATGAGTAAGAGGTCTAACTATAATATAAAAGTAGTGTGCTGTGTAGGTAGTGTTAAAATATGAATAAAAAACACTAAAAGGTTGGTGTACTACCAAAATAATGAATAAGAGGTCTAACTATGATATAAAAGTAGTGTGCTGTGTAGGTAGTGTTAAAATATGAATAAAAAACACTAAAAGGTTGATGTACTACCAAAATAATGAATAAGAGGTAGTAGTGTGTTGTGTAGGTAGTGTTAAAATATGAATAAAAAACACTAAAATGTTGGTGTACTACCAAAATAATGAATAAGAGGTCTAACCATAATATAAAAGTAGTGTGCTGTGTAGGTAGTGTTAAAATATGAATAAAAAACACTAAAAGGTTGATGTACACTGTACTACCAAAATAATGAATAAGAGGTCTAATTATAAGTAATATCATGGTAGTGAGGTGTATTAGCTGTTAAACCGCCCGCTCGATGAGGGTCATAGGAATTTTACTTAATGACCCGAATCAAGCGGGCGGTTTAACAGCTAATACACCTCACTACCATGATATTACTTTGTAATACCATGGTTGTCGAAATTTCATGTCTTTGCATGCCAGGTGAGAAGAAGCTAATACTACCTCTCATGACGTCATTCAAGGTTGTATTAGTTCTAATACGACCTCTAGATTGTATAAATTAATCCAAATGAGGTAATTTAGTTATTAATTCAACCTGAAAAGACAAAAGAAATTGAGACAACCATGGTATTACTATAATATAAAAGTAGTGTGTTGTGTAGGTAGTGTTAAAATATTAATAAAAAACACAAATGTTCGTGTACTACCAAAATAATGAATAAGAGGTCTAACTATAATATAAAAGTAGTTTGCTGTGTAGGTAGTGTTAAAATATGAATAAAAAAACACAAAGGTTGGTGTACTACCAAAATTGTATGTGGGTGTGTAACATTTTAGTAAAGGCCCTTCGTCAGAGAGTGAAACGTAATGTGGACTTAAATAATGATGACTTGTTTTAGAATTTCTAAACCTCCAAAACCGTTATACTGGAATTGAACAACATTTAATGGTAATGCAGAACAACTATCTAATGTTGGAGCAATCTCACCAAGAACTACAGCAAGATAGTGAAGAAGAAAAGATAAAACTAATTGAAAAATTAGAGAAAAGTTACGATGCATACAATGAGAAATATATGGAAGTAAAAAGGTTGGAAGACAAGATTAAAGAGTTTTCCAAATCTAAAATCGAAGAAAATGAACAATTGAATAAAGACGAGGTGAAGTATAATATTTAAAACTAAAATAATTTAACGGATTTGGTAATGTCAATGATAAAAATACATAAGAAAACATTTTCCCAAATCATTAATATAAAAGTGTTTCATGTATTGCATAGGAATTGTAGAAATATAAAATTAAATACTTGAAAAGGTTGGTCTACTGCCGAAATAGTGTGGAGGAGGTCCAACGTTTTGAGCGAGTTACATGAAGTATAGGCCCTTTAGCCTGGTTTTAGTAGGCCCTTTAGCCTGGTTTTCAAGAGTGAGCATAAGCGCAACCACAAGAGTAATTCTTATTTCACAGTGAAAACAGGCTCGACGCATGCGCAAGCACTAGTACAAGCACAAGTGTCCTTATTTTACAGTAAAAATAGGCTCGACGCAAGCACAAGCATTGACGCAACTACAAGAGTAATTCTTATTTCACAGTGAAAACAAGCTCGACGCAAGCGCAAGCATTGACGCAACTACAAGAGTAATTCTTATTTCACAGTGAAAACAGGCTCGACGCAAGCGCAAGCATTGACGCAACTACAAGAGTATTTCTTATTTCACAGTGAAAACAGGCTCGACGCAAGCGCAAGCATTGACGCAAGCATTGACGCAACCACAAGAGTAATTCTTATTTCACAGTGAAAACAGGCTCGACGCAAGCGCAAGCACTAGTGGAAGCACAAGTGTCCTTATTTTACAGTAAAAACAGGCTCGACGCAAGCACAAGCATTGACGCAACTACAAGAGTAATTCTTATTTCACAGTGAAAACAGGCTCGACGCATGCGCAAGCACTAGTACAAGCACAAGTGTCCTTATTTTACAGTAAAAATAGGCTCGACGCAAGCACAAGTATTGACGCAACTACAAGAGTAATTCTTATTTCACAGTGAAAACAGGCTCGACGCAAGTGCAAGCATTGACGCAACTACAAGAGTAATTCTTATTTCACAGTGAAAACAGGCTCGACGCAAGTGCAAGTATTGACGCAACTACAAGAGTAATTCTTATTTCACAGTGAAAACAAGCTCGACGCAAGCGCAAGCATTGACGCAACTACAAAAGTAATTCTTATTTCACAGTGAAAACAGGCTCGACGCAAGCGCAAGTCATGGAACGCTGCGTCTGCAATAGATTCTATGCTCATGTCTCGGACGTGATTACCAAGTTACAACACGGTTTCATGCGAAATCGCTCTTGCGTTACCCAGTTACTGTCTGTTCTTCACTCAATTGGCGAAACTCTTGATAAGAATATTCAGTCGGACGTTCTATACCTTGACTTTGCCAAGGCTTTCGATTCCGTCGACCATGCCATACTTATCGAAAAGCTGAAATGGTATGGAGTAACAGGCAATCTACTTGAATGGTTCACCGACTACCTAAGGGATAGATCACAGAGGGTTGTTATAGAAGGCGTCGCCTCTCAGCGCTCATCAGTCACTTCCGGTGTACCTCAAGGCAGTATCGCAGGTCCTCTACTCTTCGTTTTATTCATAAACGACTTGCCTGACGTCATCCAAAAAGAAACAGGCGCTGCCCTATATGCAGATGATACAAAATTATACCGTACCATTAACTCATTCAGCCACTGCGAGAGCCTTCAGCGTAACCTGACGAGCCTGGTCACCTGGAGCCGCGATTCTAACATTAAGTTCAACGCTTCAAAGTGCAAGGTACTTACAGTAACTCGAAAGAAAACGCCAGTGACCTATGACTATCACCTTGGGGACGTGAAGTTACTACGCGTGAGGGAAGAAAGGGACCTTGGTGTTCTCATTTCTGATAAACTCTCCTGGGATTCCCATGTTACGTCTGTCGTAGCAAAAGCAAATAAACTACTCGGTTTATTGAAAAGAACCTGTCCCCTGATTACAGATATCACAGTTCGACGGACTTTATACCTAGCACTCGTTAAATCTCAGATGTGCTATGCTACCGAGGTGTGGTCTCCAGCAACAGTTAAGCTAAAATCCATGGTAGAGAGAGTGCAACGGCGCGCTACGCGGTGGATCCTAAGGTCGAAACCAGGCGAGACGTCGTACAAGGATAGGCTGCTGGCCCTTAACCTGCTGCCTTTGGTGTATGATAGAGAAATAAAAGACCTGACTTTCTTCTTCAAAGCAATCTTTGGCCCTACTGATTTTAATATTGAATGTTTTGTTTCGTTTGTGCAGCATGGGCGCACACGTAATCTTAACCCAACTTTAACTTTAAAACCCACCATTTGTAAAACCAGTACTTTCCAAGCTTCGTATTTTAACAGAATTGTTAAACCCTGGAACTTTATTTGCAAGTTAGCCCCATTACATACTTTTCATAGTGCTCCTTCTTTTAAGGGTTTTCTTTGTAACTTATATTTTTCTTTACTTAATAATACTTTTGATTTAGACATGTCCTGCACATGGTCGCTTGTGCGCGACTGCCCCTGTCATCGGGCTTAAACTTTTATGTATATATATGTATTATTGCCCCTTTCATGTGTTTTTATGATGTATGTTTTCCTACCGTAGGGCTGCGCCTCGCATGGGACTGTGTCCCGTTCGCGCAAACCCTGTTGGGCTCGTCTTTTATTTTTCTTGTATCTATTTTTATTAGTTAAATTAAAAAAAAAAAAAATTAATAAATTAAAATTAAACCATTGACGCAAGCATTGACGCAACCACAAGAGTAATTCTTGTTTCACAATGAAAACAGGCTCGACGCAAGCGCAAGCACTAGTGGAAGCACAAGTGTCCTTATTTTACAGTAAAAACAGGCTCGACGCAAGCACAATAATTAAAAGGTTTCCTTTTCCTTGTTGTTGCGCTTATGCTTGGGCTTGCGTTGTGATCGTGAAAATAGAACACAACGCAAGCACAACGGAGTTTTGGATATCTAATTACGTATGGCCAATCAAAATACTCGTTCTAGGTCCCTCGTTTAACCGCGCGCTGTCATTCGAATACAAGATGGCAGAATCTGCAAAAAGATTGACGACTGGTGACGCAACGCAAGATAATACAACATGCGGTTCGTTTTCACTTGACACATAGCTCCTGTACTTATGCTTGCGCTTATACTTGCGTCGCTCGTTAAAACGAGGTTTTACCTGCAATACAGGTTCTTGGGGGAGGGAACGCCCTAAGCCCTTCGTCAGAGAGTGAAAAGTAAACTGATTTCCCAAAAAAGATTGTCAACGTTTTGAGATCTAAAAAGATATCTTGCAGTGTCTCTGTTGACGAAGACAACAGTAACGATGAAGACAACAGTGACGACATGTATAATAAAACAATTATTGGATTAGGCTTACACATGATATTTAACAATAAGACAACGAGGGCGAGTTGTCTAATTGTTTTAGTATCAACCATAAACAACTTTTCTTTAACGTAACATTGTTCCAAATTTTCAGAAAGATTCACCTTTTCTGTTTATAGAAGTCTCCCCAAATGTAGAGTAGCTCGATGGCACATGATAAAATCACAAAAACGATATCTACACCAAATTTGAATAAACTCATTTTCTTATTCGAAAATGTCAAACTGAACAATTTTCCATTACTTTCGGGCCAATGTTTTCATGATTTCATCACTCGTGTATGAATTTTAGCGGACGCATGTTTGGACTAGATTTCAGGTTTTGCTTGCAGCGTGAATATGTCGTGGCTTCTGATCGGTCAGGATAGGAATATTCCAGTTATAAGAATTTTTGTGATTGGATAACGCTACTAGTGGTCTATCACCAATAGACCGCTAGTAGCTCAGCCAATCAAAATGCAGAATTTGTAATACCACTAGTTGGTTGATACTAACAAGAATTATACAGACCTCGGTCAATGTTATCAGCCTCAGCCAATAATTGTTTATTATTTCAATTTTTGAAAAAGCTATTATTTAAAGGGATATGGCAATAAAAATTATTTTTGCCTTTCTGATTAGCAAATTGCTTTCACAGGGTAATCCAAGTAAACTCATTACAGTAATTACATACGACTTTTGTGCAAAACAACATCACTAATTTCGGCAAAAGACATTCCTGTTTTCCACCATGATCCGCCATCTTGGATAATTTTTCGATATGCGTGTGACGTCACAAGCAGGGTAAAGTGAAAACTTTAGTGAGCCATAATTTCACGTATATATATATAGGTCTAAAACTTGATTTTTGTGGATGTTTTTCTTTCTCAATTGAACCACAATACTTTTAAAAGTATGCCACATAAATTCAGGTTCCAGAAATTGGAAAGTTTCATCATGTTTACCCATATAAAACAAGATGGCGGATAACAAGATTTTTATTTGTGGAAATTAGTGATAATGTTCTGCAGGTATGACAAATTTTATTTCCATATCCCTTTAATAAAAAATCTCTTAAATTCTTAATTCTTTCGTAACCTCTGTATTATCTCGGTCAAATTTCACGATTATTATTTTTTGTAGGATAGAAAGATGTCAAAGAAGTCTCGAGAAGTTTTCGAGAGAGAAAATCAATTTCAGACAGAAATACTTGTTTTAAAATCTCTAAGTGAGGTTGGCTTGTCACTTGTTAAGACAAATGAAGAGTTTCAGGTTATTGTACTTGACATAACAAAACTTGAACGGTTACTTTCTAGTAAACATTGTATAGTTGATAAATCTGTTATGAACGAATTGAAAGATTTGAAGAAAACTAAAGAACTTCAGGAACAGTCGTTTTATTCTCTTAAGAAATATTCTGAAAAACAAAAGAAGGAAATGTCAAAGATTCGGGAAGAATTTCAAAAGAAGACAGAGGAATGCTACAACCTAAACGAAGAGGTCAACAAAATAAAGAATAAAAAAGTTATTTCAGATATTTCAACACAAGTAAATGCTCAAAATCAAGATTTGAAAAAAACAGAAGTTTTGTCACTAGGTACGAAAAAGTTTTATATTTTATTTTTCCTTCTATGAATTATTAATTAGTCTTTTAAGTAATAGATAAAACACGAGCGGCAGATCTGTATGGGCATTTACAATGGCGAGTACGTAGCACGAGCCATTGTAAATCCCATACAGATCTGACGCGAGTATTTTCTCGTACTTGTGAAATGAACCAACGAACGATGCTATAGGGTTAATTAGTATTCATAACTTTGTAAAAGATCGTCCTAATAAGCATTCATAACTTTGTCAAAGATCGTCTAATCAGTATTGAATATTTATTGAGCTTTACAAAGCTATAGCCTATACATGTGACCAAAATACCACGCTGTGATTGTGGCTTAGCCTCATTAATTATTCATGAATTTCACAAGTAATAGATAAAATATGAGCGGCCGATCTTTATCTGATATTCAAACTCGAGCCGAAGGCGAGCGTTTGTATATCAGATAAAGATCACACGCGAATATTTTATATGGCTTATTAAATGAATACACATAAATGTTCATATCTATGACTACTATCTTGAAGATACAAACTGTTTTAGCTGAGGAAATTGAAGGAAAAGTTTATGTAAATCAGGAAGAATCTTTATCCGATTTAAAACCTCCGTTACCACTGATTTCCTTTGTTTTTTCTTCATGAATTATTAATGATTTGATAATCCAATATATAAATCTCCTATTATATGACATTTATTGAATGGCCTTACTTAAATACAATTGAAAACAACTACATGAGATATATAGTTTTGATATTGAACAGTTGAGAAAGCGAATATACAAATCATAAAAAAGATAAATCTGAACAAACATGACTTCGCGTCTTTATAAAATAAAATAATTCAGTTCATCAAGCTTTCCTTCCTGAGCAAAACATTTATATTTAACAAATAGAAAATTACCTCCGTTCCTCTGTTTAGATAATAAAATAACGTGATCGAAACCCAAGTGACGTAATAAAACCACGAGAGAAGTGTCGGGAGAAGCACGAGCCATCGAGGCGAGTGTTTTCCCATCGAATCGTCTCGCGTGTTTTTATTACTTCACGAGGGTTTTGATCACGTCATAGAGACCCGGGCAAACGTATTCTATTATTTTTATAAAATAATTTAGAAATAATTGCGTATACTTCGAATAATTAAGATATACATGTACAACGCTGTTGGTTTTGATTTTATGCGAATTACCATTAGTTACTGACGTCATTCCGGTCTCCGTAGCCTGATCGAGACCGGCAAGCTGACCAATCACAGCGTGCGTAGAGTAAAATTATTATTTTTTATAAAATAGGTCGTGTCTTACGCACGCTGTGATTGGTCAGTTACCGTTATCAATTAGCCATCATACGCCATCAATTAGCCATCATAAAGCCATCAATTAGACATCACGGCGCCATCAATTAGACATCACGGCGCCATCATACGCAGTAAGGAGAATTTACGTGTTGATAAAAAAGATATTTGTACATTTTATTTGCTTTCTACGGGTTATTTTATAAAAGAAATAGAAGACATTTTTATCCGTGTTCCCATACGTTATATAAACACTCGTGGAAGTTTGGGAGAACTCGAAATCGCGTATAATTTCTCGTTCTCCCAAACTTCCACTCGTGTTTATAGAACTGGTATTAATAATACACTTGTTATTTTATGTTTTGAAATATTCCTTTGTTTTTTATTACAAGGCAAGAGTAATGTTATGATGAAACGCGAGGTTGTTGAGAGAATGGTTGCTCGACTTCATGACATGTATGTCTTCACGATTGAATTGAAGGAAACAATTCTAGATCAGAGTTCTTGGATTGAGATGTTAATTATTTCAATGAATGAATATAAAGCAAGTATTTCACAGAAACAGCCAAGTATTTCTCAGAATAATCAAACGTTATACCAAAACTATTCTGAACCTTTCTCTATTACTGAAAACCACTTTGGTGAGAGTGAATCATCGAGAGATGTCTTAATACCGTTGTCTTCAACTGAATACGATGGAAACGTACCAGAGCATCGGGTAGACCATGCAGCTAGTGAATCGTCATTAACGCAGCGAAGTAAAACGATTACAGATGGGCCTGGGGAACAGTCAAAAGTACGTACGGTGACGTCATCGGGTCACCATGGAAACGATAGATACCTTGAACTACCTGAAATGTACCAGATGTCAAATGTTGATAGGTCTACCATAGGGGGTGGTTTAACTTCAGAACAGCAGCAGCCGCATTATCTACCAACAAACGATATCTGTCCCATGTGTGACGTCGTTTTTGATACAACTTACGACTTGGCTAAACGTCGTACTCATATTAATGGACATTTTTAGAATTAATAAATTACTTTTTAATGTTTATTTCTATTTTAAGTTGTTAGTATATTCTCTTAATATCAAAGTAACGACATTTTTAAGCTAGAGAGAATTATTCTAGATCGACGAGGGACATTAAAGATTGTAAATATATACAGTTGTCATGGCGCTAGGAGTTCTTTCATATAGTTTGTTAGTGTTAAGATTCTTGCACAGACTGTCAAGGATTATTTTAGAAAATAAAATCTAGATTTTAATGGTAACGTTAAATATACAAACAGGTATGTTACATATATATTGAATGTATGTAAATATACATACAGGTATGTTACATTCAATTTTTATTTTCTCAATAGAACAGTTGGAATATATGTATAACTATTAGAAAATAAATAAGTTCCAGGAAATATATAAATGAGATACACAGTTGCAAAGTCCGCATAGAGAAAAAGGTTTTATGTGCATGTGAGGATGAATAAGACGGCGACGCAGTGTTCCAAACAGGGGGTTGCGTAAAGACCGTTAGGGATGGTAAATACCGTTAGGGATGGTAAAGACCGTTAGGGATGGCAAAGACCGTTAGGGATGGCAAAGACCATTAGGGATGGCAAATACCGTTAGGGATGGTAAAGACCGTTAGGGATGGTAAAGACCGTTAGGGATGGTAAAGACCGTTAGGGATGGTAAAGACCGTTAGGGATGATAAAGACCGTTAGGGATGATAAAGACCGTTAGGGATGGCAAAGACCGTTCGGGATGGTAAAGACCGTTCGGGATGGTAAAGACCGTTCGGGATGGTAAAGACCGTTCGCGATGGTAAGGACCGTTCGGGATGGTAAAGACCGTTAGGGATGGCAAATACCGTTAGGGATGGTAAAGACCGTTAGGGATGGTAAAGACCGTTAGGGATGATAAAGACCGTTAGGGATGATAAAGACCATTAGGGATGGTAAAGACCGTTCGGGATGGTAAAGACCGTTAGGGATGGCAAAGACCATTAGGGATGGTAAAGACCGTTAGGGATGGTAAAGACCGTTAGGGATGGTAAAGACCGTTAGGGATGGCAAAGACCGTTAGGGATGGCAAAGACCGTTAGGAATGGCAAAGACCGTTAGGAATGGCAAAGACCGTTAGGGATGGTAAAGACCGTTAGGGATGGTAAAGACCGTTAGGGATGGCAAATACCGTTTACGAAAGGGAATAAAGCAATATCAATTTTAGCATTTGAAAGACCACGGTCGATTGACTACCTTATTTGACCATGATTTGAAATTCAAAACTTGTTTTATTATCTCCAAAACGCTTCAATATTTCTAAAACGATTATAGTGTCTATGTTTAAGTCATTCTTAAGAAACAGCTCTCATCTCTCTGTGAGTTACCGTCCTCCTAAAGACGTTAAAATGCTCTCAGTGACGTTGTAAACAGAACGAGGACTGCGTTGAGATTACTCTTGGGAATAAATATTATTCATTTTTTTTATTTCCCATAAAAAAGTTTGAAAAACGCCCCGGTCCTGGTTGCCGTCGTAAATCTTCAGGTCCTCGTCCTAAGTTGCCGTCGTAGATCTTAAGGTCCTCGTCCTAGGTTGCCGTCGTAGATCTTAAGGTCCTCGTCCTAGGTTGCCGTCGTAGATCTTAAGGTCCTCCTCGTCCTAGGTTGTCGTCGTAGATCTTAAGGTCCTCGTCCTAAGTTGCCGTCGTAGATCTTAAGGTCCCCGTCCTAGGTTGCCGTCGTAGATCTTAAGGTCCTCGTCCTAGGTTGCCGTCGTAGACCTTAAGGTCCTCGTCCTAGATTGCCGTCGTAGATCTTAAGGTCCTCGTCCTAGGTTGCCGTCGTAGATCTTAAGGTCCTCGTCCTAGGTTGCCGTCGTAGATCTTAAGGTCCTCGTCCTAAGGTTGCCGTCGTAGATCTTAAGGTCCTCGTCCTAGGTTGCCGTCGTAGATCTTAAGGTCCTCGTCCTAAGGTTGCCGTCGTAGATCTTAAGGTCCTCGTCCTAGGTTGCCGTAGTAGATCTTAAGGTCCTCGTCCTAAGTTGCCGTCGTAGATCTTAAGGTCCTCGTCCTAGGTTGCCGTCGTAAATCTTAAGGTCCTCGTCCTAGGTTGCCGTCGTAGATCTTAAGGTCCTCGTCCTAGGTTGCCGTCTTAGATCTTAAGGTCCTCGTCCTAGGTTGCCGTCCTAGATCTTAAGGTCCTCGTCCTAAGTTGCCGTCGTTGATTTTAAGGTCCTCGTCCTAGGTTGCCGTCGTAGATCTTAAGGTCCTCGTCCTAGGTTGCCGTCGTACATCTTAAGGTCCTCGTCCTAAGTTGCCGTCGTTGATTTTAAGGTCCTCGTCCTAGGTTGCCGTCGTTGATCTTAAGGTCCTCGTCCTAGGTTGCCGTCGTTGATCTTAAGGTCCTCGTCCTAGGTTGCCGTCGTTGATCTTAAGGTCCTCGTCCTAGGTTGCTGTCGTAGATCTTAAGGTCCTCGTCCTAGGTTGCTGTCGTAAATCTTAAGGTCCCCGTCCTAGGTTGCCGTCGTACATGTAAATCTTAAGGTCCCCGTCCTAGGTTGCCGTCGTAGATCTTAAGGTCCCCGTCCTAGGTTGCCGTCGTTGATCTTAAGGTCCTCGTCCTAGGTTGCTGTCGTTGATTTTAAGGTCCTCGTCCTAGGTTGCCGTCGTTGATCTTAAGGTCCTCGTCCTAGGTTGCCGTCGTTGATCTTAAGGTCCTCGTCCTAGGTTGCTGTCGTAGATCTTAAGGTCCTCGTCCTAGGTTGCTGTCGTAAATCTTAAGGTCCCCGTCCTAGGTTGCCGTCGTAGATCTTAAGGTCCCCGTCCTAGGTTGCCGTCGTAGATCTTAAGGTCCTCGTCCTAGGTTGCTGTCGTTGATTTTAAGGTCCTCGTCCTAGGTTGCTGTCGTAAATCTTAAGGTCCCCGTCCTAGGTTGCCGTCGTAGATCTTAAGGTCCCCGTCCTAGGTTGCCGTCGTTGATCTTAAGGTCCTCGTCCTAGGTTCCCGTCGTTGATCTTAAGGTCCTCGTCCTAGGTTGCTGTCGTTGATTTTAAGGTCCTCGTCCTAGGTTGCTGTCGTAAATCTTACGGTTGCCGTCGTAGATCTTAAGGTCCCCGTCCTAGGTTGCCGTCGTAGATCTTAAGGTCCTCGTCCTACGTTGCCGTCGTAGATCTTAAGGTCCTCGTCCTAGGTTGCCGTCGTAGATCTTAAGGTCCTCGTCCTAGGTTGCCGTCGTAGATCTTAAGGTCCTCGTCCTAGGTTGCCGTCGTAGATCTTAAGGTCCCCATCCTTAGGTTGCCGTTGTTGATCTTAAGGTCCTCGTCCTAGGTTGCCGTCCTAGATCTTAAGGTCCCCGTCCTTAGGTTGCCGTTGTTGATCTTAAGGTCCTCGTCCTAGGTTGCCGTCGTAGATCTTAAGGTCCCCGTTGCCGTCTTAGATCTTAAGGTCCCCGTCCTAGGTTGCCGTCGTTGATCTTAAGGTCCTCGTCCTAGGTTGCCGTCGTAGATCTTAAGGTCCCCGTCCTTAGGTTGCCGTTGTTGATCTTAAGGTCCTCGTCCTAGGTTGCCGTCGTAGATCTTAAGGTCCCCGTCCTAGGTTGCCGTCCTAGGTTGCCGTCGTAGATCTTAAGGTCCTCGTCCTAGGTTGCCGTCGTAGATCTTAAGGTTGCCGTCGTAGATCTTAAGGTCCTCGTCCTAGCTGTTGCCGTCATAGATCTTAAAGTCCTCGTGCTAGGTTGCCGTCGTAGATCTTAAGGTCCTCGTCCTAGGTTGCTGTCGTAAATCTTAAGGTCCCCGTCCTAGGTTGCCGTCGTACATGTAAATCTTAAGGTCCCCGTCCTAGGTTGCCGTCGTAGATCTTAAGGTCCCCGTCCTAGGTTGCCGTCGTTGATCTTAAGGTCCTCGTCCTAGGTTGCTGTCGTTGATTTTAAGGTCCTCGTCCTAGGTTGCCGTCGTTGATCTTAAGGTCCTCGTCCTAGGTTGCCGTCGTTGATCTTAAGGTCCTCGTCCTAGGTTGCTGTCGTAGATCTTAAGGTCCTCGTCCTAGGTTGCTGTCGTAAATCTTAAGGTCCCCGTCCTAGGTTGCCGTCGTAGATCTTAAGGTCCCCGTCCTAGGTTGCCGTCGTAGATCTTAAGGTCCTCGTCCTAGGTTGCTGTCGTTGATTTTAAGGTCCTCGTCCTAGGTTGCTGTCGTAAATCTTAAGGTCCCCGTCCTAGGTTGCCGTCGTAGATCTTAAGGTCCCCGTCCTAGGTTGCCGTCGTTGATCTTAAGGTCCTCGTCCTAGGTTCCCGTCGTTGATCTTAAGGTCCTCGTCCTAGGTTGCTGTCGTTGATTTTAAGGTCCTCGTCCTAGGTTGCTGTCGTAAATCTTACGGTTGCCGTCGTAGATCTTAAGGTCCCCGTCCTAGGTTGCCGTCGTAGATCTTAAGGTCCTCGTCCTACGTTGCCGTCGTAGATCTTAAGGTCCTCGTCCTAGGTTGCCGTCGTAGATCTTAAGGTCCTCGTCCTAGGTTGCCGTCGTAGATCTTAAGGTCCTCGTCCTAGGTTGCCGTCGTAGATCTTAAGGTCCCCATCCTTAGGTTGCCGTTGTTGATCTTAAGGTCCTCGTCCTAGGTTGCCGTCCTAGATCTTAAGGTCCCCGTCCTTAGGTTGCCGTTGTTGATCTTAAGGTCCTCGTCCTAGGTTGCCGTCGTAGATCTTAAGGTCCCCGTCCTAGGTTGCCGTCCTAGGTTGCCGTCGTAGATCTTAAGGTCCTCGTCCTAGGTTGCCGTCGTAGATCTTAAGGTTGCCGTCGTAGATCTTAAGGTCCTCGTCCTAGCTGTTGCCGTCATAGATCTTAAAGTCCTCGTGCTAGGTTGCCGTCGTAGATCTTAAGGTCCTCGTCCTAGGTTGCCGTCGTAGATCTTAAGGTCCCCGTCCCAGATTGTCGTCGTTGATCTTAAGGTCCTCGTCCTAGGTTGCCGTCGTAGATCTTAAGGTCCTCGTCCTAGGTTGCCGTCGTAGATCTTAAGGTCCCCGTCCCAGATTGTCGTCGTAGATCTTAAGGTCCTCGTCCTTATTTGCCGTCGTACATCTTAAGGTCCTCGTCCTAGGTTGCCGTCGTAGATCTTAAGGTCCCCGTCCCAGATTGTCGTCGTAGATCTTAAGGTCCTCGTCCTTATTTGCCGTCGTACATCTTAAGGTCCTCGTCCTAGGTTGCCGTCGTAGATCTTAAGGTCCTCGTCCTAGGTTGCCGTCGTAGATCTTAAGGTCCCCGTCCTTAGGTTGCCGTTGTTGATCTTAAGGTCCTCGTCCTAGGTTGCCGTCCTAGATCTTAAGGTCCCCGTCCTTAGGTTGCCGTTGTTGATCTTAAGGTCCTCGTCCTAGGTTGCCGTCGTAGATCTTAAGGTCCCCGTCCTAGGTTGCCGTCGTAGATCTTAAGGTCCCCGTCCTAGGTTGCCGTCGTAGATCTTAAGGTCCCCGTCCTAGGTTGCCGTCGTTGATCTTAAGGTCCTCGTCCTAGGTTGCCGTCGTAGATCTTAAGGTTCTCGTCCTAGGTTGCCGTCGTAGATCTTAAGGTTGCCGTCGTAGATCTTAAGGTCCTCGTCCTAGCTGTTGCCGTCATAGATCTTAAAGTCCTCGTGCTAGGTTGCCGTCGTAGATCTTAAGGTCCTCGTCCTAGGTTGCCGTCGTAGATCTTAAGGTCCTCGTCCTAGGTTGCCGTCGTAGATCTTAAGGTCCCCGTCCCAGATTGTCGTCGTTGATCTTAAGGTCCTCGTCCTAGGTTGCCGTCGTAGATCTTAAGGTCCTCGTCCTAGGTTGCCGTCGTAGATCTTAAGGTCCCCGTCCCAGATTGTCGTCGTAGATCTTAAGGTCCTCGTCCTTATTTGCCGTCGTACATCTTAAGGTCCTCGTCCTAGGTTGCCGTCGTAGATCTTAAGGTCCTCGTCCTAGGTTGCCGTCGTAGATCTTAAGGTCCTCGTCCTAGGTTGCCGTCGTAGATCTTAAGGTCCTCGTCCTAGGTTGCCGTCGTAGATCTTAAGGTCCTCGTCCTAGGTTGCCGTCGTAGATCTTAAGGTCCCCGTCCTTAGGTTGCCGTTGTTGATCTTAAGGTCCTCGTCCTAGGTTGCCGTCGTAGATCTTAAGGTCCCCGTCCTAGGTTGCCGTCGTAGATCTTAAGGTCCCCGTCCTAGGTTGCCGTCGTAGATCTTAAGGTCCTCGTCCTAGGTTGCCGTCGTAGATCTTAAGGTTGCCGTCGTAGATCTTAAGGTCCTCGTCCTAGCTGTTGCCGTCATAGATCTTAAAGTCCTCGTGCTAGGTTGCCGTCGTAGATCTTAAGGTCCTCGTCCTAGGTTGCCGTCGTAGATCTTAAGGTCCCCGTCCCAGATTGTCGTCGTTGATCTTAAGGTCCTCGTCCTAGGTTGCCGTCGTAGATCTTAAGGTCCTCGTCCTAGGTTGCCGTCGTAGATCTTAAGGTCCCCGTCCCAGATTGTCGTCGTAGATCTTAAGGTCCTCGTCCTTATTTGCCGTCGTACATCTTAAGGTCCTCGTCCTAGGTTGCCGTCGTAGATCTTAAGGTCCTCGTGCTAGGTTGCCGTCGTAGATCTTAAGGTCCTCGTCCTAGGTTGCCGTCGTAGATCTTAAGGTCCCAGTCCTTAGGTTGCCGTTGTTGATCTTAAGGTCCTCGTCCTAGGTTGCCGTCGTAGATCTTAAGGTCCCCGTCCTAGGTTGCCGTCGTAGATCTTAAGGTCCCCGTCCTAGGTTGCCGTCGTAGATCTTAAGGTCCTCGTCCTAGGTTGCCGTCGTAGATCTTAAGGTTGCCGTCGTAGATCTTAAGGTCCTCGTCCTAGCTGTTGCCGTCATAGATCTTAAAGTCCTCGTGCTAGGTTGCCGTCGTAGATCTTAAGGTCCTCGTCCTAGGTTGCCGTCGTAGATCTTAAGGTCCCCGTCCCAGATTGTCGTCGTTGATCTTAAGGTCCTCGTCCTAGGTTGCCGTCGTAGATCTTAAGGTCCTCGTCCTAGGTTGCCGTCGTAGATCTTAAGGTCCCCGTCCCAGATTGTCGTCGTAGATCTTAAGGTCCTCGTCCTTATTTGCCGTCGTACATCTTAAGGTCCTCGTCCTAGGTTGCCGTCGTAGATCTTAAGGTCCTCGTCCTAGGTTGCCGTCGTAGATCTTAAGGTCCCCGTCCTTAGGTTGCCGTTGTTGATCTTAAGGTCCTCGTCCTAGGTTGCCGTCCTAGATCTTAAGGTCCCCGTCCTTAGGTTGCCGTTGTTGATCTTAAGGTCCTCGTCCTAGGTTGCCGTCGTAGATCTTAAGGTCCCCGTCCTAGGTTGCCGTCGTAGATCTTAAGGTCCCCGTCCTAGGTTGCCGTCGTAGATCTTAAGGTCCCCGTCCTAGGTTGCCGTCGTTGATCTTAAGGTCCTCGTCCTAGGTTGCCGTCGTAGATCTTAAGGTCCTCGTCCTAGGTTGCCGTCGTAGATCTTAAGGTTGCCGTCGTAGATCTTAAGGTCCTCGTCCTAGCTGTTGCCGTCATAGATCTTAAAGTCCTCGTGCTAGGTTGCCGTCGTAGATCTTAAGGTCCTCGTCCTAGGTTGCCGTCGTAGATCTTAAGGTCCTCGTCCTAGGTTGCCGTCGTAGATCTTAAGGTCCCCGTCCCAGATTGTCGTCGTTGATCTTAAGGTCCTCGTCCTAGGTTGCCGTCGTAGATCTTAAGGTCCTCGTCCTAGGTTGCCGTCGTAGATCTTAAGGTCCCCGTCCCAGATTGTCGTCGTAGATCTTAAGGTCCTCGTCCTTATTTGCCGTCGTACATCTTAAGGTCCTCGTCCTAGGTTGCCGTCGTAGATCTTAAGGTCCTCGTCCTAGGTTGCCGTCGTAGATCTTAAGGTCCTCGTCCTAGGTTGCCGTCGTAGATCTTAAGGTCCTCGTCCTAGGTTGCCGTCGTAGATCTTAAGGTCCTCGTCCTAGGTTGCCGTCGTAGAACTTAAGGTTCTCGTCTTAGGTTGCTGTCGTTGATCTTAAGGTCCTCGTCCTAGGTTGCCGTCGTAGATCTTAAGGTCCCCGTCCTAGGTTGCCGTCGTAGATCTTAAGGTCCTCGTCCTAGGTTGCCGTCGTTGATCTTAAGGTCCTCGTCCTAGGTTGCCGTCGTAGATCTTAAGGTCCTCGTCCTAGGTTGCCGTCGTAGATCTTAAGGTTGCCGTCGTAGATCTTAAGGTCCTCGTCCTAGGTTGCCGTCGTAGATCTTAAGGTCCTCGTCCTAGGTTGCCGTCGTAGATCTTAAGGTCCTCGTCCTAGGTTGCCGTCGTAGATCTTAAGGTCCTCGTGCTAGGTTGTCGTCGTAGATCTTAAGGTCCTCGTCCTAGGTTGTCGTCGTAGATCTTAAGGTCCTCGTCCTCGCTTTTAGCAAGTGGTATGGGCTTGCTGTAGCGTCCGACGTCTGCAAAGGTGATGACCACCCCCTCATTTCTTGTCACCAAACCCACTGCAGTTGAGATACTCCACTGAGTTATGCTAATATCCTCGGCACGTTAAAATACCCCCTGAGACTCGAGCTCGTCGAATGTTTGTTGTAACTCGACCAACGTATTGTGTGCATACTGTGAGAGTCTGCCCTTCCGCTGTGGAGGTTGTACTGGACGCATATTAACCACTGCTTCAAATGGGCCTACGGCGCCGTTGTAACCTGTGATGGTTGGGTCTCGGAACTGTGTTCGAATTGTGTCGGTTAAGATGTTGTCGGGATCCAGTTTCACAGTAGCTGAGTGTTCGCAGGATGTCGGTTGCGTGGTAGGTGGTCTAAGGGTGTGTCTCTCTGGTGTTTGGAGTATGTGTCAGACGAATTTGGCAAAAATATTCTTAGGATCTTGGTATCGTTGAGTATGCGAATTTTTCCGACTACTGCTTCTGGAATATGTTGGCGAGGCCAATTACGAGCTGTTTTGGAGTAATCTGGCTTGGTTCGATAGCTAGGGTGGTGTCTGGGTCGACTTCATTAGGAATATCAAGTTCTATGTAGTCACCAGGCCAGACCAATGATGGGGCTCGAAGTACCTGTGTTTGGGTACGTCTCACATGGATTTCTGTTGGATCACGTTGTCCACTTAGTAAGATTTGTCTGTTATGTTGTCGTGAATGTCGTGTTCACTGAGAACCTGTCGTGTACGCAGTACGCGCTAAGTATTTTCGATCCTCGCTAGGTAAGTATGGGCACTTGCTCAAGTAGTGTTGGAACTGAATAATTCGCTATTTGTCCCAACATTAACTCTAGTTGAGTTACCTTTTGCGCGGCAGTAGGGCCCCCAGCTCGAGAGGGGGCCCCTAATTATATTGCTAGGTTACTTTGTAGAAAATCGGTAGATGGTAGATCTCCTTCCCTTAGTCCATCGACGAGAGGTCAAAGACTTATCAACTTTTTATAAAATGAAGTGTGGATATTATGATTGTGATATCGAGACATATGTGCAATTTTGTTCTGACACTAGACTCAGATCATTCTCTCAGGGTAAACTGAAACTGGCAAAATGTAGAACTGAGCTGTTTAAAGGGACATACTTTAACAGAATCCCTTATTTGTGGAATAATCTGCCTCAGGAGTTACGAACATCTAATGTTAATCCTGGATTGTTTACTAAAAAATGTAGAGAGCACTATAAGACCAAAGTGTATGATCCCGATCGGCCCCACGTATCTTGGACAATTTAAGGACTATTTTTTCTTTTCCTTTTTTCTTTTTATTATTTTTTCCTTTAAATTCAGTTTTGTATTTATTTATTTACTTATTTTTGGGTGGACTAGCTAGTATGGTTCTATTGTTCCTTTCTAGTCCTTCCCCACTGTATTCATGTATGTGTTTTTTTTCCATATTGTATATACAGTGAAAATGGATTAAATTAAATTAAATTAAATTAAGTAGCTACGTCATAGTCTGTGAAATTTGAAAAACACAGACTATGAACCAGCGCCGTTAATCGTGTTCTGTGACGTAGCTACTATACGGAATTTAAATAGTAGACCATGATTGGTCGCTTAGAAAATTTGTTAATTAACAATTAGACAACGAGCCCGCGTTTTCTATGAGCAGATAGTCAACGAGGCGGAGTCGAGTTGACTATCGCTCATAGAAAACAAGGGCGAGTTGTCTAATTGTTTTAGTATAAATTTACAACTTTCTAACCCAAGAAATAACTTTTATTTCGCATTTTTCATGGGAAAAAAGTAAATATTCTTTCGAAATCAGGCGACTTTTTCCCCAGAGGTTTATATCAGCGGATAGTAACTCCTGCGATAGCCAATCAAAATATAAACTTGTCAATTTATACTAATACGTGATATTCAATTGGTTAAGAACTACTTCCGTTTTCAATGTTCGTGTGTTGCTGTGTGTACTTCATATTATTTGGAACAGTACTAAGCTTACATACATATAGCCTACGTCATAGTCTGTGAAATTTGAAAAACACAGACTATGAACCAGCGCCGTTAATCGTGTTCTGTGACGTAGCTACCATACGGAATTTAGATAGTAGACCATGATTGGTCGCTTAGAAAATTTAGTTAATACGTGAATTCAATTGGTAGGAAGACAGTTTCTCAGCCGCCTCAACGTTTCCTTGTAAACGCGGCTATTAAAGAGTTTGCTAATACTTTTAAAGGATGACTGTTTATAGTCGGCATAATTTTGATTCGAGAATGATCAAACAGTCGAAGAGATGCGGGAATCGAATTGTTAATCATACGATATTTCCAAGTAGCCGTCGAGTGCCGATTCTCGTTATACTGTTTCGTTTTAGCTTTTCAACTTGTCCTATTTGTCTATTAGAACTAAGTTTGCTCTTCATATGATTTCTTAAACTTTTAGTGAATATTCGTTAGTTGCTGCCTATAAGCATAGACTTGCCCCAAGTCTGCCTCTTGATTGTTTCGGGTTTGTTTAAAGACGGGTTTGCTTCGAGAATACGGGTTTGTTTCGAGACCGGTTCTTTTTAAAACCTTGAAACAAACCCGTCTTTGAAACCAAACCACTCTCGAAATAAACCCGTCTTCTCGAAACAAACCCGTCTTTAAATAAACCCGAAACAATCAAGAGGCAGACTTGGAGCAAGTCTATATACTATAAGGCATAAACACAATCTATAAGCATTGCGAATAATCGGCATAAATTACAAAACACAATTTGGCTCGGCTACTTAGCGCCGTCTTTGGCCAAGAGGCTGTAGTTAAAATTATCAAACAGTATTTTCTGCTTCCCTGCGTTAGTGATTATTTATTTTGTCCTTATCAGTTGTACATCTTAGTTTATAGTTTATTTTATTTTATTAGATTTATCACTCTTTGGTGAACGGAATACCCCAACAGGCGCACGATTTAATAAGGTCGTTAAACGAAAATTTGCGTTGTCATTTCACATGTAAAACTGAAACTTGAAATATCCGATCAGTGTCCGTAAAATGGCATGCAAAATTTTTCCCGGGCCCACTTTAGTCTTTGTGCGCCTGCCTTTATTAGCCATGTCCGGCATGTCACGTCTTCAACCAGATATGTCGGCTTCGAAAGAAGTTATGGTCCGTTTTGTCAATGCCCATTGCTTTGGAGCTCGTATGCTATACTAGTCAGTCTTACACCAAGTAATGATAGCGGAAGTGAATGTCAAAAGAGCACGCTGTAGTAACAATAACAATATGGAACAAGCTGCCCAAGAAATAACTCGAACCACTTCTTTATCCACTTTCAAAATTAAACTAAATGAATATTATCACTGTGCCTTACTCTCTACATAGCTACATGCATACAAGCATGAAGTCCCACATGAGAAGTTAATTTCTGTGCGGCTTTCCTAGATAACTAATTTTAGATTTATTGACTATTGTATTGTCATTTTTTATACACTTACTTTATAAAATCACATTTTTTTTAAGGCAAATATAAAAACAGTAACAGGACGCACGTACTCGATATCTGACGTCACGACCTTAGTAACCTAGCCTGCCTTGAAATTAATTATTCATTGCAGTCTACATTTACTGATTTACATAGCAAGATTTTGCAAAGGAAAGTAAAGAACGTCATAAGAGACATTGGTTTACTTAGCTGGTTTACTTATTATCTATCAGCTCAACTCTGTTATAATGGCTAGCAGTGACTATCCTAGTGCTCCTCCACCACCTTATTCTGGTCCTGGAGAAGTGAACGAGTCTTACCAAGAACAGCCTCCACCCCAAGGGCAAGGTCCTTATTCTCCACCATATCAACAGCCATATTCTCAACCTCCATATTCTCAACCTCCATATTCTCAACCTCTACAAAGTTCAGCGGAACCTTTTGGTTCTCAACCATATCAGCACGTGGATGATGATGAAAATCAAACTTCTGATGCAGGATCCTTTACAGAGAAGTCAATTCGTGCAGGTACTAGAATTGTCTTACTTAATATGTATATCAATATGCATTTTTGCTAAATTGGACATTATATATTTACATATTTTGTTTCAAAATAACAAAAAAATACCCCCTTGAACTGGGAATGGAACAAATCTAAGAAATACGTAAGAAATAGATAAGAATGAGATGTTTAATATTATCTTACTGCCAGAAATTTGCTTGAACTTTAGTTTAATCATAAACACCATGTTGAAATGTTTACATTAATTCATAGTGTTGGATGTTCAGAATTTTAGCAAAAGTAGTAATTTTTGTATTTTTAATTTATTCTTTATATAGGTTTTATTCGAAAGGTAAGTTGTTTTGAATGGTCTGTTCCTGAAATTTAGTATTTCTTTGTAAAACTTGCATTTCTTTGACTCTAAAGTCCTTTAAGGGGCCAATTACATGAGTCAAGTTGGCCTTGGTAACCAAGTTGGCCCGGTTAACCGAGTTGGCCTGCTTCGTATATATATATATATATATCTTGTTTCAAAATTTCATTTACATGGCAACCGAGCTTGGCCAGGAAAGCGGGCTGAAAAACTGTTTGGCTATTCTGTTGCTCGTTTGTTTACTTGATTGTGTGAATAAATATAGCGGGTTCGAATTAGTCGAGTAAAAACGATGTGCATTTTCCCCCCGAAAACATGACGTCCAAGCGGGCCCTTTCAATATAAGTAAATTAATGGTGTGAAATTGAATGCCAAAAGGAATTCTAGGCTAGGCATGCGATGTTTTCGGTTCCATTGTCCCTGTTGGTTAAAATCACTAAAATGCGTGACAGAGATCAAATTTCGGATGCCATTTTGTGTGGGCAGCTCCTGGAAATTGCGCGGGCCTGTGCGGGAAAGTCATTCGTTTCCAGGGCACTTTAGAACAGATACCCGAAAAATGGCGTCGACGACAATCGTCAATCGATTGTGGCTTTTCTTTACAATTTTAATAGCAATTTTTGCGTGGCTGCGGGAAATACACACAATTTTTCCACCTTTGGAAATAGGACTGTTAACCTAACTTATAGTTTGTCAGAACTATTTGTTTGTACTGTTCAATTATACTGAGACTATTTTTTTTCTCCACATCGTTTTGAAAAGTGATGTGCAACTTTTATTAATTGGGCCAAAACGATGTTACCGTATTTTCCGGGCGATTACGCGCGCGTTATCTATTGATTTTTCTTTTTTAAAAGTTGCTGCGCGTTATAGGATGGTGCGTGTAATGCGTTAAAATTGCGTAAAATTCGCCCACCACTTAGAAATAGTACTTTAAAAAAAACTACTTTCATATGAGTTAGTCGGAAATATGAAAGTCGAAGCGTATCGTCTGCCCAAACGTCAGTCAGGTTCACGCGGATGGCTACTGAATACTTCGCACTGGTGTTTTGCAACATTGCTCTCGAAATATCACAGCGGAAAAGAAGTCGAAGATGTTGAAGGCTTCGAAGAAGACGATTTCTAAAAGATTTTCACCAAAAAACGGATCTTTTATAATACTTCGAAACGTATAATAAAACAACTGTTTTTATTAAGTCACACTGACTGGTTTAACAATTTTTACACTTTCAAAATATAAAACTGCTATGCGCGTTATCTTCCGGTGCGTCTAATGTGTCGTCAAAAAGTTATTTTGATGCCAAAACGGGCAACTGCGCGTACTTGGTGGTGTACGTGGTGCGCGTAATCGCCCGGAAAATACAGTAATTCGAACCCTGTAAATAAATAAATAAACAACTTTATTTCACGAGGGTAATACATAACAGCAAAAAGCTGATAAACTTTGCAACAGCAATAAACCTGTAGCCCTTGAAGACAGTCCTAGAAGACTAATGAAGTTGTCAATCAAGAAACATGGCACAAGATTAAAAATTGAAAATCTATTTTTTTCATGTGAGTGGATCTAGTGTGCACCAGCTCACATGCCAAGTTGATTTGATTTCATAATATTAGCCCTGCGATTCTTGGCATTTTGAATTTTCATGATGCTATGTGGGCATGCAAGATGGATTTTTCTAGAAAAATAATTTATGTAATTAATGCTAATTTATATTAACATAATGATCTGTTTGGGAAATTTAAAAGCGTTAGTAAAAGCCGGTTTATTGGGCTTTCAAAAAATGTCTACAACAGGTATGGTTATTTCCAAAGATATCAATAGAACAATTAAGAGGTGATTCAATTTTGGATGTTTTTCAGTCAGACAGGAAAGAGTTAATCATTTACAGTGAATAATAATAATAATAATAATAATAATAATAATAATGATTTATTTGGCATTTCCACATTACATGGCTCTTCATCCTAAGACCTAACTATTCAAATACAGTACATGCAAAACTAAATATGTACAGAATTAATAGTATGATTAAATTGATAAAATCGGTTATAATGTATATATGGTTGACCTAAACATTCAAAGTACATGTAGGAGAAAAATTAGTCGACCTAGACGTTACAAATACAATCAAAAGCTCTTCCAGCATAAAAAAGTTTTGCTGCATTAACAAAGCTATTATAGTTATAATGTTTTTCTAATTTGCATAGGTAAATTATTAAAAATATTTGCCACAGTGATTGCAAAAGATCTGTTTTATTTGATTTCAGGTGTATTCTATTTTGCTGTGTCAGCTTGTTGTTACTATTGGTTTTATTTTACTTTTCTTGTATTGGTAAGTTATATTCAGTTTATTTAGAATACTGATTTTGTGGTGATGAGGTATGTCAGGCTGCAAAATTATTTTCTGTAAAAATATGTAATTTTCTTTAGCTGATAGTCCTATTGGCTAAAGTTGGGCGGTATACCGGTATTTTTATAGTTATTCACAATATTTAGTTGATTACCGGTTATATACCGTAAGATATAAACCAGTATCAAGACTATCATCAGTTTATCTTTTTATTTAAACTGCAAGAAAAGTTCACAAATGAGATAAAACACGTGTGTGTGTGCGAAATAATATATAGATTAGATATTAACTTTTAAAGTTTAAACAATCGCTGAGATGGATAATGTTCTGTCTCGGCAATCTAGATTCTTCAAGAGCAACATTGTCTATATTTGCAGGGTCCGAATTAGTGCTCCACAACAGCTTCGCATTTTTCTTTAGTGTCACAATGTAGCGTGTAATATCTCCCAACGTTGTGTAGCGTCTTACAGCGTAGCGTAACATCTTACAACGTAGTGTAACGTCTTACAACATAGTGTAACGAGTTACAACGTATTGTAACGTCTTACAACATAGTGTAACGTCTTACAACGTAGCATACCGTCTTTAGCGTAACGTCTTACAACGTAACGTAACGTCTTACAACGTAGTGTAACGTCTTACAACGTAGTGTAACATCTTACAACGTAGTGTAACGTCTTACAACGTAGTGTAACGTCTTACAACGTAGTGTAATGTCTTACAACGTAGTGTAACGTCTTACAACGTAGTGTAACGTCTTACAACGTAGTGTAACGTCTTACAACGTAGTGTAACGTCTTACAACGTAGTGTAACGTCTTACAACATAGTGTAACGTCTTACAACGTAGCATACCGTCTTTAGCGTAACGTCTTACAACGTAGTGTAGCGTCTTACAACGTAGTGTAACGTCTTACAACATAGTGTAACGTCTTACAACGTAGCATACCGTCTTTAGCGTAACGTCTTACAACGTAGTGTAACCTCTTACAACATAGTGTAACGTCTTACAACATAGTGTAACGTCTTACAACGTAGCATACCGTCTTTAGCGTAATGTCTTACAACGTAGTGTAACACAGTGTAACGTCTTAGTACAACGTAGTGTAACATAGTGTAACGTCTTACAACGTAGCATAACGTCTTTTTGCGTAACGTCTTACAACGTAACGTAACGTCTTACAACGTAGTTGTTGTTAAAATGAGATAAACGCCCCTCCCAAACGATACGTTTTAAACGTGAAATAACTCGAAAAAACGTTTGTGCACAGACCGCAAACGTTTTTTCGAGTTATTTCACGTTTAAAACGTATCGTTTGGGTGGGGCGTTTATCTCATTTTAACCAATCAGATTTCAAAGATCTCGCTGTGAAATCTACACCGTGAACGACCCCCAAACGGTACGTTTAAAACGTGAAAAACTCGAAAAAACGTTTGCGGTTTGTGATTGAACGCAAACGGCTGTAACGTCTTACAACGTAGTGTAACGTCTTACAACGTAGTGTAACGTCTTACAACGTAGTGTAACGTCTTATAACGTATTGCAACGTCTTACAATGTAGTATAACGTCTTTCAATGTAGTGTAACGTCTTTCAACGTAGTGTAACGTCTTACAACGTAGTAAAACGTCTTACAACGTAGCGTAACGTCTTACAACTGCTACTAACGTCTTACAACATAGCGTAACGTCTTTCCACGTAGTGTAACATCATTGAGTTCTGTAATTGACAAACGTCAATTACAGAACTCAATGATGTTACACTACGTGAAAAGACGTTACGCTATGTTGTAAGACGTTACGCCAAGTTGTAAGACATGTAAACACATCACTTGCGTCGCGTCGCGTCCAAGGTGAACTTGGTTACTTAAAATAAGCTTCGCAATTCTCAGAAAAATCACTTCGCAGATTTTCGGACCTTGATTTGTATATATATATATTTATTTATTTATTTACAAGCTTTGCCACATTGAGTAGCAGGGATACCCCACAGAGCTTATCGCTCCATTACGGGGTCCCTAAGATAAAAAAACATAAACTAACAGCACATTTTAACAATAAGACTAGATAGGGGACGACACAGGTGACATTTTACACATACGGTTTTAAAGGTTTGTGGTATTTCGACATCGTACACGTGTTCGGTTGTATAATGATAATGTTTTAGCAGTTCAGATTTGAATTGTCCAATAGAAAGGTTAACATCTCGCAGATGTGATGGCAGAGAGTTGAATATCCTAGGGGTTCTACAATAGAAACTGTTCTGAAAAGTTACGCTATTCACTTTAGGGATATTTAAAAGAAATTCATTTGATCGGTTTGTACGTCTTGTTACACGGCTGGAGGACTTAATAGAAATGTAAGAGTCACATGAACCAACTAATGCTTTAAAAAGGTATACTAAGTCCAGGTACTCATGCCAGTAGGACAGAGGTAGCAGTCCCGTTTTTTTAGTCTATCCTTATAGTTGACATCAGATCTGAATGGCAACGATAGAATAAACTTAGTTGCGTGGCGTTGGACTCTTTCGATGTTGAGTATTAACGACACGGACTGCGGCGCCCAGACTTGGGAACAGTATGCAAAATGTCTCCTAACTAAAGCTGTATATAGTGCAATACGCACATGTGGGTCATGGATATCAAAGGAAGACCTTCTTATAAAACCCAGCATTTTGTTGGCTTTTGCCGATACTGCATGTGCTTGCGAGTTCCACTTAAGGTCAGTTGTGACTAGAACCCCAAGATCTTTCTGAACATTCGTGGTTTTAACTGATTTGCCCATCAGGTGATAGCATGTCCGAATAGGCTGAACGTTCCTCGTTACTGTAAGACTACCGCACTTGGATTGGTTGAACCCCGCTAATTCGAACTCGCTTAACTCTAACTCCCCGCTAACTCGAACGAAATACAATTTCCCCTGGATTTGATAGTACATTTTATAGTAATTTACTCCGGTTAACTCGAACTCGCTTAACTCGAATTCCTCGCTAATTCGAACAAATTTCATTTTCCCTTGGTCAAATTTCCCCGGCTAACTCGAACTCTAATCTCGAAACGCGGATCGGTAAACCTTGAAGGCTTGAATTTCATAAGTCGAAAGCGTAAATTCGATTTAAACAAATTAAATTCGTTACAGATCAAGGCTTATTAACCTCGATAAGCTTAATAACGGACGAGGATATCCTAGCAGAGTTTAAAATAGACGACAGCGTAGAACAGGAACATTCTGACGATGAGATAGAAATACTAGATAACTGTCCTAAGAAACCTGCTCCAAGTGAAGTTAGGCAGTCGATTGACATCCTCACCACCTACAGTTTGTTTGTGGACGAAGGTGCAGAGGAAATTTGCCAACTTGCCGGTCAATTATCTGTATTAACCGAGCGAATTATGAGAAAAAGTCAGCAGCAAAGGAGCATCAAATATTATTTCGAAGAAATGCAAATGGATTGACATTAGAACTGAACCTCAGTCTTAGGGATTCCTTGTTAATTTTCTTGTTTATATAAAGCACGGGTCTTTTGAAAGTATTAGATAACACTAGAACTATTTGTAAATTGCACCGTAGTAGCTCACAATTGTAAATGAACAATAAAACTACTATAACTTATTAATTATTAACCTAATAAACGAAATTTAACACCACCCTCGTTAACTCGAACCCCCGCTAACTCAAACAATTTTTCGTTTCCATTGAGAGTTGAGTTAGTGGGGTTCTACTGTACATATATATACTGTATATATATTTATATATATATATATATATATATATATATATATATATATATATATATATATATATATATATATATATATATATATATATATATATATATATATATATATATATATATATATATATATAGGTAATATATACATACATATACATATACATATACACACACACATACATATACATATACACATACTGTATATACATATATACATATATACATATATACTGTACATATATACATATATACATATACATATACATGCACATGCACATGCACATGCACGCATACATGTACATATACATATACATATACATATACATACACATACAATATATATATATATATATACATATACATATACATATACATATACATATACAGTATATACACACTCCCCTCCCCAACTCCCCCCTCATTGCACTCCTCCTGATCATGTATCCTTATATGCTAGTATTTTACTTTTTCTAAAGTAAACCAGTGCAAGAGTATGCCGCAGATCATCAAGGACTCTTTATAGCAGCTTTGTATGTATATTAATGTCTTTTCAGCTACAGTATAGCACTGTTACTTAACTAGTCACAGTTAGTTTAAAGTAAAATGAAACTAGTTATTAGTAAAAGTTACAAACAATTCATTAAGTATTATAGTTACATATGGTAGTTACAAATTAAGTTACTTTAATTAATTTGTAACTGGTTACAAGTTGCAGAACTTGATTTTGTACGTATTAAAATAGCAAAGGCATATGACCTGGTGTCCTGGTTACATTTTATTGCAATAATATATTGTCCAAACAATTAAACAATTTTTCACTAAATGAACAAGTTGTCTGAATTGCAAACAGTAGTAATAATTATAAGTAATATCATGGTAGTGAGGTGTATTAGCTGTTAAACCGCCCGCTCGATGAGGGTCATTAAGTAAAATTCCTGAGGGCCGCAGGCCCGAAGGAATTTTACTTAATGACCCGAATCAAGCGGGCGGTTTAACAGTCTTTGCATGCCAGGTGAGAAGAAGCTAATACTACCTCTCATGAAGTCATTCAAGGTTGTATTAGTTCTAATACGACCTCTAGATTGTATAAATTAATCCAAATGAGGTAATTTAGTTATTAATTCAACCTGAAAAGACAAAAGAAATTGAGACAACCATGGTATTAGTAAAATAATAACCTGCATCTTAGTACATGTGACTTAGTTATTGTTACTTACTACAGTTACATTTACTTAGTTACTGTACTTGTAACAAAGTTACTGTACAACACTGTGGTGTCTTTCTATATACTCTTCAATGTTTTATATTTTTGAAAAATGTTTTGAAAATATTGACATTAATATTATATTTTCTGTTTGTCTAGAGTCATGTCATTTGTTCTTATCATTGCTCTTGCATGCTGTGAGAATTTGAGGTACATAATTTATGACATAATTATGTTTAAAGTATGTTTTTTAAGGCTTTTATGGTAAACAATTGTGAGTCAAGTTGCAAATTATTTCATAATGGATAATTATACAATTGGCCAATAAAAATACCTTGGTTTCCGGTTTCCCGACCCTACCTAGTTTTTGGCCAGTAAAATACCAACCCTAGTCTTTTTATTGAAATTTTAAGATGCCTGGGCCTGAGTTGCAGCTTGATTTGCATCCTGGGATAGCAAACATGGCTGCTGATCCAGGCAGCGTCGTCAAGATTAACATGGTTTGGTAAAACCTATTGTTCATGCATGCAATGTTTGGACAAAATAAATTAAAAAAAACCGACCCTACGCTACCCTGTAATTTTTTTCAGCATGAAATAGGAAACCCAGGTATATTTTTTTGGCCTTGGATTAAAACACGTCATCTATACAATACAATACAATAATTTATTTAATGTCGATGAATGTAGGGAGTGGTTACCCAATCTCCCGAGGCAAGGGCTCATGTTACAAACGCTCGATCATTAATAGAAACAAAAATATATACAAATAAATAGATTAACAGGTTTTGAATAGATAACAATAACTATTGCAATTATCTAGAAAAATGTAGATGTACTGTAGAGAAGAGAATAAATCTACATCTCTCAGGTACAAACATAATTGTAATTTAAAATTGTAATTTCATCTATTCATATATAAACTAGACACAACAATTAATTTAAAACAATGTCCAGCTTACTCTTTTTCTTATTCTTTACTTTATTCAACTTCAACTTTTATTTGCCACAATTCATAATAAATAACATAAGTAAAACAACTCAAAATAGATTAATTAGTGGCGAGGAAGTCTAAAATAAAAAGCATCAGACTTATTTGAATTTAGGTTTCCTATAATTACATTATATCAAAATTAGTACAATAAGTTTGTGAACACGCTAATATTTCAACTAAAAAGTAAAAAGTATCAAAAAATAAAATAAATCAAGATGCAGACACGTTTCCATAATCCACTAAGCCGCGGTATTGCAGAATATACACAATATACACCTGTATATAAATACTGTATATTGTGTATACATATACTTAACTGTATAAACTCAATTACTATACACAATATACATGTCTATAGTCAAAACTGTATATACTGTATATTATCACCATATACACAATATACATGTCTATAGTCAAAACTGTATATACTGTATATTATCATTTTGAGCAACCTCTAGTCTGTATATAGTGTATATTGTGTATATAGTGTATACATATACACTATATACACAATATACATGTCTATTGTCAAAACTGTATATACTGTATATTATCACTTTTGAACAACCTCTAGTCTGTATATAGTGTATATTGTGTATATAGCGTATACATATACACTATATACACAATATACATGTCTATAGTCAAAACTGTATATACTGTATATTATCACTTTTGACCAACCTCTAGTCTGTATATAGTGTATATTGTGTATATAGTGTATACATATACACTATAACACAATATACATGTCTATATTCAAAACTGTATACTGTATATTATCACTTTTGATCAACCTCTAGTGACTAGTCTGTATATAGTGTATGCTTCGTTCTTTAAAAAATCCCGTTTGCGTTATGTTTCAGTTAATAACATGCACAATAGGGTTAGGATTAAGGTTCGGGTTAGTGTTAGGGATTAGGACTAATGTGTTGTTGCCTCGTTCTACGGTAAAATCCCGTGGTCATATCTTCACAAACAACTTATTCACATTGTCTGCAAGCCGCGGTATTGCAGAATATACACAATATACACCTGTCAATAAATAGTGTATATTCTGTATACATATACTTAACTGTATAAACTCACTTACTATACACAATATACATGTCTAATGTCAAAACTGTATATACTGTATATTATCACTTTTGAACAACCTCTAGTCTGTATATAGTGTATATAGTGTATATAGTGTATACATTATACACTTATACAAGGCAATATACATGTCTATAGTCAAAACTGTATATACTGTATATTATCACTTTTGATCAACCTCTAGTCTGTATATAGTGTATATTGTGTATATAGTGTATACATATACACTATATACACAATATACATGTCTATAGTCAAAACTGTATATACTGTATATTATCACTTTTCAACAACCTCTAGTCTATATATAGTGTATATAGTGTATATAGTGTATACATATACACTATATACACAATATACATATATATAGTCAAAACTGTATATACTGTATATTATCATTTTGAACAACCTCTAGTCTGTATATAGTGTATATTGTGTATATAGTGTATACAGTACATATACAGTATATACACAATATACATGTCTATTGCCAAAACTGTATATTATCACTTTTCAACAACCTCTAGTCTGTATATAGTGTATATTGTGTATATAGTGTATACATATACACTATATACACAATATACATGTCTATAGTCAAAACAGTATGTACTGTATATATATTATCACTTTTGATTTGCTCTAGTCTGTATATAGTGTATGCTTCGTTCTTTAAAAAATCCCGTTCGCGTTATGTTTCAGTTAATAAATAACACAATAGGGTTAGGATTAAGGTTCGTGTTAGGGTTAGGGTTAATGTGTTGTTGCCTCGTTCTACGGTAAAATCCCGTACTCATATCTTCACTAACAACCTATTCACATTGTCTGCCAATGATATAATATGCTTTGTAAAACGCACTTACATATCAGTTGCTTTAAATTGTTTCATCACTAATCCCCAACACCGGAACATCCCAACCCAATGTTTCCGTTCTTTACTATAATCCTCGCTAAACATCGACAAATTACCTAAAATTTACCTAAAACAATTGCTCCATTCTTTAAAACTACTCACATAAAGTGACTGTATAATTCAATGACGCGGACCAATCACTGACACTATACGCCTACGTGCGGCACGATGAAACCATACATTACGAATAACGGTGTGACACCTCGCGAGCACAGATTAATAATCAAATTCCGTAACTCTCACTATATACACTTTTGACTTTAGACGTATACTATACGTATAGAGTGTATATATATATACACAATATACACAATATACACAATATACACTTTTGACGTATACTATACGTATAGAGTGTATATATATACACAATATACACAATATACACTATATACTCACTTAGCTTCATTCTAACTCTCACTATATACACTTTATACACTTTTGACTTTAGACGTATACTATACGTATAGAGTGTGTATATATACACAATATACACAATATACACTATATACTCACTTAGCTTCATTCTAACTCTCACTATATACACTTTATACACTTTTGACTTTAGACGTATACTATACGTATAGAGTGTATATATATACACTATATACACAATATACACTATATACTCACTTAGCTTCATTCTAACTGTCACTACAGTATATACACTTTATACACTTTTGACTTTAGACGTATACTATACGTATAGAGTGTATATATATTCACTATATACACAATATACACTATATATTCACTTAGCTTCATTCTAACTCTCACTATATACACTTTATACACTTTTGACTTTAGACGTTATACTATACGTATAGAGTGTATATATATACACTATATACACAATATACACTATATACTCACTTAGCTTCATTCTAACTTTCACTATACACTATATACACTTTTGACTTTAGACGTATACTATACGTATAGAGTGTATATATATACACTATATACACTATATACACTATATACTCACTTAGCTTCATTCTAACTTTCACTATACACTATATACACTTTTGACTTTAGACGTATACTATACGTATAGAGTGTATATATATACACTATATACACAATATACACTATATACTCACTTAGCTTCATTCTAACTTTCACTATACACTATATACACTTTTGACTTTAGACGTATACTATACGTATAGAGTGTATATATATACACTATATACACAATATACACTATATACTCACTTAGCTTCATTCTAACTTTCACTATATATACACTATATACACTTTTGACTATGGGACATCTATAGTGTATATAAATATACATGGGGAATATACACAATATACCCAACATATATACAGTGTATACATATACACAATATACATATATTTATGTATATATATACACTATATACGCAACGTGTATATAGTGTATATTCTGCAATACCGGGCCTTACTCCCATAATCAGAGCGAAGAAATGTTTTTAGTCTTGACACAAATATGGAAACAGAAGCTATATTCAATAAACTTCTTCAGGTAAGGAGTTGTCAAATTTTGGACCTTGAAATCATAATGAGAACTGTCTTAATTTTGTTCTACAAAAAGGAGTTAGTTGCTTTGAAAAGTGAATAGAATTGTTGCATCGTGATTTCAGTAAATATTGTGATTTTTGCATCGCAACTTTGCAAAAGTGCATTGCAATTCGCGAATCACAATAATCTTAACGAGTACGTGACAGTTCAATAGCTTAGGTAACATTCGTTCATGAGGGATTAAGGGTAAACTAAATACATTGTTTTCAGAGGTGTAGGAAGATGTTTTTGGTTAGGGGGGCTTGAGGTCGTCGAGCCGAAGACGCAACGAATCGCTAGGGGGTTTCCGGGGGCTTTGTCCCCCGGACAATTTTGAATTTTAGTGTTAATGAAATGGCATTTCCTGCATTTTGAGGGGAGATTTAAGATATTTCTGAAGGCTATAAAATACCAATTCATGATACATCTTTGGACTAAAAAGGGCTCTCCATCGCCAATATAACAAACCAAAAAATGCGAGGCCTCCTGGCCATAAGTACGGAGCCCCTGTGCATAACAAAGCGCGCGAATTGTAGCATATTATTCCCCGAGAAATCTTGAATAGAACCGGCGGCTGTTTGCAGTCGCGAATTCTTTGGCAACAGACACAAGATCAAGGGCTTCTGTGCGTGCTGTATATGAACATACATCAAGAATAAGTTGCTGAGACGCTAATAAACAGTAAATGAATCTGAATCGCCCGGGCATAGCCCGGGGAATTAAAACACATAGTACCACTCAACAGAAAATTTAAATTTACCTTCTTCAGTTAACGCACGCCTTGGAGTCCGAGAAAAGAAAGATTAGATATTTCTTTGAGCCATCACACGTGTATACTAATTATTAGGGGGGCTGAGCCCGCCATTTCAGAATTTCAGTGGGGCTGCAGCCCGACAAGTTCATTCTCTACGTAACGAATTTTTTTGCACACAAAAATGGACAAATAAAGAAACTAAAAAAGATTTTGATACACAAAATGTTTTTTTGGTTATATCGTTATCACCAATTGAAGGCAGGGGGTTATGGCCATGTATGATTTAAGGTCGTTATCCGAGAAGACCCGAAAGTCTTACCATTCGCAGCTGGTATTGTTGCAAAGGCAGCACTTTCTCCTCAATTATTTTTAAGACCCTGAGTGGTAATCCAACACAGGATTCGAACCTGTGTCTCCCAGTTCATAGACATGTGTGGGTGACCACTAGTTTAAAGATGGCTCCTCATTTTCCATGTTCGAACTCGGGCCTTGGACGAGCGCTAGTCCCAGTTTCCTAGCCGCAAACATCTGCCACGTGTGGATGGGTCTGGGTACTACGATGATCGCTGCGGTAACTTGAGATATTTATAAGTATTTATAAGTTGCTTCTGTAACATTTTTTACTTATGTAGTAAACATTTCCGACAAATTAGCGATTTGACAACAGGTGGTGGGGCGGTTGCCCACTGATCATAGACGGATTTTATGGGGGGGTGCTACCCCTCCAAATATTTGTTTTAACCCCCTAAACGAAACGTTCACCCCTCTAAAAAATGTTAACACGGTAATTTGATAGAAACCTATTTCGGGTTTACAGGGTCATTTAACTCTCTCAAAGGACCTGCCAAATTCATTGACTTGACAACTTCAAAAACCTTAGTTTTTTGCTTCGAACGCCTTCTGATGTGCTCTAGAAACCTTGATTTTCCGGGGGTGCTTTGCTTTCTAGCCTCCCACCAGCGGCTCCACCCCTGGACCTCACTGGGGGCTGAGCCCTGAAGCACAACGTTTGGTGACGCCTTGTGTTACCTCACCAGCTCACCCCCCTAAAATTTCTGGCACCCCCCTAGTAATAAATATTAAAATCCGTTTCTGCCACTGATAATATCCAAAATGATTACTGATTTGACGTCACACTCATCATTTCAGACAAACAAATCTTTATAGACCAACGCAAAACTCAAATCATAAAATATTTTGGTATTCAACTACATGTATTCACTTCATGTAGAATCTTATAGAATTCATATCAGTAATATGATACAGTGTATTTGGGGTTATAGACCATTAAACAATTTGTTGTGGTTTTGAATAGATGTCGTTTTTAATCCTCAGTAATTATCCGGTATGAAATAATTTGCATCTTCTCTCAACTTCTTTACTAGCCTGCAAAATGCCTTATGCTATGCTTTAATATGTTATGTCACACTTTCTTTTTTCTTTCCAGGAGGCGGTTTCCCCATAATGCTATATTACTCAGTCTTTTTGTAAGTAAATAAATTACAGGTGTAGCTATTAGTTCAGTTGACAAATTTAAAATACTCTAAACATGTATACATAACATTCTCTTTTAGTTTTAGTAAAATAAAAATACTTATTATTTTATTAATTGTGAGCTGGCGGAATCCTTGGCATTCCAGCAATTTGATTGGCTGCCTGAGCGGGCGGTTTTTTTGCAATATCTGACCAGTGACCACGGTCACAGAATCCTAAATGCTAAACAAATGTTATCGTGATTTTTGCTTTATTATTAAATGGGAAACTAACACAGAATTTGATTCAACTAAGCTCTAAATAACTATATTATACAACAAGTTCAACTAAAGTATTTTGGTTTGTTTTTCTTTCCTTATCCAAATAATGCAGTTTTACCAAACTAAAATAACTCAACAAGTCTTTCACCTTGTATAATAAAAAAATTAATATGTTATTTACCATTTTGGTCTGTCCATATAGAAAATATTTACCCTTGGTCTCACAAACGACACTCGGCCTACGGCCTCGGGCAGTTTTTGAAACCTTGGGCAAATATTTTTCTATACAGACCTCCCATCCGGTAAATAACATATATATATTATATGGCTCAGTTCGTTGTCAGGTCCCTACGCAAAACAACGCAGTTTGATTGGTTACTGAGAGGTCCGGAATGGCCTACGATATGGATCTCCAGCCAATAGGCTGCGAGGACCATTCGCTTTTCCGGATTGATAAGTTTTGGCGGGAAAATATCTGAGTTGATATGATGGAAATGTAGGTATCTTCATTGCAAATACCGAACAATAAAATTCATCTAAATGCACAGAAAGTAAATGTGGTGTAGAAACGAAGCGAAATGGCATGGTAAACGGAATAAGCATGTGAAGACGAAATCAGCGTTCAAAACAGAGAAGTACATTTGTAAATGAATGAAAAGCCATATAACCGAGAGTGCGGTCATTTACAGGAAAATATTAGACCGAAGTTTTGACAGTACGGACCGAGCTCGTAGGGCGAGGTCCGTACTGTCAAGACCGAGGTCTGATATTTTTCTGTAATGACCAAGTAGATGAGGTTAATCACCGGCATTTTCGTTGTTTTCGTCGTCGTAATTGCAGTTTTCAGCATAGTAAAATTCGGTTTCTGAGTGTTCATCCTCGGATAGTGGTTCATTCATGACTTAGTTTTCGGCTTTTCAAATTATTTGTTATTGTTATATAAAAAGTTTATCGTCAAAACCCGTAATCCTGACCGGTCCATTACGGGAAAGTAACGACCACAGTCAGAGAGTCTCAGCCAATCAGAGCTCGCGATTTAACCGGAAGTAACTTGTGCCATATAATAATAAATTCCTTATTGACCGTGTTTCAGGCTCGCTGTCTAAGACTATGCGCACACGCTGTCGTTTTCAAGCGTCTTTATTTGTGTCGTTTTCAATTTTGTCGTTTTGGCGATCCGTTCACACGAAGTGTTTTCGCAATATCCATCGCATTGTTTACAGTTTTGCGGTCGTCTGTTAAGCCTTTTTAAATGCCGTTTTAATCGCTTTTTTGACTCATTAAATAATTGAATGGCTCCTCTTTTTCTTTTCTTCGTTGTCATTGTTATTAACAACGAGTTCGCAACCGGGTTGCCAGCTGAAAGACCACGGCGAACAAAAATAATATCATAATATCCAACATTTTGAATTTTTAGCATTTCAGGCTTTTCCAAGATTTTCCCCTGTTTACACGAGAACAAAAGGAAAAACGACACTGTTGAAAACGTTTTCAATACTAGCGAAAACGGTTATCACATATCGTTTTCGTTATTGAAAACGTTTTCGTCAGTTGACGTCGTTTTAATCCATTTTCGTGTGAACTCGCCGTGAAAACAATACTTTTTGAAATCCGTTTCAGATAAAAACGCTTGAAAATGACACCGTGTGCACATAGTCTAAGTAGTTGCCTTTGGTTTTTCGCGCAAAACGAAAACCTTCAGGCAGATACTTTCACATACATTCCTCGTTCTCACAATTAATATTCTGTTCTGTATTTATTTTTTTGCTGTTATTGAATAATCATCTTGTCAAATAAACTTGTTTTCACTTTCTTATTTAGACGCTTTGTGAAGGATTTCTTGTGGGTTCTGCAGCAGGGTATAATTTTATAAGTGTTTACTAACCCTAGATCTCGCTTTCTTACTAAATACTAGCCTGCGTTGCAGCCCTAATTCCCCCCGGCTAACTAAATACAAGCTCAGTTCAACCATAGTCAATCGAGATATGGTCTGGAAACTCGGCAAACTTCAAAGCGACTATAATGAGCTACGTTTTGATGTTGAACCGTACCTTACACCGTGCACATCCTTTGTTTTAGGTTTATTAATATTTAAACAACACGGTTGAGCGATTAAACCCAAACGATTCTATTGGATGATTGCTTCATTATACTAAAATACAATAGGTTCAGTGACTGTGCACCGTGCACAAAATTGCATAAAGACGAACAAAAAGATAGAACAAAGACTTTAGCTGAGTTTCCAGACCATATCTCGATTGACTATGGGTTCAACATGATGTCGTCTCCTACAATCATCTCTCTAAATTTCTGTTTTCATTTTAAATATTATACGAATTACGAAGCCTTGTACAGGGCTTTCAAAGCGACGACTATTTTCCGTTTTTCTAACAGACAATACTTATCTTCTTTTTTGTCTTTGTTAACACGTCTGGCTGCTATTAATACACATTGTAGCTCAAAATGGCGACAAACAAACCCAATTTGACTCACAAATTATTGCAAATGAGATATCTTCTTTTGTTATGGCCGCAATAATTATGGGTAAATGTGGACAATCATGGCTACTGACGGAGTGTTTTGCGTTCAAGGGGCGGGGATTTGACCAAAAAATGGAAATTTAGATAAAGCGTAACCAGCTGTTGTCAACCAGGTGTAGTGGTTAGCACACATGTGTATGAGCTGAGAGACACAGGTTCAAATCCTGTGTCGGACCTCCACTCAGGGTCTGAAAAATAATCGAAGAGAAAGTGCTGCCTTTGCAATAATACCAGAAAATGGTAAGAATTTCAGGTCTTCTCGGATAACGACCTTAAATCGTAGGCCCTCGGAACCCCTATCAAGTGGGCTTCTATAGCCTGTTGGGGTATTCCGTTCACCTAAAAGAGAGATAAATGTAATAAAGTAAACTAAAGTTCCCGTTGGTGGGGACTAAATGTATACAATCAAATGTGCAAAAAAAGAAACCACGTGAGGAGTCAGGACAGATGAAGCTGAGAGATTGCAGGACTATTAATAAATAAATAAGTTTTCGAAATAAAAATTTCAACATGCAGGGCTGTGCAAACTGTATCTCGGAGCATATATACTTTTATATTCAATTTTACTCGCTTTTTTATCTGATTTTTGAGTTGGTACAAATGAAGCGATGGAGGAACGCAAAAACTAAAACTAGAATCCAGGTCTTTCGCCGTCAAAATCAGTCGATCATCAGAGCGTGTAGTCAAAGTCAAATGTCTCGACCACTGACCTCTCTAAATAAGTGGACTGCGGGATCCAGCTTTTACGTGGTGGTCATTATTCTACTGAACGGACACTTACGTCACATTAATTTACAAAACGGACGCTTTTCCAGTCTTAGTTAGTGCGACAAATTGATATTTTAACGGGAATAATAGACCAATTCAATTTAAAGCAATTAAAATGTGTCCACGTTGTTGTAGCCGAGGTAACTTGTAGTACTTGCTTCACACTGTATGACCAAGGGTCTGTTGGCCCTCTTCATGGATCGAGGTCGAATTTTGTATAAAGCGCCCTCGAATTAAACGTTGAATACCTTTCAAACATTATTTGCTGTAAGGTTACCTTTGTCCTATCTAAGCGACGACTAAGCAGTGTATAAGTCTGGAAACCAACTCTTCCAAGATGATACCTCCAGCAGTGCTGGAGCGAGGACCTCAAGGCACGTGAACCCTCGTCCACACAAGATAGCAACGTCAAGTAAATATGTATGATTATGTCAGCAACTGCGCCTCCGATATGTTCTAAGGATTTATGATGAAGGAAAATTTCGAGTGTTGGAATATATACATTTTAAGACCAAACTGGGACCAGTTGCGAAAAATGTAACATCAAGGCCTTCCGGCTGCAATTGAACCGCGACCCCTCCGATGCTTGTGCAGTGCTCTGACCAATCAGCAGATTGTGCCTATGTATGTCTGATAGGCGTTGCCCCAGAGGTGGGGGTACACAGGGGAGGGGGTAAGCAGTGGAATGGTAGGTTCGTACGTGGTGTCGGCGTACTTTGATGAAGCCACCATTGATAACCAGTCGGAGAGGGTGCAAAGGCAGTTGGAGAGGTCACTGAGTGGCTGTCGATGGGCCAGACAAGAAAGCTGACCTGAAATCTTATGGAACCCCAAAATAGCACTTTTCGTGTTTAAAAAGAGCACTTTTCATAAATTTGATAATCGAAACACTACAGACTCCATGTCACTAGGCGAAGTGTCAGACCTCGTTTACATTTCCCGCGCAATTCATGAACGGTCGTCTGTTCCGTAAATTAATGTGACGTTCGTTCCGTTAAATAATAACCACCCACTTTTTGTGCGTCGTTGCTAATGGGAGCCCGCTGTCCAGTTATATATAGAGGTCAGTGGCGAGCACGGGTTTACGCATAGGTAATTCATTTTATTGGATATAATGGATCCGTAGTTTGGATCATGGTTAGGATTAGGTTAGGATTAAGTTTAGTGTTAGGCTCAGGGCTAGATTAAGTATGGATTCACTATATCCCATTTACGGATCACTCGTGAGATATAATGGCTAACAAATGTGCCTCATCACTATTTTTTTTCGTTTGGTTTTATTCACGTCTAGTTACAGTTACGTGTAATTTTAAAATCAATAAAATGGGTATTTTAAATTTTATTAAACTGTTGTAAATGTCGGATCACCTCACCAGGCCAAAGGGCCTGAATATTGGCATGACGCCTACTTTTTTCTGTCACTGCAAACTTCCTGAAATGATTTTGAAAGACCGGTTTTTTAAGACATTTCAATATTTTTCTTTCCATAGCACATACAAGGCTGATGCTGTGTTGATAGCAGCTGCGGTAACTACTGTAAGTAACCTTTTGATTCTATAATATATTTAAAGTGGCACTACGATGATAATTCACCCCAGTTGTTTAGATTTTCTTTAGCATAGAATAGTATTTCAGGGTCGAAAGTGATCATCGATGTAAAAAAACCTATAAAATGGTATTTTAAAGTAAGTGTTATGAGCTCTGAGATCATTATTATTTAGGCCACCATTACTAAGAACGTGTTCCAAGTGATCCCGCAATTTCAAACGGTAATATTGTTTGTGACGTCAGACTCTCAATGCTACGCCTGAATTTCAGTCCAGGTTACTGTTTTCTTGTTTTCTTCGAGAAGTAGATGAAATGTCCAGCCTTTCAGACGAAGAATTTGAAAAAGGACCTTGATCATAGTGATCAAGAATTACTTGAAGAATTAGCCATGTGGAGTCTTCCGTTGAGAGTCTGATCACTTCCTTACGGCTTACGCTAGTCAGGAACATGATCGATTAATGGCAGACATAAAAACTCCAGATTCGGAGTCAGAAAAATAATCGAATTGCAAAACGGTTTTCACCGAGTACTATTTACCAGCTCTGCTTTAAATACATGTACGTAAAAATATCGATAGGTAACAATTTGATCGTAGTACCACTTTTAATAACAATTATTAAATTTGGTTTTAGGATAATATGGATAATTATGAATTGTGTTATCTGCGGAAGGCTGAGACAGATAGTACAAATCTCTTGAGAATTATCAATTGTGTTATCTGCCGAAGGCTGAGGCAAATAACACAAACCTCTTGCGAATTCTCGATATCAAGCGAAAATCGAATATTTGTTTTATTATACATTTAAATCACTAGGCTCTGGGACTCCCTCCCATACTCTATACCTGCCATTAACACATTGTCGTCTTTTAAGAGACTACTTTCTCAGCATTATTTCAAACTTTTTCCTGTTGCTTTTAGTCCGTAGTTTTTCTGTTTCGTATAATTTCGTTATGTCTTATTCTTTGATTTCATATTAATGTTATTTGTATTTGTAAAGGGTGACCAATCTTGAGGGAATCTTGAATTCTGCTTTTGGTTTACCCTAATACATTTAATTTTTAGCTGTAAAACTTTGTAATTGATATGTATTATAATTCTAATATTAGAACAACGAACTACAACGAACAACGTATATAACATGGTGATTGGTAATAATCTTAGAACGTTCTGAAACTACTTATATATAAACACATTTACCAAAAATCTAAGAATGGCGTAATGTTGGAGCAAAGGAAGAGAAAAAAGAGATGAGTTCTTAGAAGAACTGTTTAAAGATTTGAGAAATAAATAGGCTTAAAAGAAAAGAGCACTACGCATTTCGGCAGACAACTTATCAAGTGCTACGTCTGCTTACTAATCATCGAAATTGGACGGATATTTATAATAACTGAAGTGACTTACGTCATCTCCGCGTGAGAGGGGATGACTATAGATAAAATAAAGACATATTAAAAACAAAATATTTTTGTTTGCATAAATCAGGATCTGAAAGTTTAATATAGACAGGTAATGGAATCTGTCTAAGCCGCCGAAGTAGTCTTCCCTCTCGTAAACGGTCTTTGCCATCCTAAACAATGACCCACCCCCCTGAATCAGAACCTTTTTTCGCAACACTGCCTAAGCTTGGCACAGTTTTTCCGGATATATTAGTAAAAATTCCGGGTGGTTGGGGTCATTGTATAGGATGGCAAATACCGTTTAGGAAAGAGAAGACTGCACTGCCAAAAGACATAGTCATTATCAAACAATAAAACGATCATAAACAACGAGAATAAGCTTTACAGTGTCAAGTATGTTTAGCAGGACGAAGATAAAACTGAAAATGACACGACAAATTGTCAATAAACCTTACTGATAAAGTCCCGTGAAAGAGAGTTTTTATTCTTTCACCGCCATATTTATATTTGGACAACCACCACCAACCTCGTACCCAGGGTCTCATCTCGTAGGTGTGACGTCATATCGCTACAGATATCGAAAATTATCGATAGTTTTACGTATTTAAACGAACTCCTAAAATAACGATGGATGGTAATTTAGAGCGAATAATCTCAGATATACCTGATTTTCTAAAAACGTGTAAAAACGTCGGTGGTTATTCATTTGCATATCACAAAAGTCTAAATATCTCAAGAACGACGTGAGATATGAAAGAACTCTAAATTACAATTATTCGTTATTTTAGAAGTTCATTTAAGCTGGCTCGATAGTCTAAATCATGAGAAATTGCACCCCCCCCCCCATAAAACACTTGTAATTTGTAATGCAGATCTGAGCTTTATTTTGGTTCATAGCGGTAGTCTTGATTATTGAAACGTTTCACATTTGTAGCATTTGTATATCTAGAGAAATTGTGTTTATGATAGGCGGCAGATTTTATGCAAATTATTTTTCTGGATTTATTGGAAATACGATTTCTATACTCATGTAAACTTTGGGGGATATAACACTTTTCAGTAAACAAGACCACCACTAGAGCTATGCAACAAACATTTTTATGGGGGAAAATGTAATTTCTCATGATTTGGACTATCACGAGCCACCTTAAATAACTTGAACTTAATTTTCGTTTTATTAACACTTCATGGTTCAAGCATCTTAACAGAGATTTTTTACTCTTGATAGAATGTTGACTTTGTTTACATCAACTTACAAAACATATTATTCTAATATTCTAGGCTGTTGTTCTTGGCATCACATTATTTTCGTTCCAGACCAAGGTATGTATTTCATTAATAAATTATTTACCAAGTCACATCAGACATGGAAATAATTCCAATCTTTCTTGGATCCTACGCGAAGGACCAAGCACTTTCTTTGAAAACATGGTGGTCGCACTACGTTTCGCAGGACTAAAAGTTTAAAACAATCTTTAATAAAGCCGTGCCTTGCAATTTGCTAGTAGCACTGTAGCAAAATCCATTAAATTGAATAATCTTTTATCTTTAGAGTTTAATAGGCAGTTGTGTACTTGTGTTGCTACACAGACTGTCACACTCACATGCAGACTAACCTATACGGCTACACCTACAGGTTACAGCGGTATTGCGGTAGTACGGCACAAAGTTTACGTTTATTTAAGAAATAAAAAACGTGTCGCGTGTGATTATCGAGTTATAATGGCACGAGGGATGCGTGTAAAACACGAGGCGATAGCCGAGTGTTTTACTAGCTTCTCAAGTGCCATTATAACTCGATAATCACACAAGACAAAGTTAATAAAGATAAAAGAACACCATTAAATTAACAATAAAGCCATGGAAAATGTAGATTTACCTGTTATAAAAAGCGTTGCTATGTGCGTTGCTAGGAAGCCTATGATGAAAACACGTTGGCGATTTTAGCGATGAAAATGCACTCAACGTTGCAGTTAAAACATTCTGTTGTGTTAGTACCTTCATTAGCTTTGTATCCAGGTATTCGTTGACTTTCTTTTGTGGTTTAAACTACTTAAAATCCGTCAAAAACGACAAAATCTACGCGCGGAATCACGTCAGCTTATGCTTTATTGAGTTATAATGCACGGTTTTTGAGCTCAGTAACCAATCAGATAGCGTGTTCTCACTCATTTACTTCCGGTTATTTTACATTATAAAATAACCGGAAGTAAATGAGCGAGTACACGCTATCTGGTTGGTTACTGAGCTCAAAAATCATATCTCTAAATGGCCACATGCAAACGTATTACATGTATATGCCTGGTCTGTTCTGTTTGTTTTATCTTTATTTTTTCTTTCTTTGATGTAGTGGGACTTCACAATGATGGGTGGTTTTCTGTTTGTTGCTTTGATTATTCTCATTCTGTTTGGTTTCTTGTCAATATTCTTCTACAGTAAGGTATGCTACCTCGTACCTACCTACACTCCTAAATTATGTGGACAACGCAAAACATCCAACGTTAATTACCTATACTTTTATTTCCCAATTTCTACCTAAATAAGACATATCTCTCCCCCCCCCCCCCCTCCCTCTCAGCAATGTTTTGTTATTCCACGATAAACTAGAAAATGCTCGGCTTTTTGCGCGTGTAGATTCACGTAGCGGGAGGGAAGTAAAATGGTTCCGAGTAAAATTCCTAATAATGCAAAAGCACGCTTTGCGTCCACATCAATTTTGTCCAGGATTGTAGGCTCTTATCTCTGCTGTTGGGGGTGGGGGGGGGGGGGGGGGGGTGGGGTTGGTTAAAGGACGGGAGGTATTTTGTAAAGCGAATATTGTTTTCTGTGCTTATATAAACCTTGCACAGTTTTTTACTTTCTGTCTAGAGCTCGCCAAGAATAGTTAAGAAGTTATTTTAAATAAATATAAAAGCCAAGCAAATAACTCTTAGGCGCGATATTTCAGGATATTTCATTTTATTATATATATATATATATATATATTATATGGATACATATTCAAATAAAGAGTAAGTATAAGATTACATAAACGGTAAAATTAGATAAACAGTAACGATTACAAACGGTGAAGAATTCAAATTCAAATTTGAAAAAGAAGAACATATTACATAAAGTGAGTATATTATTAGTTTAGGTCAAGACTAAGTGAAGAGTGCAGTTATAATAAATGGCGATGTAGTTTTTGAAGATTGTTTTTACAGTTTAAATTAAAAGGTTGAAGTTGTCCTTCAGTAGCATGATATAAATGGTAAAGTAAAAAATCAAATGAGGCCAAGTAGCTACTGTTTTAAAATAATTAAAATAATTTAATTTGTTTGAGCTTTCGTCGTCTACGATGTCGTCTACCATTTTTTTAGTGTGTACTCAAATCAGTAGAGCGAGAAGTTTTATTAACCGCGGATCAAATTTCACAGCATCACGCGGTGTATTTTCATTTCACGTGATGAGCATCCAATTATTAACCATTGTTAACTCGTAAACAAGCTATCACGTGGTATATAAGAATACACTTCGTGATGCTTTTAAATTTGATCCGCGGTTAATGAAACTGTCACTGTCAAGGCGATAAAAAAATCGGCCCGGCCTCGCTCTACTGGTTGAGTAGTATACATATATGGTCACTGGTGGTCAAGGAAAGTTGTATTTGCTTAAACAGTCTGTTAAGGGACTCGAGAAAATTTCTTAGTTCTTCGTGGCCACGTTCCGACCAACTTACGAGTACCGCTGACCGCTTGTACAGTCGGACATCTCGACTTACGATCACTTTTCTCACCTATTGATTTCATTCTCGACCAGCGATTTTATTTTTACCTATTGATTTCTCATTCTCGACTAACGATTTTTCATTTTCAACCATCAGTTTCTTATTCTCAACCATCGATTTATGGTTCTCGACTAACGATTTTTCATTTTCAACCATCAGTTTCTTATTCTCAACCATCGATTTATGGTTCTCGACTAACGATTTTTCATTTTCAACCATCAGTTTCGTATTCTCAACCATCGAGTTATGGTTCTCGACTATCGGTTTCTATTTCTGGATTAGCGAATTCAAATTCGATGCACTTTTGTCAGGTCGGCTTGCCTACAATGCATCACAGTATTGGTACTTTGATGAATAAACCATATGAGATCTCAAACTAAAGGGTATCTAGCCTTTAACGTGGCGTTCTAGGGCTTTTTGAGCGCGAATGTGATGAAGGTTATACTTTTTCAATTATGTTTTTTACCAAAAATGTTATGACAAATTTTGCTTAATGTTAAAAACATTAAATTTAGTGATATTGACAAAACCGGGTGAAGTTTCATATAAATCCCGAAATGACGTTACATAGACTATCGGTAGTAAAATTTAAAATTAAAATCAGCTGTTATTTCTAAAATAAAGCATTATTGTAAGAGTTAGGGTTAGTATTAGGTTCGGGGTTAGGTTTGGGGTTAGGACTATGATTTGAATTTGGGATATTTATATGAAACGTCAGCCACAAAACCATCTGAACAACCTTACATTTATTTTTCACTAAAATGTTTTGGCTTTGGGCCCAGGCCTCTTCTCTCGGTTTTTTCTTGCTAATATCAATGTTTAAAACGAATGGACGAAACCAAAAACTGTAAACAACTTTATCAGCTATACAGAAAACAAAAACTGTCCAGGCCTTATAGGCACTTCAAAGTATATTTTAAACTATTTCGACCACTGATCTCGAAAGAAGACTGGATCGAGCAACTATTGTTCAGAAAATGAAGCCGATGAGGATCCTATGAGGTTTTTTGTTGGATTATGTGCTCTTACCATCGACAAAATAAAATAATTTTACTATAAAGAGGACCTGAAGACTTTTTTCAGATTACTGGGTAAAACGATTCATGGCCTACCTACAGATTTACTGCGACTTTGGTCCCTTAGTAATGGCCGCCATTGGCTCTAATTATCCAGTGAGAGAAGCCTAATATGAGACGTCAAATTAGGTTCAAGATTTTATGCATTTAATGTTAACAAACTAACTATATTGGCCAGGCACTAGCTTCTAATATAATGACCTCTTGCAATTTACATTATGCAAATATGCAGGCTTCAAAATCAGCTCATCAGATACAATAGAAAGCTCAATCCAGTCCTATTTTTGAGATCAGTGGATACAGCTCGTTAAGCTACGCTACAGGTGGCTCGTCCCAGGCCACTTTCGTCTTGGATAGAGCATCGACGTGATTTCCATAAACTTTTCCTTCAATTTCTTCAAATAGCTTGAATCACCCAAATAGTTGGTATATCTGTTGTTATATCTATTTATTTAGATGCATTCGTAGTTCTCAGTAATTAATCTCATGAGCTTGGCCGTTCATATTTGATTTTATTGATTTTAACAGATCCTGGATCTTGTCTATGCCTGTCTTGGAGCACTGATTTTTTCTTTGGTATGTTTTATTCATTAAATGTATTCATTTCTTACTTGTTAATTGAGACAAAAGAAGTCAGTCAACGTTGGTCTATTGCAAAACAAGTACTACTACTAGACCGATCCAGCTCGGTACCAAACCTTTAGGATCTAAAGCCTTTTGTAAGACTCAAACAGAGGAGCTGAAACTATGTTTGAAAAAATAAGTAGCTTGCTGTATATAGTAAAGTACAGTATGTTTGAATACTGTAAAATGTCAACTCAATCTTCACCTAGTCAATGTAGACAGTCCACATTGGTAACATGTAGCTGTGAATGTATAATATCTACATTAACTAAACCCTAATCATAACCGCTATTATTATATGGCTAAGAAAGATGGCGCACGCTGATTGGTTCGTGAGAGGTCCGGAAAAAAGCGTATTGCCCTCCCGGCGCTGTGAGAGGGCAATACGCCTTTTTCGGACCGGTAAGTTTTGGCGGGAAAATTTCTAAGTTGATTTAGATGAAAATAAAAGAGGATTTGAGTATGTTCGTTGAAAAAGTTCGAACAATAACACGTCGTGGAACATTAGTGCTGCTTTTCTTGAAAACTGTTTATCTATAAGTGAAGAAAATGAATGCCTAACGACCAGTAACGCGTGTAAACATGAAGCGGCTCAGAGGTAAGGTAAACGGCAACATCTGAAGACAAACACAACGTTAAAAACAGAGAACAAAATGAACCAGAAGCCATATAATAAATGTCTTATTAACCTCGTTGCTTGGTCTGTACGGTAAAGTATTTGCCTTACGAAAACCTCAGGCAAATACTTTACCGTACAGACCTCACACTCGGTTAATAAGTCTTTAATCCTAACCCTCTAAACCTTGAAATAACCACTAACCCCAAAACAACAAAGATCCTAACCCTAACCCCCCGCCTAACGAATTTTCTAACCCTAACCCCCCGCCTAACGAGTTTTCTAACCCTAACCCCCTGCCTAACGAGTTTTCTAACCCTAACCCCCCGCCTAACGAATTTTCTAACCCTAACCCCCGGCCGTGTTTACCCAACCGGAAACCCGCACCCCCGTTGACTCCCTTAATTGAAGTGCTAAATTAGTAGACTAATAAGAAAGACTAAACATGTGGGATCAGCGCTGGTTGTGTTGATGTCGACATCATACATTCACTGTTTCAGGTGGAGACTAAGTTGCAAAGGTAGGTGTACTGTCGAAATAATATTTTCCTCTCCCCATGCTCTTGTTAATTTCTCTGGCTCGGCCAAAACATCCTTGGAAGCATATTTGACTCGGAAAAAAGAAGCCACAGAGTTGCCTGCGGAGGAGGCTAATTTCGGCATTAAAACCAACATTTTAAAATACTTGGTTTGTATTTCTACACTGCCGCCTACATTTACAGTATGTTTGTATTTGTTGTTAAGCTTTGTATATTACTGTCTATTTTTTTAGTACTTGGTGTATGATACACAGATTATGATGGGTGGTGGTAAAAAATTTGCTATTTCTCCTGAAGAATACATCTTTGCTGCTCTCAATCTTTATCTTGACATCATCAACCTGTTTCTGTTTATTCTAAGAATAGTCAGTGCTGCAAAAGGAGACTAATTGCTTCGTTATTATCAACTATACCTTTTGAAGTTATTCTATTTTTTGTTAGAATTTAAAAAGTTCAATTCAAAACCGAAGAAATAATTGAAATTGGTTACTCGGTTCTGCTTTTATGATCTGTTAAAGATCGAGTTTTCAGCCCTTTTGCTAAACTTTGTTGAACAACGACCGCGTCGGAAGAAAGCCTGGTATTACCGGTATATGATGTCATAATGATGCCATACGGCGAGAAAATACTGTATATTTTGGTTTTATTTTAGTGAAGTTTGGAATACTGTTTACTCTTGGGTACCAGTGATAAGTGAAAAACCAAATATCAAGCGCTGGAGTATTATTTTGTTCAATAAACCTATAACCAGTATGACACTATGACGTCATACCGGTAATAGTGCCATTCTTCTCAAAACGCGGTCGTGCAACAAGAAGATCGAAGAAATACTCCTCAATAAATCCTGCGCTACATTATGAAATTCATTTTTTTCTTCACTTTTACTAAGTTAGATGATATCTCTTTCGGAGGAAAATAGAACCTCAAAAGGTATAGTTGACCTTGAACCTTGTGGATTGTTCAGGTTCTTGATAACATTCTCAACATTAAGAACACGTTCCACAGAATTTTCAATGAAATTATATGATAATCTATAGTTCAGTTTTTGAACTATTTTATTTGTTTATGTTATAATAATTCGTGCTGTTTTACTTGTTTAGTTTAAAGGACATTGGCAACAAAATAAGTTCCTTTTATATAAACGTATATGACTTAAATACCCAGAATATCGTAGTTTGAGATTGTAAAAATGCTCATAATGTGTATTAAAGATAATTATGGTTTTTCTGCCAAATGACTTGCGACGTGATGTGCTGGGTAAAGCTGTCAGTGTTGGCGGAAATGCAAAGAAATTAAGTTTCTACTCAGCGTTATTTTTATAATCACTATTACAACCAAACACTAGGCAATACATGGCAACACTAGGCAATACATGGCAACACTAGGCAATACATGGCAACACTAGGCAATACATGGCAACACTAGGCAATACATGGCAACACTAGGCAATACATGGCAACACTAGGCAATACATGGCAACACTAGGCAATACATGGCTCCATGATATGTAACAACGAAAACATACAACGTTTACCAGCACATGACGTCTCGGTCATGGCAGCACAAAAGCCTGTTTTTATAGACCTCTTTCATAATGGCTACCATGTTAAATATTATTTTATGTGCATATAAATTAGCCTTTACAACCTCGTTAGGAAGCAAACATTCTTTTGAATTGTAGAAACACAAACGAGGCCATAAAGGCTAATTTGATGTACATAAAGGAATATTTAAATTGGCCACCATTATGAAAGAGGTCTATATGCAACCTCGTTCCCAGGGTATTTTGCCTCCACGGCGGAAGGTCGGCGAAAATGGCCCTGGGATCGGCTGGTCATATGACACCCAGAATTTCTGGGTGTTTAGATATGATAATTTTTGTGGTCTTTGTTCCATTGCCTTTGTCTACTTTGTTGACCTGAATAATTGAGAAATATTCAATGCTCTTCAGAGTTGTTCATGTCATGTCAGCAGTCGTCGGCATAAAAGCAGCTAACTAGCTTAATAATCCACCATACATCCATGGTTATCTCTTACAAAATGTATGAAGAAGCAATATCCAATTTAGCGAAAGTTATCACTTCTAATTTGCTGTAAAATTTGAAGACAGCATTCAGATTTAGATGAATAAATTATACTCGGCTAAATTAATTGAGTTTTATGACAAACCAATCGCATTATAGAATGGACCAGCCGATCCCAGGGCCATTTTCGCCGACCTTCCGCCGTGGAGGCAAAATGCCCTGGGAACGAGGTTGGTCTATATGGTTTATTCAACTTTTAAAATGTGTTACGTATATTTCTCAAACTCATTAATAATTCATGAGCAAATTATTCAATCAGATCTTCTAAATTGAACCACGTGATGACACTAGAAATGCCAGTAAAGTACTGGGCAGAGGACTAGAAATATTTTTTCCAGTCCCTGCCAATATGACGTCAATAATTAATAGGGATTACATTTATCATTAATAATCCACTTAGGGATTACACTTAGGGATTACACTAATTGATTTTGAGAAGTCATTCAAAGGCCTCGAAATCGGACTAGACCGGGTTTTCAAGTGCTCGGATTTGTTCCAGTCCTCGGCTTCGCCTCGGACTGGAACAAATCCTCGTACTTGAAAACCCGGTCTAGTCCTCTTTCTCGGCCTTTAAATATTATTTCAAAGCCGACAATGCGGGCTGGACCGGATTTCAAGTCCGCCCAATTAGTTGTAGTCCGCGGAGGGGAAGCCGAGGACTGTAACTAATTGCAAGGACTTGAAATTCAGTCCGAATTGGAGGCTTTGAAATGGCATCTCAAAGTCAAACAAGTCAGTATTTACAGAGAAATTTGAGGTTGAAATCGTCAAAATCCTATGTTAAAGGGATATGGCAATATAAATTAACTTTGTCTCATTTGAAAGAACTCATAAAATGGTATAAGAAGACCTTTTACAATTTTTCTGTATCTTTCTTGGTTTTTGAATTATTTCAGATAATTATGACAAAAGACAATCTTGTTGTAATATTTGACCTAATTAACTAGGAAATTGGTGACGTCACAAGCAGGGTAAACCTGATGAAACTACTCCATAGGTGACCGAATTTCCGCGGAAGGCTCTTTAAAATGTTGTGGGCCAATTGAAAATGGAAATAGTGGAACATAATCGAGTTTCTGGCTCATAATGTCGTAAGGTTAAAATTTCACTTTACCCTACTTATGACGTCACATGCATATCGAAAATAATTCGAAGATGGCGGACAGCACGCTGTCTTTCGTCTAATTATTTCGAAAACCAAAAAAGATAAGGGAAAATTGTAAAAGGTTTTGTTATACCATTTCACGAGTTCTTTCAAATGAGACAAAGTTAATTTATATTGCCATATCCCTTTAATTAAGATCACATATCCAGTTGTCCGTTACGGAGTTGATTTTCTTTGTTTTTGGTCATGAATTATTAATGAGTTTGAGATGAGTATTTTCATATCGTCAAACTACATAATATGCTGACTTCATATACTTCGATATAAAAAGTAGTTATTTTTTCTTACCAATGTCCTATAAAGGGATCACACTCAAATAAAAGTTCTTTGTCGCGTGAGAATAGGTACTAGTTTTCTTCTAATCTTTTTAGTTTTAGAGAAATTCGGCTTTATTTCTCCTGTTTTTGGTAAATTGAAGGCCGCCATTTTTGTTAGGATTCCAGGCGAATGCGGTCGCTCCCATTAATGTTGACGTCATTGAGTGATAGAAAACGATACAACACGATACATAACACGACAAACACGACAATATAGCGCGCTTTTAGATGTATTTATTATTAATAATAAAGGAAGTTAACGTCTAAAAGGTGTACGCTGTTTCCGGTTAACCCGGTCGGGTGTATTACCTCGGGGATCAGTACCCACCTTGTATATATAACAGCCCGGTTTGCTTCGAGATATTATGCGTTTTCGTTTGTCTTCCCATCCCTTTGAATTGGGCCCACCCTCTTTGCCTTTTGTCTTGTCTTTATTTTTAGCTCGATCAAGGTCGCAGTTACTTCAGCCGTTGGCACTTCAGGTATCTTCTACCTGTGGGTAAGTGCCTTTACTTGTTTTGTGTGTTATTTTTATATTCTCTTCCCCGTGTTTCACGGGTGACTTGCTGATCACGGGATGGAGAGGGTACCGTTTAGGGTTCTGGAAGTCCTGAATCCTTTCCAGGAGCCCCAGCACGCATCGCGGTCGGTGCAACCGGCTACCGTCTCCATCCCTGCCGATCTGCAGCGGGCAACATAGTACTGTAAGTGTGTCTTATTGATAAAGCCAGCTTGTGACGTTGTCACTGCGATGCATGTAGTTGATCACCGTGTGAGATCGTTAATCTATTGTAAAGCATTTCTTTTCATACGGTGTTTGTATCATTCAATGACGTCAAAATTAATGTACCTCGTTCGCCTGCAATCAGAACAAAAATGGCGGCCTTTTACCAAAAATACGATAAATAAAGTCTCTCAATTAAAAAAACATTAGAAGAAAACTATAATACCATTCTCATGTAAGGAGACAAAGAACTGTCATTTAAGCAACACTTGTTTTGCAGGGATAGTCTTTTTTAAGTATACTTTCTTTCGTTTATTGTAGTCGCACTTTAGACATTCCTAAAATATACAGTCGTGTAGAATAATTATAGTTGAGCAAAACAGCTGTAGTAATTATACTAAATCTCATTATCTATTGACAATGTTATTCTATTGAAATAAACTACATTGATTCAGTTTGATTTCCCAGAATGATTTTAATATTTGAAGAGGCCCTGTTTATAAGCGCTAGGGTAACCCTTACATGGCGGAAAGAAAGAAAAGTCTTGTTATATTATCGATTTTAATCTCTCTACTACCTGTGCTTCTCTGCAGTGTTAGATGGTATTCTTTGTTACTCAATCATGTCTATAATTAAACAACTAACATTCCTTCAGGCGGCTCTACATTCCAACTCTGCCCTATCTCGACGACTTCGTCGAAGAAATTGACATATGCGAGACTTCCGAGTGCATCAAGAGCTAGCCCGAGATATCTAAAAACGTAACTCGGGTGTCCGAGTTGTCCCTATCGAATTGTGTTTAAAGGCAAAAACATATCCCTAGTGCTAGGGTTCCTATAGCTAAGTGATAGGGTGACCCTACTAGTAGGGGAATAAACGGGCGCTAAGGTAACCCTATTCCAGGGTAACCTTATTCCTAGGGTAACCGTATTCCTAGGGTAACCTTATTCCTAGGGTAACCCTATTCCTAGGGTAACCTTATTCCTAGGGTAACCTTATTCCTAGGGTAACCGTATTCCTAGGGTAACCTTATTCCTAGGGTAACCTTATTCCTAGGGTAACCTTATTCCTAGGGTAACCGTATTCCTAGGGTAACCTCATTCCTACAGGGTACGACCGCATAAAGAAGATCTGAGAAGAGAGAGCCTTATTCCTAGGGTAACCCTAGAATGCCACAGCAAGATTAGCGGAAAAAAACAAAAAATAATTGATGAAGATTTTCGACGATCACAGTCATTGCCATTTAACGCAGGGCGGGGTTACCCCAACCTCGTGCCCAGGGTCTTACCTCCGCTACCCCGTCAGCGGGGGGAGGACGGGGTAGTGGAGGTAAGACCCTGGGCACGAGGTTGGGGTAACCCCGCCCTGCGTTAAGGTTAGGACCACTGATGGTTAGGACACACGAGGCGACAAATCCCGGGGACATGTCGCAGGGACAAATCCCGTCGTGTGTACTAGGCAAAACTTTGTCGCGGGGACAACATTTTGTGCCCGAAACATGTTGCATGTATTCAAAATGATTTGAATTCGTGCGACATGTCGCGGTGACAAAAGTATGTCCACGTGACTTGTCCCATCGTATGAACAGCTCGTGCAACTAGTCCCCGGGACAAAATTAAAATAAACCAATCACATAACGTTATTTTATTTTCTGACATGTCCCCGCGACTTGTCGTTTCGTGTGTCCTCAACAGGGGAAATGTCCCCGCGATTTGTCGCCTCGTGTGTCCCAACCTTAACTTTCGCGCGTGTTTGATGGCGTTGGCCGGTCCAGGAGATGGTTTTGTCAAAACGTTTCTCGGATATTGTCGGATAAAAGTCGACGATGTCGAAGGAAATAAAAGTGTGTTTGGTTTTCTCGTTTATTGACGCAAACCATTCAGTGACTGTCGTTGATTCAATCTAGGATGACTTTGTTTATTTTGCCAAGACAGGACTTCGCGGGATCATGAGTCTACATTTTGGGTGGTTCTCGACGTTTTCCTTGTGGTCTTTGAGTGAGATAAAAGCTTGGTTTCTAGCCAAAGAAGAGCTTCCCTTATATCCATTTGTCTTGCACTTCATAGCAGCGAATTTCAGAGGATGGTGCTGCTGTAATGGAGATGGCAATGGAATTGCCACCATGCCCATAGTAATCTTTAAAAATATGTAAGCCTAGCCCTGTCTCTTTTTGTCTGTAGACTCCCAGTTTTGTTCCTCGGGTCACAGTTCTTGGCTCCTGGTCCCAGTAGTTCTTGCATGCAGAACAGTGGCGGCACTACGTTGGTGTGGGCCCCGGGATGGGGTCCCAAATATTTTTCTCGCACCACAAACTGACGTCCGGAGATTCTCCGCCGGAAAAGGGTCTCTGAAATGGCACTTTCTGCATTTTCAGAGCACTTTTGAGTAAAATCTAAAGACCACAAATCACTTTTTTTGTAAAACGTGCCGCTGCGATTGATTCAGTCTGGAGTGTATCTATTATTTTTAAGAAAATATCATTAATAATAGCACCATTAATAAAAAGAGGCAGTTTGCCGGATGGGCCCCCTCGGCCATTGGGGCCCCGGTGCGGGTCGGTTTCACTATCAAAATTATAGAGCAGAACGATTTATGAATAACTATCCCCCTTGATAGTGACTTATCCGACGTCGTACATCATCACCATCACTATAACCATCATCACCATATATCACCACCATCATTACCATCGTCGTCGTCGTTATCTTGCGGCCTTGGCCGAGATGGAGAATACAACTTTTTCCAGACTTCAAGGTCAACATTACCGCTGAAAGATCTCGAACTTCTAACCCCGTGTCATCGGGGTATGTTAGTTTTCGTCTCTTTGTATCGCAGCTAGAACTTCCTTGGACATTTAGCACGCATATCAACAGCAAACACTTCAAAGTACGCATATCAACAGCAAACACTTCAAAGTACGCATATCAACAGCAAACACTTCAAAGCACGCATATCAACAGCAAACACTTCAAAGCACGCATATCAACAGCAAACACTTCAAAGCACGCATATCAACAGCAAATACTTCAAAGCACGCATATCGACAGCAAATACTTCAAAGCACGCATATCAAACAGCAAAGACATAAACAGAAAATTTCGAGAAAACTGATGAACGACTACAATTGTCAAATTTATTAAACGTTTGCATGGAGCACAACGTACATGACAAGAAGTTTACACAAAATGTTACTATACAATCAAAGATATACAAAAAAACTGTTGCCAGGTGCGACTTATACTTTTGATTAGGGCACCTTAACACTAATTGTGCTTCAAGTGTCTATGAAGTGAAAAATAACAAATTGCATCTTCGAAATAATTTTCAAAAAAATGAAAGGCGGTGCTGAATGTCAAAGATGACCATTGGCAGGGAGTTGACGATGTACGCAGATGCATGCTCTAACCGAGCATTCAGATTTCTTCAAAAATGGATTAACCATGGCAAACTTTAAGAGTTTGTAGCTCCAAGACTATACACCAGATTCACTTGAAATATTTAACGAATGCTCCTTCCGCTCTTCTCTGTTCATTAAAGTGGAAAAAATGCTAGCGATGTTTTCACTTCATTGACACTGTAACATTGTAATAACCTGCGTACAGACGCTCGCGGCTATGAGGTAGACTAACATTGTAATTGAACAAAAAGTTATGGTTACATAATTATAAATGAAGTGCAGAAATAACTTTTAGCTCTGGTTGAAGCTAGAACATTCACCAACGGCTTTTTAAACCACTCAAGAAGATATTCTTTAAACTAAACTAGAACATATACTGAGGGCTTTTTAAACAACTCAAGATAATCTCATCTCCGATTTTCCTTGGCCACAGATCAGATTTCATTCTAATTGGCCGTAATTTGTAACCATTTCCCAAAGAAAGAAACAGGATTTTATAAAACGGCAATAGCACTTTGTCGAGATGATGTCAGTCCCATGTTTCTCCGCATTTACCCACAATTATTGCGGCCATAACAAAAGAAAATAGCTCACTTGTGAGTCAAATTTAGTTTGTTTGTCCGCATTTTGAGCTATTAATAGCAACCTCTTAAAGGGCTATTATTACCTTCTATCTTCATTACATTTTCGATGACGTTTCAGTGTAATATTAGTTAGCATGAGCAGTCGTGTAGGAAAAGGAGTTGTCATGGAATAGATATCTCAGGTGGTTTTATAAAACTATACGCGTTATCAAAAGTCTAGAGTGGTTTTAAAATTATTCAATGTTCGAACAACAACCAGAGACTCATGAAAAGAACGCAAAAGTTTGGAAAAGAGTGTCAACCGTCGTGCATTGCGCGTTTGTACCTTCCGTACACGATAACGAAGTGTTTTGAAGTGCTTCGTTGCCAACTTAACGCGTGGTAAATACTTCGGAAATTCGCCGAGTCTTCTCAGAAAACCCTACAGAGGCTTTCTTATTCATCCACAATCCAAATACGTCGACTCGGAACCTGTTTTTTTGTTTGAATCTCGTCACTTGGTCTTCCACGCTTCGCGTCAGTAAGTCAAGAAAACGTTGTTTTGTGAAAAATGCAGAAATAATTACTTTCTAAGGTATGTCTTCTTTGAATTGAAAGACAAAATGAATAATTTATATCAAGGATTGACAAAATATTTACGGATGAGTTCACCAAGGGAATTTCGTGCTTCGAAAAATGGCCGACCGAGCGTGCAATGCGTCACGGTTGACACTCAATCTTTGATGCCTTTAATACTAAACTTCCATGTATACATGTTATAACTACTAGACAAAAAAAGCTTCTATGTTTAAGGTGGATATATATATTTTATCCAGTCACTACTAAGATATTACACCATGCTAAGGTAATACCATGACAATAATATGTACTATACTACAAAGAAAGAAATTTAAGCAAGCAAACACAAAAATTGAAAAGGATACAAAACAACTTCATGCTATGCTGTTCACGGATTACTTACTGCACAAGTTAGTAGTAAAGGCTAACTATACGAACAGCAATGAAAGATACGTCATAGAAATGAGTGGATATATAAAAGAAATAGTTACACAAAAACATCATTCGACTTAGATTTAGCTCGGCTAAGATTCCCTTGAGAGATTTGAGAAGCTGCACCACCATTTGCACCAGCACCAGCAGGAACAGAAGCAAGGGACGCATTACCACCACGAATAGTAGCTGTACCAACAACAGTACCATCTTCCTTTTCCAATATTTGATAATCATTTTTATGATGCATGATAAACCAAATAGTAAGTACAACCAAAGCAACAATACACAGCATCATTAATAAAGCAACAACAATGAGAACTGCCCAGTTGGAATCTTCAGCTTCATGAATACCAACATCACGAAGAAATTCTGTTGATGGATAATCAGTGGGTGTGGTTGGGCCAGGGACACGTCGTGTACTCATGGGTTGAGGAGTGTTGATAGATGGACCACAAGCTACACTTTTTAACCCTAAAAATAAGTACAATTATAAAATCAATACTTGTATTTGTGATTAAAACTTAAGGTGGTCTTCCACACAACATTTTAAAATTTTATATTTTGTTTTGGGCTAAATTGTTTTTGTACCATTAGAGAGATATCATAAGACTGATGCTAGTAACACTTTTCATTAATATGTTGTTGCCATGGTAACCAAGTAACGGACCGCCAACAGCGAAAAAGTTACCTATTTTGTGCAAAGGATATCTCAAGAACCAAAGTTCGTACATTCTCAGAAAAAGGCTTAAAATTATCTACAGATATACCTTTTTGTTCTGAAGCTCAAAAATCTTAATAAAATTGTGTTTCTAACAAGAAAAAAATATTTTATCTTTAATAATGACTTCATTACTTGTGACGTCAGCACAAATTATTCCATTCACAACCACACAAAAATAAATTATTAAAATTTTCGAGGTTCAGAACATAAAACAACACCATAACAACTATTTGTGAAAGTTTCAACAAGTTTGGTCATATATTTACCCAGATATCCTTTGCAGAGTAAAGTCAAAAAGCTCAAATTGCAGAATTAGAGAAAATCAAGTTCAAAAGTTGAAGTCGATAACTGGATATGTCACACGGTTGTAGTTTACGATTACACGGATAGGTTTCGTAATATATTTATTTCATCTATAAAACTTTCGACTTGTGTAGCAAAGGACTGATCGTCACGAAGTGATTAGAATTTTACTGTTTATAGTTTTTGCGAGTGTTCTTGTTGATATCGTCATGTTGTTGTTTTACATTGGAGAAGAAGGTCGAAGGGACATAATAATTGGCGCGCAAATTGGTGGCACGGGGATTGTTATTAGTGTATACATACACAGTACTAGTTCATTATACATAAACACATGCCGTATGCATCACCCGGGAAAAAAATACCTATATAGAGCATTATGCCTAGTCGTAGCCAAAAATGACATGAGCCGTAACCGGAAGTCGAAAAGGGAACTCCAAATACACCCTAAGCGAGAGATTGCACACTTTAACTCATTATTATAAGTTTTAAAAAAATCTTTTCTTCTACACTTTCCGCTATGTTTAACAACAATGGCGGATGCTACCAGTTTCCTACCGTCACAGCCTCCCTCGTTAGCAACAAAGCCAGAGGATCCTGTATATTCTTTTACAGGACCAGGGATCGGGTCATTGGTCTTAATGATGTCCTCGCCAACTGTGAAACACGGCAATGTGGAAACTTAGCCCTACTAAATTAAAAGCAGTTTGATTCCCATCAAAAGCGGCCGCCCGTTGAAAAACTTCTCTCGCTAACATAAACCAAAATAAACAATATCACATATGCCTGAAGACCGGTCACATGACTACCCACGCACCAATCAATTCACTCTTAATGTTTTAAAATATAATAAAATTTCATTTAGGGAGAGGTGGTGCGGGAGAAAATGTGCGCAACATGGAAAATTAAGCAGTTTTTGTATCCAAATATACGTTGCTACGGGAGTTGCTAAGGCGGAAAATGCAGTCCAGCCTTGGAATTTTACGAATTTTCAACATTTCTATCTTTGCAATCGAAAAAATTCTTTCAATTATCTATTCTAATATATTTAACCAGTTAATTTATGGCTAATTCAAAAATTCACCAAAATATTTATTTTTTGTAGTGTACCCCCTTAAGTGGGGCTCTCTACATGCAATTTCTTTGAAATATGAAAATAATTTATTTGCATTATTTGATGCACTATCATAGTTACATTTGTGTAATTTTTCAGGACACATCGCGTTTTAGTTTATATCATCCAAAAGCGCACTTTTAGCCATTTTTACAATTTTTGGTTTTAATCGTTCTTAAACGAATTTTGATTATAAAATAACATTGATTGGTCAATACCTGTGTTTGGATCAAGCCATCCAAACACGAAAATATCCCGCCAAAAATTTCCTTAAGTTTTGCTGCTCGTTCTCTTGTATTATTTTATAAAAGAAATACCTAATGGTTTTTCGGTGTTTGGAAACTGTGATCCAACCTAGCAGCTCGTGTTTTTTTACGCTTTTCTCCAGTCTCCCAACTTCCCGCGTGTTTGGATCATAGTATCCAAACACGGAAATCATTAGGTATTTCTTTATTCAAAACCGCGTTTTTGTAGTTTTTTTCGTTTTCACCATTTCATAACATCATTTTGGATGATTGAGAAAAGATTCCTAAAATACATTTTTGCGAAAAATGCAACTTCAAGGCCTTCCGGTTGGAATTGAACCTGCGACCCTGCGATGCTCTGACCACTGCGCTACGGAGGCCGTTGCCGAGAGCCTAGTCATGAGTTCTATGTTAAGAGTTACTATAGTGCGTCAAATAATGCCAAGTTTTCATATGTCAAAGAAATTTCAGGCAGAGCCCCCTTAACAAAACGACTTGAGGCGGCTGTAGAAATAGTGATGATAATAAGGCTATTTATAAATTTTAATATAATCGCTCATAGACAATGACGTAATAATAATAATAATAATAATAATAAACTTTATTTAAAGAAGGTTAAATAGTTATTATTACAAAGTATATAACTAACCAGTTTAGCAATGCTAATCTTACACTGGGCCTTCTGGGGGTTGATTAAGATTAAACAAAATTAAAATATTAAAATATTAAATTACAAGAGATAATAAATACTAAATATATTGCATTAAGTACAGAGTTATAAATCTTTCAATAAATAATTATACAATTTAACTTTAAAAACATTAAGAGATGTTGACTGTCTCATTTCTTTTGGAGTTTGTTGTCTCCGCTGTAGACTAGGCTTTTTCTTGTTATACATAAGTTAGCTTTAGGGGTAATAAGGTCTTGCCTAACTGAACTTCTGGTAACTTTGTGCATTGATTATTTAATGCTTTGTAGACCATAGTTAGTTCCCTAAATTTAACCTTTTCTTGTATTGGAAGAATAGAGGACATTTTGAATAAGGGACCAGCAGATGACCATTTTGGACGTACGAGTGGTCTAATTGTTTTAGTAGAAACAAATTAGTGGACTATTACAAATCATGCGTTCTCCAAAAAATTATCCAAAAACTCATCTGAAACCTCCCCAAAACGAGAGTTTTCTGCCATTGTTTTGAGCGCGTTTCGTCATCATGGTCTATCACGAATAGACAACGGTTGAGTAGCCAATCAGAATGCAGCATTTGTAGTTTCTATTAATTTCCGTAAGGAGAAAATTATTTTTGATCAACGAAATAAATTTTGAGTTTTATTATTTTGTAAAAAATAAATATGAAAGCTGATAAGTTATCAAAAGAACTGGATATAATATGAAAAGGAGAAATAAGAGAACTTCAATGTGTTGAAAAATACTCAAGTAAGAGTACTTACGTATATTCATGGACACGCACGCCTTTTATTATTTTGTGTTATAAAAGAAATGGTTCATAGTGTGGCGTGGTACGGAAAGTTATGGATTCACTTTGGAGGAAGTTGAGACTCGATTATTGTGTTGAACAAATCTTAAAGGGGAACTGTACCCAAAAAATAAATTACTTTTAAAGAAAAGGCATTTAAGTATAATGTTTAGAAATGTTAATAGTTTTACGGTATCTGCTCTTGTACTCGAGAAATAACGTTTTCATTCTCGTATTTTATGCTTCTGGACGCCGCCATTTTAGAGTTTGCTCGACGACTCAGACTCGATGTACAGCGGGAATTTATTTTCAATTTTGACGTCATTGAGTGCTTGGAACAAAAGACAAACAATCAATGACGTCAAAATTGAAAAGAAAACCACCGCTGTACATCGAGCTTGAGCCGTTGAGCTAACTCAAAAATGGCGGCGTCCAGAAGCATAAAATACGAGAATGAAAACGTTATTTCTCGAGTACAAGAGCAGATATCGTAAAACTATTAACATTTCTAAGGCCTTTTATTTAAATTGTTTTTTGACTAGAATTCCCCTTTAAAGTCCCTATGAGATAAAAATTAAATGATGAGGAATGATGAGGAATGGTAATTTAGTTCTCTTTCATATCTCACGTCGTTCTTGACATATTTACACTTTTCTTTCATACGCACTTTAAATACCTGAAAACACCTGAAAACACCCAGTAAAAGCCTGAATTGGCATTCCCGCAGTAACTTAGTGAAGTATATTTAATGTGTACCTGTTGTACTTGATTGTAATGCTTCCATAATAGGCTCCACTGTCTTGATAAGTCCAGAACCCAAAGCAAGATGAAACTTTGCTCCTGATATACACCCTGTAAACTGACCACCTTCATAATTACTGACCGGAATACCTTGTTGAGGAACTCTTTTATTGTTTCCAACATAAAAGAAATATGGTTTCTCAAAATAGCCAATAGCATCATCCTTATATTCTCTCTCGACCACTGGTCGACCATCAATCGTATACTTGATCCAACGTGTTGAGTTTCTTTCAAAGAACACAATATGGCGATTAGTATCACAGAACTCCACATGGTTCACTTTAATCTTTATTTTAACTGCATCTCGCGTGAAATCAAGTTTAAATTCAAAACGGAGCTCTTGGTTGCTGACTAATACAAGTTTATAATACTGTCGTAGATCTTTGCTGACCATTTCAAATAATGTTCCTCTGCAGGAGATGCCTCGTTTCGTTGAGAAAGCTAATACCATCTTTTCTGATTTAGACGGGTCAGTTGTAACGTTAATCTCGGATGAATGAACATCTGTATTCAAGAATTCGATACCATTTTCTGTAGAGGAAAGAAATGTGACACATATAGGGTTAATCTGTTAAAATGTGTAATCAACAAAATGTATATGTTCATTTGATTGATGTTATGATAGTAGAAGTGGCGTAACGAGGTAGACGGGGAGCCTTATACATGTCTTGGGTCTGGGGCCTCACGAAGGCTCAACTATAACTTCTATATTATCACTATGCAGTACAATGTTAAACAATCGTGAATACCTAGACACCTATATATTACTTCCTCCTCGAGTTAACGTTGGCAAATCAGTAAATCAGCTCTTTCTTATCAACTAATATGCCACCTAGGACATTAATGATTCTTTACCATAAATCGCAGATTCGCGATTCGATACCATTTCATGAGCGTTACGCCACTGGTAGCTAAGGGGGCTTTCCATTTACACGGTCAGACTGGTTAGTCCGGTCAGACTGGTTAGTCCAGTCAGACTGGTTAGTCTGCCCGGAATGGACCTCCTCTTGATTAGGCCCAAATGTTCTGGGCTGACCAGCCACAATGCTCAAACGTATCGTGTTCCATTTAGCAAAATATTGCCGGACAGACCGGTCTGATCGTGTAATTGGAAAGCGCCATAAGTAAGTATAATATTCGCCAGGTTTAACGTCATTCTATTAATCTTATGCAGTGTCATTACCTCTGTTACAGTATTTTCCATAAAACGGAACATGAGAACAATCACAAGTATATGATGTGTAGCCTTCAACACACTTGCCATAAGGACATTGATTTACATTGCAAGCATTTCCACAACCTTTAAGTACCAACGTCTCAGGTTCATGAGTAAGATGATCAACAGCATTTGCTAAATCAATTACACCACCATTTACAGTCTGCAAGAAAACAAAAAAAACGACAGTCAAACCCTGTATTAACCCCTTTATTCTAAGGGAAAGATAAACAACTTTTATCAGGAGAGGAGCCTTTCATCAGAACAAAAGCTCAACTTGAAACGTCAGTATTTCGTTCCTAAAAATCTCGGCAGTTCACCACCTTTTCTCTTTCCTATATAATCATCAGATTGGTTACTAAGTAACGCAACGTTTGGTTACTAAGTAACGCAATTGATTCCATATAGAAGAAAGCCTCACTGATAATTCTTCCAGGCTTGTTCTACCAAGTGGCACTTCTCACCGGTGGTCTCCCTTATTTCCACTACCGTAATTTTCACACATATGTAAACGTACGTCATAAGTTGAATATGGTTCAACTCCTGCAGTGTTTACGCTTAGACGCCCCCTGCATACGTAAAGAGACGTGACACAGAGTACTGAAAATCAGCTTTAATAGACCTTACCGTACGAATCTATTAGTGACTACTACTACCATAATTCTTTGCGAGATTTCCTTTCTCGTGTTAATGTTAAACTCCGTGTTAATGTTAAACTTTCCCAACTTCTCGAGTGTTTTTTATTACTTCACGAGGATTTCTATCACGTTATAGAGATCCGGGCAAACGTATTATATTATTTTTATAAAATAATTCAGAAATAATTTCTTAGACTTTGGATAATTCCGATATATAACGCTTTTGATTTTGATTTAATGCAAATTCTTATTAGTTACTGACGTCATTCTGGTCTCCGTAGCCTGATCGAGACCGGCAAGCTGACCAATCACAGCGTGTGTATTTATAAATAAATTATTTTATAATCGGCCATGGATAGTCTCTACGTTATGCTATAGAGTCCAGTGGTCTACATTTAATGCAGTAGAGTGTAGAACCCAGCGACTATAGAGTTTGTTATAAATTCAAATCACTATTTTAAACAACAGAATACCGTTTACCCGGGTGGGGTCTCTATTTAACAAAAAATTCTCGCAACTATGATACAGTATATTCTCTCATTTCGTATGATCGAACATGCCTCTGATGAGATGCATCATAGAGATGCATCATAGAGCTGACCCCAACACAACAAACATCCTAACCCTAACCCCGCGCCCAATGGGTTTTCTAACCCTAACACCCCGCCTAGTGTGTTTTCTAACCCTAACCCCTGGCAACATTTTCCCCATCCACTCCCCTACTTGAGGTGCTAGATTAATAGACTAGTGAGAGATACCAAGCATGTGCGACTCTCACGATCAACACCTGTATATATGATGATATTCATCATACGGACGTGTCTGCTCGTATGACGAATATCATCATAGTAAACGAGAGACTATGTTGTATGATAAGAACATTTCCGCGCTGTAATTGGCTTAAAGGGTCAGCGTCATGACTTGCGCATGCTCAAGTCTATTTTTCTTCGAAGGGTCCTTCGACCTTTGGCAAGCCATAATGGCATCCATGGTAAGTGAAACAAATGGATGTTTTAGCATTTAGCTATCGTAAGAGTGAATTTAATGGATTTTCTAGTTTAAAAATATACTGAGCAAAGTCACTGTCACTGCAGGAATTACATCCAGCCAACGCAATTCGCATCAATCCATGACTGGTATATCGTTTCAGTCAAGTACGATCCTTTTATGGGAATCGTTCCATCTTTTCTTGGCTTCCTTACATTGATCCTGTAACTTCTTCTTGCAACCGGAGTTCTCTCGCTTTCCGCCATGCGATTTACCGAGTATGGGAGAATGGACGCCATTTTGAATTGTAAAAAAAATTTCAGCCGCCCCTTTAATGGTGTTGCGGTTACCCTGCCATTGTTCTATCAAGTTATTGTACATTGTAGCGCAATCTCGTACCCAGAGCCTGCGTTCCTTTTGGCCTGCGCCAAAAAACAGAGGCTCTGGGGAACTCCGATGAAAAAGTCCCCAAAATTGGGTTTTTGTTCCCAGTCCTCTGGTTCCCAGTTCCCTATAAATTGTTACTGTCATCGACGATGATTAGCTTGTTCGAAGACCAGGAAAAATATTTGTTTACCGATAAAGAATGGCCCAGTATGTTTTACAAAGCTCTTGGCAAAGCGTTGCGATACAAATGGTCTTTCTTAGCTTTTCTCTAAATCGTCAACCGGACGAGATTTGACGAGAGTGTTTTATATGTCCGCGTCGCCGTCGGCAGTGATCGAGCCGCCGCTCAGGTAAGGAATTGTACTTTCTGTCAAGAACTTTGGCTAAACTACATCGACCTTGTAGTCTCTAATATAATTTTAAAGTTCTGAGGCGAAACTCTGAAGAATTACGAGACGAGTCAGACGATGGATGTTTGTTTGGCGACGAAGCGAGAATAATATTAATAATAGTTTTAAGTTTTAACTTATTTCATGTGTTCAATTGTATTTTGGGTCTGTCGTGTATAATTATGTGTTGCAGGTGTATCGAATAAATCTTTACCAGCCATAGTTCTGAAAATAACTGTTTAATTTTACCGCGATTCGAAATTCGAATCTTCGCGAGCAATAGCTCCTAAAGAAACTGGTGCGAGAGCTCGCCATCAACCAATCAAATGACGAGTTTCATCGGAGTTCCCCAGAGCCTCTGTTTTTTGGCGCTGGCCAAAGGGAACGCAGGCTCTGGGTACGAGATTGATTGTAGCGAAGCTAATAATAACATGAATGACGTCATTTTAACCTGCAGGTATTATTTCGGTTGACATGACGTCATTCATATTTTCACCACAGTTTCTAAAATATTTACTCTACGTAAGCCGCTGGTCAACTTGCTTTAGAGAGACTGAGGTTAGTAATAAAACGCGAATTGACATTTAAATCGTTATATCCCTTGTGATGCGTAATAATTTCTGAAAATGATTGAAAATGTTTCTGAAAAAATAGAAAATGTTTGTCATCTCGATAACATTGTAGAAACCCTCGTGAAGTCATAAAAACACTCGAGAAGTTGAGAAAATATTCCCCTCGGCGGCTCGTGCTTCTCCCTACACTTCCCTCGTTTCCGTGTTGGCTGCCATATCTTTATTAAGGTGGCTAGATAGTCTAAATCATAAGAAATTGCATTTTTCCCCATAAAAAGTTTTGTAATGCAGATCTGAGCTTTATTTTGGTTCATTACATACTGTAGCTCTAGCGGTAGTCTTGATTATTGAAACGTTTCATACTTGTGGCATTTGTATATCTAGAGATAAGCGGAAGATTTTATGCAAATTAGTTTTCTGGATTTATTGGAAACACGATTTCTCCACTCAGGTAAACTTTGAGGGTATAAAACTTTTCAGTAATCAAGATCACCACTAGAGCTATACAATGAATCATGATGAAGCTCAGATGAGATCTACTTTACAAACATTTTTTATGCGGAAAAATGCAATTTCTCATGATTTAGACTATCGAATAAAAGTCTTTCGTTATGTTAGTTTTGAATGTACTTACAAATCCTTATATATATCCTTATATATATCCTCAACATAACCCTATTTATAAGTGGGGTATCTATTTCGCTAAGCTATGTTAGTTTTGAATGTACTTACGAATCCTTTCATACAGCCAACATAACCCTGTTTATAAGTACCTATTTCGCTAAGTTATGTTAGTTTTGAATGTACTTACAAATCCTTCCATACAGCCAACATAACCTTGTTTGTAAGTAGTACTTACGAATCCTTTCATACAGTCAACATAACCCTGTTTATAAGTATCTATTTCGCTAAGTTATGTTAGTTTTGAATGTACTTACAAATCCTTTCATACAGCCAACATAACCCTTTTTATAAAGGGGGAATCTCCAAAATGCGCCAACAAACATGGGAAGATCAATATCTAACCGACTTCTAGCATCTCCAGTCAAGTCGATAGAATACTTAATTTCATCAGAACCAGCAACTATAGTACGACTATTATCAATTTTGACTGACATTTCCCATAATGTACGAATGATATGTATTTTATGCCATTTATTGTCTGATAATGTTCCCAGTCCATCCTCTATTCTCGCTAAATACTTTGTTCTTATACTTGTCCCCAAACTGAAGACCACAGCAATAGTTCTCGCATCTTCAATTTTAACCTAGATAAACATATAACAACTATAGATTAAGTATTCATCACAGATATAATAATAGTTTAATTCTTATTATTATATATTCAAACTTCATTCTCGTTTCTTATTGGTCAACATACTCCAGTGAATTCTCAATGTCCGACAGGCGCGACGTCATTTCCGCCGAATACTGTGAATTATTGGACGGACGTGTCCAAAAAAATATTATTGAACGCTGATGACGTCACTAGGAAAAGCGCGCGAAAATTACAAAATAAAAAATGTCACTTTGTTTGTATATTTTTAGTAAGAGTATTTTGAACAATGTATAATAAAACAATTATTGGATTCGGCTTATGCATGACATCAAGAATTATCCAGACCTCGGTCTTCGGCAGATAACATTGACCTCGGTCTGGATAATTCTTCATATCATGCTCATCCAATAATTGTATATTAAACGCACCTATCTAGACTGGGCTTTTTTTGGTCTTCTAGGGTTGGGGCGGAATCTGCTTGTGGACAATATCGCCAAAACTATTTTAGATGTATCTCAATGAAATTTTCACAGGTTGATGGTATGGTAACACTGAATATATATTACATATTTGTTGTCAAGGCAACAAATTATGACGTCATCGTTCGTCAAAAAATCGGATTTGAAGCAGTTCAAAAAAGGGTTTTTTTCAGGATTATTTCTTGCTGTTCTGTTAACGTACATAAGTTATTATATTAATAAATAGATTTATCTTAATCGATATGTTCTTATTTTTATTGTTTCTATTATAATGAAAATGTTTTGTCGAAATTCATTGTTAGTAGGTGTTCAGGAATACTCTGTAACTTTTTTTTTACCCAATATGTTTTCACCATTTTTCTGCCCTTACTTACAATGTATTTCTAGGAAAAGTTATGAAATGTTAGAGTCATAGCTGTAACCATTATTGAGATATCTGCATTTAAAATTAGCGTGGGCAGATTCCACCCCCCCAGTCTAGATAGGGTTAAAGCAAGTTCTCAATGTGATAAGTAATTTATTTGAATATTCATACAGAAATCCTATGTCACTTAAACGTGTTTTTCAGTAGGGCTCTGGTAACAAAAGAAAAGTATAAATAAAAAATAGAATAAGTATTAATACATATACAGCATAAACCTAAAAATATATAAAAAGTGAAATTTTAAAAAGTCAATATATATATATATACCGGGTGACCCAAAAAAAAGTACTCCGGTTTGATTCATAATAACTTCTAAACGAGTGAAGCTATTAAACTGAAATAACTTTCATTAGATAGATGGAAGACTAACTTAGATTTTGAAATATGACAGTTGTATTTTACTTAAAAATTCACGGAGATATTAATGTTCAAACTCGGTAGCATATTTCTGGATGTGTCTAAAATATGCAAAAAACGCCGTATCAAATTCTTAATGTTGGATGTCTCTGGGGAGTTGCATGTTATGTCTTATGGAGTTATGGTTTGATTGTGTTTCATTCTGAGTTTATTCTGAACATGAACAAATTTGGAATGTACCACATGATCAGCAACCGTAGAATTTAGAAGAGCTTCGCAGCATGCCGTAATCTAGAACAACGAATGATCCATGACTCCTTCGACGCAATGGTGTCACGGGCTAGGCAGTGCATTCGTGCTAGAGGACACGCGATTCCGAACGAATAAATCTTGCTTGTATTTTGTAAATAATAATACTTCGTTTCATAATAAACAATTTGTCAAGTGTCATTTATTTACTGCTAATAGTGCGTGTTTCAGTTGAGCAAAGCTTGATTAATATTTGATACGGCGTTTTTTGCATATTTTAGACACATCCAGAAATATGCTACCGAGTTTGAACATTAATATCTCCGTGAATTTTTAAGTAAAATACAACTGTCATATTTCAAAATCTAAGTTAGTCTTCCATCTATCTAATGAAAGTTATTTCAGTTTAATAGCTTCACTCGTTTAGAAGTTATTATGAATCAAACCGGAGTACTTTTTTTTGGGTCACCCGGTATATATATATATATATATATATATATATATATATATATATATATATATATATATATATATATATATATATATATATATATATATATCAATTTATAAAAAACACATAATTTCTTATACCAGAGAAAACGGGTTTAACATTAAATGTCACAATTGATAAAACCGGTAAAGAAGGTTGCTGTAGATTTAACCCCAATGAACCTGTTGAAAGATTCAACAATGAACCTGTGATCCCATATTATTTATATATATATATATATATATATATATATATATATATATATATATATATATATATATATATATATATTTAATTATGAAAAGAATTACAATATTATTTATATATATATATATTAATTATGAAAATAATTACAAACCAAAAAGAAATGCGTTTCATCAGAATTGCGATGATCAATCAAGGTGCCTTTGTTAAATATTGTTTTAATATAAAATGAAATATCGCCACCAAGAGGAGAATTCCATGGATTAAGACGAAGCCAACCATCAGGAGCTACAAATGTAACTACTCCAAGAGTATCTAAAAAAGGAAAGAATGAAAGGAAGTGAAAGAATGAAAGGAAGTAAAAGGAAGTGAAAGAATGAAAGGAAGTGAAATAATGAAAGTAAGTGAAAGCATGAAAGGAAGTAAAAGGAAGTGAAAGGAAGTGAAAGAAATGAAAGGAAGGAAGTGAAAGAGTGAAAGGAAGTGAAAGAAATGAAAGGAACTGAAAGAGTGAAAGAATGAAATGAAGTGAAAGAGTGAAAGAATGAAAGGAAGTGAAAGAATGAAAGGAAGTGAAAGAATGAAAGAGAGTGAAAGAATGAAAGAAAGTGAAAGGAAGTGAAAGGAAGTGACAGAAGAAAAGGAAGTGAAAGAATGAAAGAAAGTGATAAGAAAGTGAAAGGAAAGAAAGAAAGTGAAGTGAAAGAAGAAAAGGAAGTGAAAGAAGAAAAGGAAGTGAAAGAATGAAAGGAAGTGAAAGAATGAAAGGAAGTGAAAGAATGAAAGGAAGTGAAAGGAAGTGACAGAAGAAAAGGAAGTGAAAGAATGAAAGGAAGTGAAAGAATGAAAGGAAGTGAAAGAAGAAAAGGATGTGAAAGAATGAAAGGAAGTGAAAGATGGAAAGGAAGTGAAATAATGAAAGGAAGTGAAAGAATGAAAGAGAGTGAAAGAATGAAAGAAAGTGATAAGAAAGTGAAAGGAAAGAAAGAAAGTGAAGTGAAAGAAGAAAAGGAAGTGAAAGAATGAAAGGAAGTGAAAGAATGAAAGGAAGTGAAAGAATGAAAGGAAGTGAAAGGAAGTGACAGAAGAAAAGGAAGTGAAAGAATGAAAGGAAGTGAAAGAATGAAAGGAAGTGAAAGAAAGAATGAAAGGAAGTGAAAGATGGAAAGGAAGTGAAATAATGAAAGGAAGTGAAAGAATGAAAGAGAGTGAAAGAATGAAAGAAAGTGATAAGAAAGTGAAAGGAAAGAAAGAAAGTGAAGTGAAAGAAGAAAAGGAAGTGAAAGAATGAAAGGAAGTGAAAGAATGAAAGAAAGTGAAAGAATGAAAGGAAGTAAAAGGAAGTGAAAGAAATTAAAGGAAGTGACAGAAGAAAAGGAAGTGAAAGAATGAAAGGAAGTGAAAGAATGAAAGGAAGTGAAAGAAGAAAAGGATGTGAAAGAATGAAAGGAAGTGAAAGAATGAAAGGAAGTGAAAGAATGAAAGGAAGTGAAAGAATGAAAGAAAGTGAAAGAATGAAAGGAAGTAAAAGGAAGTGAAAGAAATGAAAGGAAGTGAAAGGAAGTGACAGAAGAAAATGAAGTGAAAGAATGAAAGGAAGTGAAAGAAGAAAAGGATGTGAAAGAATGAAAGGAAGTGAAAGAATGAAAGGAAGTGAAAGAATGAAAGGAAGTGAAAGAATGAAAGAAAGTAAAAGAATGAAAGGAAGTGAAAGAAGAAAAGGATGTGAAAGAATGAAAGGAAGTGAAAGAATGAAAGGAAGTGAAAGAATGAAAGGAAGTGAAAGAATGAAAGGAAGTGAAAGAATGAAAGAAAGTGAAAGAATGAAAGGAAGTGAAAGAATGAAAGGAAGTAAAAGGAAGTGAAAGAAATGAAAGGAAGTGAAAGAATGAAAGGAAGTAAAAGGAAGTGAAAGAAGGAAAGGAAGTGAAAGAAATGAAAGGAAGTGAAAGAATGAAAGGAAGTAAAAGGAAGTGAAAGAATGAAATGAAGTAAACGGAAGTGAAAGAACGAAAGGAAGTGAAAGAATGAAAGGAAGTGAAAGAAGAAAAGGAAGTGAAAGAATGAAAGGAAGTGAAAGAATGAAAGAAGTGAAAGAATGAAAGGAAGTGAAAGAATGAAAGGAAGTAAAAGGAAGTGAAAGAAATGAAAGGAAGTGAAAGAATGAAAGGAAGTAAAAGGAAGTGAAAGGAAACGAAGTGAAAGAATGAAAGGAAGTAAAAGGAAGTGAAAGAATGAAAGGAAGTAAAAGGAAGTGAAAGAATGAAAGGAAGTGAAAGAATGAAAGGAAGTGAAAGAATGAAAGGAAGTGAAAGAATGAAAGGAAGTGAAAGAATGAAAGGAAGTGAAAGAATAAAAGGAAGTGAAAGAATGAAGGGAATAATAATAAACAAGGTCAATACCCTACACTAGGTTGAATATACTTACCAACTCCATAGCATACAACTCTTTTTATGGTATATATAGCGTTTGACAATTTGTCGAGTCCACCAAACTGAACTTCGCGTATTGGTAGATCACGTGTGACATTTAAAAGACCTTCATCAGAATACGGAACTGCTTCCGCGGCTGCACTGTCACAATTACAAAACCGTTCTTTATCTCTACAACCATTTTTTGTAAATGCACATGCACACTTATAGCTATCATGAGGAGCAGCACCCCAGTAATACTGTAGATAACCATTGGCTGATAACCATCTGGATGATGGTATACCACCAGGTTGGTTAAACAGTTTTGCATTCAAGCAATCATATTTCACATACTGTTCACAGGTCTGACTCCGATCAACAATAGCCTTGACGGATGTTAAAGGAATCTCATACTCGATTTCTTTCTTGTATGAAAACTTGTCTTTGTATTTGCTTGGGTTCTCAATTTTTACTTCAACAGCATTTCTTGTTTTAATTTCTGTTTGGCCAACATCTTTTCGGATGATGAAATCACACCACACTTGAACAGGAGGTTCTGGACCAGAATCATCAGGATCAAGGTAATAAAGGCCTTTCAGTGAACGTACACCACCATCTTCTTTAATAGCGCTACAAGTGGTCTTGTATTGAGCTAAAAAACAGAATCATTTGTCATATTTATTTATGGTTGCAACAGCCCGAGATACCGCACGGCTCAAAATTACCTGTGAAAATTTAGCAAATACTTGAAAAAAGGAATATTTTTATTAAAGACTTATTAACCGAGTGCGAGGTCTGTACGGTAAATTATTTGCCTGAGGTTTTCGTTGCAAAAAACCGAAGGCAAATACTTTACCGTACAGACCAAGCAAACGAGGTTAATAAGACATTTATTATATGGCTTTTGGTTCATTTTGTTCTCTGTTTTTAACGTTGTGTTTAGTCTTCAGATGTTGCCGTTTACCTTTATACCTCTGAGCTTGTTGATTTCGCTTCATGTTTATACGCGTTACTGGTCGTTAGGCATTCATTTTCTTCACTTATAGATAAACAGCTTTCAAGAAAAGCAGCACTAATGTTCCAGGACGTGTTATTGTTCGAACTTTTTCAACGAACATACTCAAATCCTCATCTAAATCAACTCAGAAATTTTCCCGCCAAAACTTACCGGTCTGAAAAAGGCGTATTGCCCTCTCACAGCGCCGGGAGGGCAATACGCTTTTTTCCGGACCTCTCACGAACCAATCAGCGTGCGCCATCTTTCTTAGCCATATAATAATTATCACTTATTTACTGAGACCGAGGGAAACAGTGTGTTTTGTGGACCCGAGACCGCCGTTGTTGCCCGAGGCGAACAACGGCGGTCGAGGGGCCACAAAACACACTGCTTTCCCGAGGTCTCAGTAAAGAAGTGTTTTGTTATATAGTATATTAGTGTCAAAGTATGAATAATTCACCGGTTATTGGAGTGAACTTTGAAACCAAAACTATAAAACAAAACTATAACAGCAAAACTATAAAATGAACTTTGGAACTTCACGGTTGACGCGCATGCGCCCATTCTATTGTGGACCGGTCAATAAATGTTCTGTTATGGACCGGTTGCCTCGTTGCCAGGGCAATGCAGTAAACACGACGTTTTGCGGACCGGCACGTGATACGCTTTTGTCCAATCGGAAAACAGAAAAATTGAACTTTGACACTAACTATATAACAATTAAATACATTAACTAATAGACGTCGACTTCGAACTAATCAGAAACAGCAATATTCATCACTACGATACAAGGACCAGCAATAATCGAATGCACCTACCGAAAGCCAAGACAAACTGGGGAAAACAAAAATTAATCTATCAAGCCTCAATAAATTTCAATAACCTGGACATCAAAACAAACAAAAACTGACTCTACATAAATTCAAAAAGTTAATCAAGAAAAGGGGAGTGGGGTGGGGGGCTGGGTACAGAGTTGGAGCGCGGGTGTTCTTGGGATCGTTTGGCTGGACAAATGTCACACAAACGGTCCCACGTGCACGAGATTTTGGGTGGGCTTATAAACGGGGGGTCTTATATTCAGGGGGAGGGCTTATATTCGGAGGGCTTATAAACGGAATAAAAAAAACATTTGGGAATGATCGAACTGCTAATGAAATAAATTGAGATTAACATACGGCATTATCAATATACGTTTTTTATTTACTGGTCTTTAATTAATCAAGCACCTAACTTTCACAATAAATCAACAAAAACACATACCAGTTTTCTAAACAAAACAAAGGTAACAACCCGAATATAACTAATAACTCAACAAAACGGACGTCCTACTTGGAATTCAATTTCGTCAGTCTGATATACTGAGTAAACTGTTACACCTCAAAAGCCCAAAATTCCGTAAGATTACATTACTAGTAAGAGAGATGGGGTAGGGGTGGATAAACGTTGATTTTTAAAGGGGGCTTATATTCGGGGGGCTTATAACCGGCATATAATTTCTGTTTGTAGATAGAAGGGCTTATAAACGGGGGGGGGGGGGGGGGGGCTTATAAACGGGGGCTTATATTCCGCAGTTTACGGTATTATATTATTATACTTACAAAATTGGCAAAAAGGTTTTTCGTATTTCTTCTTACAGTCACAAATAATGTCATCAGGATAAGATAAACATTCTGCTTCATGGAAACAAGGGTTGGGAAGACAAGGATCACTTGCTTTACATCCTTCTGTCAGCTCATTATATTTAGCAATCCGGTAGACTGGATAAGGATCGATGACTTTATGGTAGTGAATGTAATTTCCTTGTACATATATATCACGAATACAACCAATAAACTGGAATTTTTTTTTATCATAACCAAACAATATTATGTTGCCATACTGTGGACGGTTGGCAGGAATGATTTTCTTTGTAACATTGTTCAATGTTAAAACCATTTCAACATTTGTCACAGAATACTTCACTTCGAACCACCTCCCATCATTTGGGTGTCCAGCATTTGGAAATGACAATGTAACCAAATCAGTCGATCCACTATCTAAGACCAACTGAGATTTTTGGAATGTCAAAGAAACCGCCGAGGCCTGAAAGATAATTCCTCTAACAACCACAGAACGGAAGGAAAAGCTGCCGTAGAATCGTGTGACATACTCACTGGGATCTGAGGTTTCTTTTTTTTGTATTCGTATCTCCATGAAAGTTTCCTTTTTAAAATTCATCGACCTTGATGGGATACTTGGTGTAGTAGTGAACCAAACTCTCGATTTTGAAAATCCATTCAATTTTCTTCTTGCACCTTCAAGTAGATCTATTTTATTAAATACTGCTTTAATCATGCAACCTTTGAAGTTAAGTCGATGGTATGAAGGATAGTTTTTCTGGTTGGTATTCATGTTACCACCAACATAAATATTTCCATTCAGATCTAAACGATCATCTGCTCCAGTAATGTGTATAACTTTCTTATCAGATTGTCCACCATAAGCAGCAACTGTCACCTTTTTCTTATCTCTTGTTACTATAACTGTTGATAATATATTATCTCCAAGACCATCACCAATTATGTCTTCTTTTACTGTCCTGTTTTGTCCAAGCTGATATAGGATTCTGACAATAAAATAGAAAAGTCTCAAAGTATATGATTGAATATTTATTAGTAGTAATAAAGATTAACTCTTTCCTGTCCGGCCCAGTCAAAAGGGGTCATAGAAGACCCCCAAAGTTGTCAATCGAATAACACGGCATACGGTAACTCAAGATTAAAAATTGAAATTCGACAAGCGCCAGGGACATGAGATCCACTCACACGCCAAATTTGATTTGATTTCATAAACAACTCTGCGATTGGTGGCATTTTGAGTTTTCATGATGCTACGCAGGTGTGCAAGATGGCCTTTTCTAGAAAAATGGAAGTTTTTCAACTTGATTTATGATAATTAATGCTAATTTATATTAACATAATGTGTCTTGTTCGGAAAATTCAAAAGTATTGGTAACAGCCGGTTTATTGGGCTTTCAGAAAAGGTATAGGTTTCGCAACAGTTATGGATATTTCCCGAGATATCAATAGAACAAAGAGGTAGTTCAATTTTGGATGTTTTTCAGTCGGACAGGAAAGAGTTAATAGTGATTGGCCCGTCGCAGTGTTTAGATAAGAGTTTACTAAAAATATGTGTGCGCTGCAACCCCTCGCCGCTTACCGTTTGAAACTTTTATAGCGTAGTTGCTTACAGCACTTGTTTTAGTTCTTACTTTTAGTACTTGAATTAGCCCATTCATTAGTTGCTTACAGCACTTGTTTTAGTTCTTACTTTTAGTACTTGAATTAGCCCATTCATTTGCCAAACTGAATAAGACTTTCACGCAGTGGACAATGTCTCTGAGAACTTTGTGTTGTCTGAATTTAATTGTTTCATAGGACATCAAACTAACTAAATAGCCCAAACTTTTTACTTTATGGCAGAATAGTGGGGAAGTGTAACTGCTGTTTCTACCATCAATCACTAAGAAAGAAATTACTTGTCTCACACTATTGATGATTCGTGAAATAATCAACTCAGTAGTTACTAGTTAGTATAAACAGACGCTAAAGGCAGTTGAAGGAAGAAAGTGCATATTTATCATAGGGGTGTATATATAGCGCAAATGTATACTAATTGGGTTTACTAATCAAATTGGCTAATCAAATTGGGTTTACTAGGACAAGTACAGTGTTAGGGATTCTACCCCGATTGTTGGTGTGGATAGATTATATGCAGTAATTTGATAATTGATTAGTAGTAATACAGATTAATAGTGTTTGGCACGTAGCAGTGTTTAGATAAAAGTTTATAAAATGTTTACTCTACGCACGCTGTGATTGGTCAGCTTGTCAGTCATGACAGTAAGTGATGAGATTTTCAAACCAAAAGCGTTATATATCGTAATTATTCAAGGTATAAGCACTTGAATTATTTTATAAAAATAATAGAATACGTTTTCCCGAAACCCTCGTGAAGTAATAAAAACACTCGAGAAGTTGGGAAAACACTGGCCTTGGTAGCTCGTATACTTCTCCCTACACTTTTCACATGTTTTTATTACGTCACTCCGGTTTCGATGACGTTATAGCGACCCAGACAAACATTTTCTATTATTTAAATAGAAACAAAATATAATATCTATTTTGTTATATTTATATACTGTGATATACGGACAAGGCTAAAAGGTTTGACTCAAAAGAACCTTTTTTCAAGAATTGTTCTAATCTCAATCCTAACCTTTATCCTAACCCATGCCTGTATATTTGCTTTTTTTGCAGGTAGGCAAAAATAATTTGCAGTTAGCCCTGCGGCCTGCGAGCGAAGCGAGCAGCCAGGTTCGGGACCGCGTAGCTTGCGAGTTGCGAGTGAGGCGAGTCCGCGACTGAGCTACGGCGGGAGACCGGGAGAAATTTTTGAGCAATTAGGCCTCAGCCTCAGAAAGTCAATTTTGGCAATAGGATTAGGAAAACTCACGGCTTGAGATTCGATAAATAAAATTTAGCCTCAGAACAGGAAAATAGTCAAAATAGTAAATACACACAGTATGTTATTTAATATTCCTCAAAATCGGTAAATCTCATGACTCATTACTGGACTTGAAGTCTTTAAATGTCAAATGTAAATTAACTGGTGATCTAACTCTAAGAATAAAAATTAAAGACAAGTTTTATCTTATTGAGCTTGAAAACATTTCAGAACTCCTCACAAATTCAAACAATCACTCTCTCAGTGTCTAAGTGTCTGTCTGTTTTTTTTATTTATTTTAGAGTTTAATCTATATATTCTATATAATTTATATATTCTATTTATAGTATTTGTATTTTAATTTATTCATACAGGACAAACATTGATAACAGCAATTTGTAATTGTTGAAGTTTTTATCCTGTTTTTAAATATTTGTAATAAATAAATAAATAAATAAATGTCTGATAAAGTGTCCTATTTCACTCTGTCCTATGTCCAGTCCCATTTCTTTCATTTCTACTCTACTAGCGCGCGCGAGACCTTCTCACCCAGGTTTGCAGTTAGCTCAAGTCACTTGCAGGTAACAGCGTTCCCGCGGATCCCAACATCTGACAGACAGGCGTGTCCTAACCTTACACCTATAACCCTAAACGTCCTTTTGAGTCATCCCTTTTAGCTATTTCTGTAATACAAGTACATACGTTTTAATTATTCTTAGCTACGTTGTAATTCTTAGCTAACAATATGTCCAAAAACATCGCAGGTTTGTGTAGTCTGGGGTTTGTGTAGTCTGGGGTTTGTGTAGTCTGAGGTTTGTGTAGTCTGGGGTTTGTGTAGTCTGGGGTTTGTGTAGTCTGGGGTTTGTGTAGTCTGGGGTTTGTGTAGTCTGGGGTTTGTATAGTCTGGGGTTTGTATAGTCTGGGGTTTGTGTAGTCTGGGGTTTGTGTAGTCTGAGGTTTGTGTAGTCTGAGGTTTGTGTAGTCTGAGGTGTGTATAGTCTGAGGTGTGTATAGTCTGAGGTGTGTATAGTCTGAGGTGTGTATAGTCTGAGGTTTGTGTAGTCTGAGGTGTGTATAGTCTGGGGTTTGTATAGTCTGAGGTTTGTGTAGTCTGACGTTTGTGTAGTCTGGGGTTTGTGTAGTCTGGGGTTTGTATAGTCTGAGGTTTGTATAGTCTGAGGTTTGTATAGTCTGAGGTTTGTATAGTCTGGGGTTTGTGTAGTCTGAGGTGTGTATAGTCTGAGGTTTGTTATAATTGCACTCAAGAAGTGCAATTATAATACGCCTCTAATAACTTAGTGTGTGGTAATCCAATACAATACATAATAACAAATACCACGTCTCATTTCATCAACATGATTAACATTTCATAGAACATTTGTATCATGCAACCAAGATCTTAGTTGTGGAACTTTAGCTCGAATTTCCCATGGCCAAGCAATTTTTGACAAAATTGCCTGTATTGTAGTAGTGAAAAATGTAATGAAAAGCCGTCATTGATCGTAGTGGATGATCTGTGGATGTCACTTTTGTGTGATTGCCATGGGAACGAATCATTTTCCCATGTAAATCCTTGACTCTGTGAAAAGACACAAGAGGTGTAGAATAAGAGATGTCTGTGTGTGAAATACTGTTGTCATTTTCTTGCTTAATCATGAAGCAGAGTTACACAAGACTGTCAAGAGTGCATGCTTGCATTAAGTTTATAAATGTTTTATGTTTTATTGCCGAAATGGCAATACCTGCAAATGAAACTTGAAACTTTATAAATGATGAAAAAAAATGAAACTTTATAAATAATTTACGCTGTACACTTGTTATGCTTTGTTATTTATGACAGCTACCATATTTTCCCGGCGATAAAAGATCAAAGCTGCTGTATGTTAATGGCCGGTGTGCATTATGCGACATTGGCGGCGGAAGATGTTGTGTTTGGGGGGCGAGTGAATTTATGTGGTCGGCGGCGTTCAACCATCTTGTGGCTAAAAGCATCAAAAACTGATCTGTTCCGCAAAGGGGTCACACTCCACATTGGTGCAACAGGCAAGGCCATTTGCCCCGGGGCACCTCTCTCGCCAACTATCATTAATTCCTGGCCTCCGCTCCCTCCTCGTCACCACCGGGATTGGGGGACGATTTTCTAGCCATAGCTTCAGGATTGGCGCCGCAGCAGGGATTCTGGATCACCTGATAAAAAACGCTCGGTTGTTGGTCCAGTAACTACTACCAGTTCTACATTCACACGCCGCCTGGCATCTTGGTATTGGTAGCTCGCGCGTTAGTGTAACAATGTGCATTGTGCTCAGTGTGTTTGGAAGAGGTTTTTCGAGTGCCTCAAATCCCTCGCTCCAGATTTGCTGGAGGTATTATCTGGAGTGGTTTTCTCGGCACCTGGTAGACACCACAGCATCGTCAAGTCGGTTGTGAGGCCTGTTCAGTTGTCAATGCTAGGCTCTTCTCTCATCAACAAGTATATTCTGGTAGTCAGACAGGCATGCTCCGGTTACCCTTTGGTCACCTCGCCAGGGCACTACGACCCTTACTATAGGTAATACTATAGCTGGTTGTATATAGGCCAGTGGCTAGCGCGTAGCCAAGGCCGACAAGATTCAGAATACACATATACCTAAGCGCTGACAGAATAGATTTCAAAATCTACTATTCTTGCTGTATATATAGTGGAAAAATTTAAATTTGACCTGATAAGGCTCTCAGGAGCATTGGAAATATGAATGTTTTTCAGGGTGCGAATTAACGTTTCAAAAGTGCATTGCAATAATATTTTGTGATTTTTCGGTGGCCGCCATGTGGCGGGGGGACTGGGGAGACATTTCCCCCGTGGATACTTTAATAACTCTTCTGATATTAAAATATAACAGGTTTGCAAAGTTTTAATTACAGTCTTTACTTACTCAACTAAAGTTTTACTCTAGACTACCTTCTATCATTAAAATTAAATATTCGCAGCTAGTTCAGTGCAGCTAGTCCTGTATTTAAATTAGTACAAACAACAACAGCAATGTATGAACTGCACATTTCACATTGTACTACTATTACTAAATCTAAAAATTACATGTAAATATACGTAGTACAAAGTATTTAAAACGGATTAATCAATTTAAAGGTAAGAATTAAAACGTTATTTGCTAGGTTTCATCGTCAGATTCCAGATCATTATTTTCCAAATGTATTAACATAGTCAGTTCAGTGATGTCGATCACGCAATCTTTGGACGAGGTTGTTTTCCGTGTTTTTGAGATAGCTATGGCTGGAACAATTCAGTCGTCGAAATTTGGAATTAAACCATAATTCGATCGCTGCATCTGGGCAGAAATCATCGATGGATGAACCACGACTTTCTTCGCTGACTATAAAACTCGCTTCAAGTGGATCCCTACCAAGTCGATTACGCCAATCTGTCTTCACCCTTCCCATAGTGCTGAACATTTGCTCAAGCTTTGCGTTGGAAAAAGGAGTTATTAGCAATAACTCAATGATATGCAGGACATTTGTGCACTCTTCCTGAAGTTCGCTTGAAGTAAACACTCCCGCCCATACATCTAGATATTTGCTGTCACGATCGAGCAAATGATGAAGTCGATTCCAAAGTTTATCCCATTCTGAAGAAATCCCTGCTACATCACACAAATTCCTCTCCGACATGAACGGCATAAAATGCTCGATCAGTTCAGTCACTTTTAACTCAGAAAATATAGGATGGCAGTGGTGTTTACTTAACAAAAAAACTTGCATCGCGATTTTGCTAGTTTTTAAACTTTTTTGCATCGCATATTTTAAAAATAGGTACGCTTGGGCGTACACGTATCTACTGCTTGATGAAAGAATGAATGATAACTGTAGGATATAGTACGTTCAAAATTATACATATTATATACATCACTGGTTAAATGTAAAGCTGTGGATGATATAAAGTACTGGTAATTGGTAAAGTGGTATGTGTATAACAATTTTGCTGTCAAGTTATACTGAAAAAAAATTAAGAGATTCAAAGTTTATTTGAAGGACTTTGTTACAGCATTCTAATTTCTAAATAATATATAACATGTACTGTTGTTATACTCAGACACTTTGCAAATCTCTATAACACAAAAACTGCTGCAGAAGTTTGCAAAATTGTTCAACTGGTAAGATACCATATACACTGCACATTATGTTTGGCTGAGAGCAGTGTAATTTCAAGGCAATATAATGCAGAAAAAAGGAAATTGGAAAAGCACTGAAACACTTTCTTTCTTTGTCATATGATTCCTGAACATCACTTTCTGCAAAAATTTTTCATGTGTATATTATTAATTGGTAATAACACTGTTCATAGCACTGCATGCAATTTGGGGTTATACACACTTGTGTATTTTTCAAAAGAGCTCAAATTGTGCTCACCAGCGTTCGAAATATGGGGGCGGGGGGGGGGGGGGGGGGGGGGGGGCTGGCAGTGGTCACTGACCACTGATTTTCATGAATTGATTGCCAGAAATCAGTCATGGCAGGTCAGCGTGACTGGTCAAATTATTTTGGCCAAATTATTTCTACCAGTGAACTCATTTTTTTAATAAAAAAGTAGAGTGCTGCGTAGACAGTGTTTTGAATATATAGCAAAGTGAAAAGGTGGTAAACTGCCAAGAATTTAGTGACGAGATACTGACATTTCGAGCGGAGCCCTTCATCAGAGTAAGACGAGATGAAATAAAATAAATAGGGCTTATATATATGCCAAAAGGGTGTCACAGGTAGAAAGTAGCCAATCAAATGCACGGTAAATAAACTAACTAATAATTAATGAGATGGGAAAAGTTAAGTCATTTACTATTTTTACAGTCGATCAATAAGCAGACTGAGGGGGTGGGATAAATGACAGGTCCAATATTCAAGGGGATTAGGCGATAATAATAGAAACAAAGACTTGAAAAGGAATGAGCATAAGCTAATAATAAAAAGTTCATAAGCTAATAATAAAAAGTTCCAAGCAAAATAAAATGACAAAAAGCTTTTACGAAATTAAATAAAAGAAAAACGTTCGTTAAGACCAAGAGGATGTGTGGTGCCAAGTTTAAAAATGAGACGCTTCTCTTGCCGCTTGCAGTTATCGTTGCCACCGGAAATGGGAAGGATGGCACAGACTTTAATGTCTGAAACCAAATGGTTGGAGCTGTTGAAATGGCGGGCTACAGGTTTGTCACCATCATTGATCCTCACGGAACGAAGATGTTCAGCAAACCTGTCTGAAAGGCGTCGCCCAGTTTCACCGATGTAGATTTTAGGGCATTTATCGCAAGAAATGCAATAAATTATGTTGGTGGACGTGCATGAAAAAGCATGACGGATTGTGTGGTCGAATTTGGGGGCAGTAATAACTGTAGTGGGATTGAGAAAAGGGCATGTGTTACAGCGGGAACGGCCGCAAGAAAATGTTCCCGCTGGTGCCGAGGTATTCATTTTTTTAATGTTGTTTATATCGTTTCTGCACTAAAGTCAGTAAATGGCTTAAGGAAATAATATAGAATTTATTTAAATTTCATTTGAGTCCAAGTTGTCGCACCCCCAGGTTGACTTCCATTTTAAACAAAAGCCCTGGGATGGAAGTTGCTATCAAAGTGGCAGCAGCAGTAATGACAATGGAACATTCAGGGCCTTGTGTACTACTAATACAAAGTTATAGAACGAAAGAAAAGTTTTGTTTTTAATGCACAAATTAAAGAAAAAATAGTTGACCATCCAAATTTTAGATTTGACGCCTGAACTCACATCTGACGGTCATACTGACTGCTGACTTCGCCAACTCACCCTTCGGGCTTGCACAATTTGTTCAAATTGCACTTGAAACCGTGTTCTCATACTTATATAAAGTAATGAGGATTTGAGCTTGACGATCGTCCATGTACAGTATCGTCTGTCTAAGTTCCCACATTCTCTACAACAGTGTACTGTATACATTAACACACATGGAGTAGACAGGTGATACACAGACTATCATCAAGCTCTAATCCTCAGAAAAAGTTTCTGATTACAGATTAGCCACTAATAATGTATTGGTTCGATTGATAGAGTAATAATATGTAGCTGCCAAATGCCAATGCACTTGCATGTCACTATATATCAGTCTCATGCCCCAAGCAATTCTGATATAATTACAGGTATAGTGACTGCCACATTACTGATATATAACGATGTGATTGCTGCAATAAGGCAGTAAATGTCACTGAATAAAAATAAATTTCATTTGTTTATGAGTTTTTATCATACGTGTACTAATCTCAACAGTATTACAAGACACTTTTGGTCAGTCTCAGTCTTTTTGTCAATGCATACAATACAATAAAATACATAGTCGTTGAAACAAACATTTTTTAGTTCATCTAAATCACTGAATGTTTGTAAGCCACACGACCACAACCAATATTTAGAAATGCCCTTTTAAAAAGGTCAATTCATTTTCAAGTGACTTAAAACTCTGAAAGCAACCACAAACGTTTTAATACTTACCGACAGCTACGAAATTGCCGTGACTGCAGTTCAATGACGACGTACAACACAGTTGAGTGCACTTCGTAATTTGTAATTCATTTGCGCTTTTAAAAACATCTTGTTTCATAACTGACAAATTTTCGCTTTTTGGAATTCTCAACTGATATCACAGACACTCGTTGAAAGAGACCGCCATTTTGAATTTATTGTGAGATGCGTAATCGCGTTCGTTCCATTTTTCTGTGTTTTGATTGGCTCCGAAGGCATTCTTTTGTGAAAGAATGAATGAATGAAATGAATGATATGAACGAATTAATGATGAATGAATGAATAACTGTAGGATATTTTCTATTAGGATATAACTGTAGGATATAACTATTAGGATAACTGTAAGTATTTTTAAAATTATATATATTATATACATCACTGTTAAATTTAATGCTGTGGAAGATATAAAGTATACTGATACCAGTATACACATACGTGTATACCAATTATGTTGTCAAGTTATACCGAAAAACAAATTGAGAGATTCAAAGTTTATTTGAAGGACTTTGTTACAGCATTCTAATTTCTAAGTAATGTATAACATGTACTGTTATACTCAGACACTTTGCAAAACTCTACAACACAAAAACTGCTGCAGAACTTTGTGAAATTGTTTACTGGTAATATACTCTTCACATTCTGTTTGGCTGAGAGCAGAGCAATTTCAAGGAAATACAATGCCGAAAAAAGGAAATAATTGGAATAGCACTGAAACACTTTCTTTATTTGTTATATTATTCCTGAACATCACTTTCTGCAAAATGTTTTCATGTGTATATCATTAATTGGTAATGACACTGTTCATAGCACTGTTAATAGTACTGTTAATAACACTGTGCATGTAATTTGGGGTTATACACACTTGTGTATTTTTCAAAAGAGCTCAAATTGTGCTCACCAGTGCTCAAAATACCAGGGGCAACGGTTACTGACTGCTGATTTTCATGATTTGTTCACCAGAAATCAGTCACAGCAAGTCAACATGACTCAGTCACGGCAAGTCAACATGACTCATAAAGTCAGTAAATGGATTTAACAGATTTTTAAAAAGTTTTAAAAGGCCGCTTAGTTTTATTGGTTAAACAAAGAAATAATATATAATTTATTCAAATTTCATTTGAGGCCAAGTTGTCACACTGAGCAGAAATGACGCTGCACTTGAAGTTGCACTTGAAACCATGTTCACATTCTTATATAAAGTAATAACGCCAATTTGTCAGAAACATTTTAAGCTGACACAATATCACTACAACAGGTACATATTAACACACCCAAGCATTACTGATATATAGTGATTGATGCATAGGCAATACAGATACACTACATACTGTATACCAATCGATCCAGTACATCATTTTCTTGATTGGAGCTTGACGATCGTCCATGTACAGTTCCCACATTCTCTACAACAGTGTAGACATTAACACACGATACACAGACTATCATCAAGTTCTAATCCTCAGAAATAGTTTCTGATATTTACAGATGAGCCCCCTAATGATTGAGCTACTGAGACTCAGATGGAGGTTACAATAATATATTGGTTTGATTGATACAGTATACATACTGCCGATGCACCAGTCACTCTATATCAGTCTCACCCAAGCATTACTGATATAATTATAGTGACTGCCACATTACTGATATATAAAGCTGCTATTGCTGTAATAAGGCAGTAAATGTCATGGAATAAAAATAAATTTCATTTGATCATAGTGAGTTTTTATCACAAGTAAAGTAGTGTACTAATCTCTACAGTCTACAGCATTGCAGGACACTTTTGGTCAGTATCATTTTGTAGATACATACAATGCAATACATACTACATATGATATAGTCTTGATTTTAACTTAATTGTGTCATGAATTCTCCTTTAATAAGACCTGTATACATAAGTTTGGATATGGCATTGAAACAAACATTTCAGTTAGTTCATCTAAATCAGTGAATGTTTGTAAGCCATACGACCACAACCAATATTTAGAAATGCCCTTTCAAAAAGGTCAATTTATTTTCAAGTGACTGAAAAGTCTGAAAGCAACCACGAACGTTTAACTTACCGACCTCGACAGAACTGCGAATTTGCCGTGATTTGTTCGACGTACACTTCGTAATTCATTTGTGCTTTTAAAAACGTCTTGTTTCATAACTGACCAGTTTTCGCTCGGGGTGTTCTTGGTATTCGTGTCAAAATACTGAATATTACATGGAATTCTCAACTGATAGTGAATAGACCGCCATTTTGAATTTATTCGGGTGGCAGTCGTTCGTCTTCGTTCCATTTTCTGTGTTTTGATTGGCTCCGAAGGCATTCTTTTGTTAACTTAACTTACATTACATTAAACCACTCGCACGACAGCAAAGTATCTACTAGCGCATGCGCAGTAGATACAAAAAGGGAATCGCGATGCGTTAATTCACACCCTGATTTTTAAATCAGAAGCTTGTCCTACATGTATGTGATGTATACCTATTTTTATTTTATTTAAAAATCACTATTATTTTCTATCATTTTCTTTACAAATGTAATGCCAAATACCTGAATCTCATGATGTCAGCAAGCATTAAGATAATCAAAAAAATATTATAACTCTAAGAATTTAGTACCAGTAGACCTTACCTTAATTTGCCATTTACAAGCTCAAGTAAAACATGGTCACCATATAAACCTTTTGAGTCTGCATACAGTAATAAGCCACTTGCATCAGAGGAACGAAACTGTAATATTATTTCATCATTGGTTGAACCAATCGCTTTCTTACGTGCACCCAATACATCATACTTAATGTAAGATGAACCACCAAAACATGTTTGAACTAAATCAGAAATATTAAAAGAAAAATGAAACTTTCATAATTGTCAAAGCAGTGAAGTTTAACCAGACCTTGAATTTTATATGAAGCAGATGAGTGACAAATTATTTCCCTGTTTTGGCTAAGGCAAATAATACAGAGTGACAGATAGGTATACACTCCCTAAAACTGTCATACATACACATAACATCAGGGCCCAGGCCGGCCCCAGGCCTATCACTGAGAGGCGTGCATCCGCACACCAGGCCTCTCACATTCAAAATCCGACGCGAGCGGTCTATCGCGCCCGCAGATTAGGCTGCGCGCGCGATTAATTAACAAAATATCGCGCCTACAGATTCGGTTGTGCGCGTGATTAATGAACAACAAAAAAGAAAAAACTTTATTTAGACAGGGTAGTCATTTAGAAATTACAAAAATATGTCAGAACAAGAAATGTAAAGATATTTAAATTAATATATTAAAAACTCTTTAAAAACATTGGCCTGCATCAGTCTTGACATAAAATTTAAACTATTCAAACTAATACTATAGTAGCCATAAGGGTAACACTATTAACCTTTAATAGTTCTGACTATTCATTTCAATCGCTTTCAAAAACGTCATCAATTTCAAACAACTCAAAATCACTATCTTCACAGTCTGAGTCACTACTGCTAGTACTTTCGTGTCGCACGTCGTCAGCAACGGCTGGCATTACTGCAGGTAATAATAATTGACCGGGAGCGGAGACCTTTTTGCGTCTCTTTGATGCCATATATAGTTCCACTGCACGCTCTATTATAGCTTCTTTCTCTTCTCTGCTCCAAAGCTGGTGGTTTCCATAGACAACGAGGCTTTCGTTCAACACGTTGTGGGTCATGGACAAGCGCCTATCCGAGAGGATACTGGTGACAGTGCTCAAAGTTCTCTCAACTTGAGAGTTTGACCCAGAAATGCAAATGATTATACTGGCAAGTTTGCAGAGGTTGGGAAATTCTTCACGGCGATAGCTCATCACAGACTTCCAGAGATCTGTTGCGCTTGGGAGTTTAGCGAAATAACTGCGCACAAAATTCCTGAAGGATTTCCACTCTCTGGTGACGGCAGCAGGGTTGAACGAAACGAATGCCAAGGGCTTCTTGGAAGTGCTTTGCAAGTTCCAACACATCATTCTTTCCATAGTCGACTTCGTCCCTCCAGAATTGCGGGTCGAACCATTGCATCTTTCTGTAGATTTCGTGGTTGTAACCTGAAAATCTAGACTCTAGCAGTTGAATCAGCGAAGGGATGACTTTTTGTTTGATCTGGTGAACCTTTGTTACCCGTCGCCATTTATCATATACTGAAACATGTATAAAATTATCTTGGAAAGTCTATCTGCCAGGCGAGCGGAAGTGGACATTTGCGTGCGCGATGTATCGCGCACGTGACACTGATGGGGCGCGTGGGTGCGCGCGCGTCCCACTGAGAGGCCTGCCGCACACGTCTGAAGAACTCGAGGCGTGCATTTGATTGCACGTCTAGAAAATTATAGACAGTCAGAGCTTCAGATGCGGCGCTCATTCGGGGGCGGCGCTCTTTAAAAAAATCTTTTATTTGTGAATTATAACAAGAACTTTTAACAATAAAATAAACAAGTTTTAAATGTCTTTGTCACTAAATGTCCCGAGAGCTTTAAAGTACACTCACTTTGAACTAAAAAGCATTGTAATACAAGAAAATAAATTTCCGAGGTTGATTTAAGATTTGTGGTTGTTTTATATTAGCATCTTCAACGATTCTGACGGTGCTTCGATTAAGCGCCGCATTTGAAAATAATTAGTGCGGCGCTCAATCGGGGGCGGCGATCAATCGAGTAAATACGGTATGTCGTATCTCAAGCATCTCAACAATCAGAGAATTGAACAGACTGACAAGCGTTCACTGCCAAGACAGACGTCACGTTATTCTTTATTGAAACAAATCTTTATTGATATAAGGTGTGCAGAGCATTAGCATTCAGGCCTATCACTGAGAAAAAAACACAGGTGTGCAGAGACATGCGATCAAATGCACGCCTCACGTTCTTCAGATGTGTGTGGAGGCGTGCGCATGCGATCTCAGTGGCCTGATTAGTATTCCATTGTTCTCACACATCAAACTTCAAAGTCTGAATAACACATTTACTGTATATATTCCAGTGAGATGATCTACAAATAGTCACTACCCACTATAAACAATAAAAACTCTACTACTCTTTATAAAATGTTTATGCACACTGTAATTGGTAAACCAGTCTCAATCAAGCAACAGAGACTGGAATAAGTAACTAATAAGGAACTAATACTACATCCCAGGTGTTCTTTGTCAGTGCCTGCAAACAATTGTCTTCTGGATGATATTTTTTAGTATCCGTGAAAGATGGGAGGGATTGTAGAGCTATCATACGATCAGACATGCCTGTATGATGAAATATATCATAGAACTGCTAACCTTTATATAGTTAATAAAAGGATCATCCAGAAGACGTTTACTTGCGGGCACTGACAAAGAATGCCGGGATGTAAAAGTCAATGAGTAATGAGAATTTGCTCAAATTGGCATTATATTTTGAAGATGTTTGCCCAAGTATCCTAACATGATCAAAACCCTTGTGAAGTAATACAAAAATTTGGAAAGTGCTCGTTGCAGTGGTTCATACACTTCTCTTGTGTTTTTATTGCATCACTGGGGTTTTGATAACGTTAAAGGACCATTAGTTTTAACAATTTCTTTCGTCCAATATCTGCATACAGTAGGTTTATTTTAACTATCACCATCAATGATAACAATTGTTCATCACCTATTTATCCTAAAAGCAAAATTTCAAGTAACGAAACCATTATCACCAATACTCCAGTGAGAAAATATACAGCATAGCTACGAGTATTAACTATTGCGTATAACAAAAATAATATCAAATTATTGACCAGAGAATCATGAAACAAATATCCGTATAAATCATAAAAGTTTATACTAGATCTTACTAGTTCGTTAACGTACTACCAGTGTATAGTAGTTTGTACTACACAGGCAAAGGAATAACACTATTTAAGTCTACGAGAAACACAAAAATAAAGAACGAAGAACACACAAATATTTTACCAAGTGTTCAAGCAGCCCAAAGACGAGTTCGCTACGATTTTCAACATTACCGTTCATTTGCTATGAACAAAGTTCATTCAACAACAACAAAAAACTGATATTTACTCATAATAAAGTAAGTTATCTATCTCCAGATAGTTTTACCTTCTCTTCCTGACACAGCGTCTACAAAAGATAGTACGACCACAAACAACAACAGCTTCATGCCGAAGTCTGCGTATTAAACATAAACTGCTTTTACTGTTGCTTCGCAGTTGAATTGGAACCAATTCTAAACTGAAATAAGACAAGTCATCAATGATAAAGATTGTAAGAAAGAGAAGTTTCAATAAGGTATTTTTTCTTACTTTGTAATCCAAATAATACACAGTTGAAAGTTGCGTTATTTTATATTTGTCAAAAGAATGTTGCCCTACCTCGATTTCGTGAAAATTAACTATGCGAGATCATATTTCCGTGCGGATTTAATTATACCCGGCTATTTTTTCCGACAATATTTGGGTTGTGTAAATAATAACTCAGTAAAATGCGATATAATACCTTTTACCTTTTAAGAATCAATCGGGACCACTTACGACAAATACAGTTAACTTGTCCTGAAGGCCTTTTGGCATGGAATCGGACTCGCTACTCTATTTATCTATCTATAGCTCTTGCTTGAGCTATGCGGCGTTAAATCCCTTCTCCTGCACTGACCGCGGGGATGGTGTAGCCGGGATTTAACACTCGTAGAGTCTGGGAACTAATCAATTTATGCACCAGTCAATAGCGCTCCGTCAAGATGACGTCAGTACCAGGGCGCTTATATATAAGCGCCCTGGTCAGTACCGATGTTTGTCCGCTTTTACCCATAATTCTTGCGGCCATAACAAAAGACTAATAGCTCATTTGCAATCATTTGTAAGTCAAATTTGGTTTGTTTGTCCGCTTTTTGAGCTATTAATAGCAGCCAGACTCTACGCTATTGAAACTACGGCCCCCCGGGGCGTAGCGGGGCTTTAACGGGAAAATGCCGTGGAATACACCTATTTAACAACATATTTCCCCGGGGGTACGGGGCATTTAACAAGGTTAATAATTTAGAGGGGAAATGTAGCGGGGATTTAACGCTCGGCCATAGTAAGGAAGCACTGGGTCCAAATGAAAAAAAATCATAAAAATCGCTCGATACTTGAATGGCTAATAATTTTTGTTCTTTCCATAAAAAAACATACAGTTGAACCGGAACAATTTTGCCTGTGCAACCAACCTGAATTTGGTTTAATGTTGGCCTGCGACAATATCGTCTGCAAGATTCAGTGGTATCATTTGGCATGCGTTGGTCTGAAAGATGCACCAAAAGGGTCCTGGATTTGTCCTCAGTGTATTTTGTAGAAACAGGAAAAACATTAACATTACCTTTTACCTGTATTGTTATAAACATTAACGTTGCCTTGTATTTTAAGTAAAACAATAATTTTAGCGAGAGAAAAACACATTAGTTGAGTAAAAATTTGACATGATTTTCTAGAACAAACTGTGTTGAAATCAAATTTTGTTGTAAGTTGCTGTGACTTTGTTGCTCGCATTACTTCTATACCCGTTTCGTGTTAAATTTACGTATTACTTTATTTGTTTATATTGTATCTTGAAGTTTGGTTCAATGATCCCCTTGGTACCGGGGCTTTTAACACCGGGGGTTCCACCGGTGGCCGGGGAAATAGCCGGGGATTAACACTGGGGAGAACGTAGTTTCAATTGACTGGTGCATTAGGATGATCAGACACTTCAGACGAAAAAGCCGACGAAACTAGTTTGTGTTCTGTTTGTTGTAAGAATATTAAACTTATAAATGTTCTCTTATTAAAACTAAATCTTTATGCCCAAGTAGCCGGGTATTTTAACTTCAACAACTAGCTGAACGGTATTTTTTAGCCGGTGTCACCCCCCTCGGACCAAATTTCCTAGGAAATTTGCCGAAATTTGGCATCATATTCATAGGCAATCCAGAGGCAAAAGCCTCTGGATTGTTTATGATGGCTGGACCGCGACAAAAACCATTAATTTTTTGTTTCGTTTTGCCTAAAATTTTCATTCGGTTCTGCCTTGTGGGTTATCAGTAATATACTTTTAACTACTCGACTATCGTGCTTTTCGCGACCTTTCGAGTTTCGTTTGTGTCAAAATTCTTTCGCAAGTCTTCTAACTATTGAAGATTGTGCTTTGTTTACGCGAAATGCTTTTGCTGTCGTAAAAGACGAGTACCAGGTTCAGTTTAGACCTTTATTTGAACAATTGCACCTTATTTACCGTAAACGGTTGATCGATTCATTGAACAAGAACATTAACCTTTCATTTATATTTGAAATATACATTCGATTGTTTTTGTTTATATCAGAATGCTCTTGCGAGTCTGTCATATGCTTTGGCGAGTCTTTGTGCTGCTGTATTTACTAAAACAAGACGTACACATTCTACAATATTCTAAACAGAACTGCAAAAAGTGATTATAAGTTTTCAAGACCATAAACATGGGGGGGATTTCCGAAGAGGGGGCCAAATTTCCTAGGAAATATGGCCGGTTTTTATAGCCTGCGTCGGGACGGAGCAGTGCATGATGGGAGATTTCTAGTCACAGCTAGATGAGGATCAACAACATATCAACATATCAAGGTGATCATATATCCTTGTGATATGATCAACAACATATCAAGGTGATCATATATCCTTGTAATATATTAAAATAACATACGGTATAATCATATGGCGCGTTTATAATGTCAAAATTAAATTGAATATTCGAACAACATTTTTAACAATGTAATATTGTCGCTAATATGGTACTCGAACGTTTTTGACGTAGTCTGACCACGGAATCAGTGATATGATCTTAAAATCAAAGCCAGACACCCTCTCAAATCCATTAGAAAAGAAAAGTACACTGAACTAACACCAAGTCAGCAGAAAGAAATGTTGAACCTGATTCACAAGTCTCATCTCGGAAATTCCAAATACAAACAACGCGCTTATAGAGAAGTGCTCTACTGGCCGGCAATGAATTCTGACATTGAACACAGTGTGCTGAATTCCAGAAGAACCTACCCTCAGAACCCCTAATGCCGTCAGTGACAACAGACTTGCGGGAAGTGGGGACTGATCTGTTCGACTTTGAATCCAAGAACTATGTGTTGACTGTTGACTATTATCAATGAAGTGGGTCAGTTACAGTAATCGAAGCACTGAAATCCCAGTTCAGTAGACATGGAATTCCAGAAACTTTGAGAAGAGACTGACTGACTGTGGCCCTTAATATATGTCAAAAGAGTTCAAAGTTTTTGTGTAATGACTACGGAATCAGCCACAAGCCCTTCGGCCTGTACTTCCCAAGGTCCAAACTCCAAAAACTTGAGCAATCCAAACCGGCGTCACTGAATGCTTATTGATTATCATGGAAGAAGACTACAGACAAGCAACTGGCCTTGCTAGATTATCGCACGTTCTCGGAAGATGCCAACAGAGACTGAAGAACTACCTGAAGATGATAGATCATTAATCAAGAAATCCGGCCATCTATGAGACTTGACAATTATAGATACAATTACAAATGAAAGAAAGATGTAACCATAGATGTAACGTAATGTGCTGAACAATAGGTCAACGGTCTACGTACATCATTTGAAACCAAAATGGTGTAATAGTTTTATACAGCAAACGCAAAACTAGACTTTCTGAACTCCTCCCAAAAACATCCCAGAGCTCAGCCAGGTTGAAGCAAGACTCTATGTGTAAACGTACTATAAAGTATAAACGTGTTGTGTGTATGGTAACGTGACGTCACCACTGATCAGTGGGCATACGTCGGCGAATCACAAAAACATCGTCAAAAAGAAAATGGCGGCACTAAGGTCATATATTGGGAGAACGTTAATAAAACTTGACGCTGGAGTGAATGCCCGTCTTCCACAAATTGGCCAAAAGTTTTGGAATCATGCTGCAGGTACTTATTTAAACAAGTTGATTCATCGGTTTGTGTGTTTGTGAAACTCGGCTGTAAAATAACAGAACATCAACGTAAAAATATGTTTATAATATTAAAAATACCCAAGGGTTAAGACAAATATGGCTTTTCGTACGGCAGTAGGGGAGTCCCTCATATACTCAACAAAATGCTAACCGTAACCCTCAGCAAAATACTATAAACGCTAACCAAAATATACTATTTACCCGAGCTCTAACCAAAATACTGGCTGACGACGTACCGGCAGCCGGTCACGGTTTATGAAAAACTAAATGACCGGCAGTCGGTAATCGTAACAATAATTCTAAAATAAACCCTAATCACAACCCAAATCCTAACCCTAACTTTTACGATAATGCTTTATTTTAGAAACAGCTGATTTTAATTTCGAATTTTACTACCGATAGTCTATGTGACGTCATTTCAGGATTTATATGAAACTTCACCCAAAACACTGATCCAACCAGTATTGGAGGTGATTTGCATAATGCAGAACGCAAAGCCATTCCGCACGTTTTAACCAATAAATTTTGTAGCCAAAAAGTTATTGGATTATAAGCAACCCCAAAAGTCCAAAACAAAGATCCTAACCCCCACCTAACAAGTTTTCTAACCCTGCATTTTGCAATCTGTATTCTGCATTCTGCAAATCACCCCCACCTATCCAAGGAGTGCTTCAGTGCTTCCACTTTGAAGGATTTTTCTTTCAAAAAGGAATTTTTGAAGAAATGAAGGAATTGAAATTTTGAAGGGAATTTGAAGGATTTTTTGAACATATAAAGGCCCATCTACATGATACGATTCATCGTATACGATTATCGGACTGGCGTATATTTTCGTATACAATTGTCGTACTGGCGTATGCAATTGTTTGTACATGACATAATTCTTGTTGATGATTCGATGGCTAATGTTGACACCAGTGGCGTAGCTAGAGGGCGAGCGCCCCCCCCCCCCCCCCCCCCCACTGGACCTCTGAGAGTTGTTTGTCGGAAAATTTTGATGCCTGTCGGAAAATCGTATAGTTGAAGAAGGCGAATTGATCCAGAACGACTTACACATTTGTGTTATTGTATTTTACAAATAATAACTTTTTACTTTCGGTTTTCTCAATAAACTAAATAATGTTTGTTTTGAAAAGTCAAGGGAAACGCACGAGAAGACGAAAAGTGTCAACTGATACTTATAAACTGGTGACAAAGTGCCGGGTCACGACGTCAGGTTACATGCGATTGCAAAATGCGAACACGCCGAACAGATCATTTTCACAGGTTGACTGTTTCAATCAATGGGCAGTGCAATAACTCAACACAAAGACTCGAATTGACGAATTCTGTTCTCATCTTCAATTTTCTCATCGATATAAACAAGTGACTCGGGACTGGTTGGTTTATCAGGGGCCGCTGAACACGGGGCTAGGGTGGGCTACAGCCCCCACCCACTTTTTTCGTAAACTGAAAAAAGTCGTAAATTGTAATATAGCAAAATAAAAACTTCTGCATAGAAACTGTGATTTAACACCATTAAATTGATCCAAAAATTGAAAGATGTTTGAAGCTATATTAGCAAAATGGAGGCCCAAAATTTCTAGCAATTTCAGAGGCCCTAATTTCAAAATTTTTCGGGGGATCATGCCCCCGGCCGGCGCAGCACAATGACCGAAAATCGCCTCTCTAATCTGGCATGTATTTCTATCAATCACGAACTTGTTTCTCATATTTCGATTCGAGAACTTCAACAACCATTTTTAAATGAAAAAACAAGAATTTTTCAATGACGTTTTAATTTAATGATGAAAAAATGGCGTATACTATTCTATTTACTATTCAAACATTTGTGTGCACAATTTGTAAATATTTTAAGTGTCTAACTCGATTCATATTATATTAAAAAAAAAACAGACTACCATTATTTATTTATTTGCACTGAGTGATGTACTAAAAGTTTAAAATTCAGCCTATTCGTTTGCTATGCAGGCTACTTTCTATCCGTTGACACTCGATTATAAGCCAGCCACGCCCATTTGACCACGCCCTTTTGTCGGAAATTTTCAACGCTCGCCCCCTGAGGAAATTCCTAGCTACGCCACTGGTTGACACGCGTGTACAGCTTGATCACATACACCAAGATCACAATCGTAATATCGGCCTTAAAGGAGTTTTGAAGGAAATTATCAAAAAATTTAATAAAAAATAGATTAAAATGATAAAAATGTTATCAAGAATTGCTATAGAGTTACTTTATATATAGGAAATCATGAAGCCATGCAGTTTTGAGAAAAATTAGTTTTCAACAAAATTAGTTTTGTTTAAATGGTCTTGCAATATTCCCCAAGCCCTTCTTTGAGGCTGCGTTTACACTAGAGCAAAAGTATCCGGATTCATATTGTTTTGCATCCTCATGGGAATAAAAAACAATACGAATCCGACTACTTTTGCTCTAGTGTAAACGCAGCCTGAGAGGCATGCCCGGAGCCTGGGCTGCCCAAAGGTCTAGGCTAGGAGCAGTAGGCTACCCAAAGGTCTAGGCTAGGTAAGGCTTGAAGTGTAAACACAGTTTATATGTTACAGTTTATATGTTACAGCTTATGTCATTGCTTTCAAATTGCCAAGGGTTGTGGTTGTGTACTGTTTATTTTCTTTACATCCTCAGTAAATTGTGTGCATGCTTCACCTTAGACATTACACATCTATTATTAATTTGTAGATGTCTATTTTCTCAATATTTTTTGAATTATTATTTATATACAGTAGAACCTGAGTTTTACGACCCCGTGTTTTATGACCACCTGCCGTTTACGACCACTTTTTCTGGCACGGACAATTTGTAGTTAAAATGTACCTGCAATTAGCGACCACCTGCCAAACGCGACCAGCGACCACTTTTTAGCGTCCCAAACACGAAAGTTAACCTGTCATGAGCGACATTTTTACGAGATAAGCGTTCATCTTTTCAGTGAACATGCAAGAATTTTGACAGTGCGCAAGTACAGGAAACAGGAGGTCTCATAAGGGACCACTTTTTAGCGTCCCAAACGTGAAATTTAACCTGTTATGAGCGACGTTTTCAACTTAAAACTGCCACTATGTAAACGAAATATGTTACAATCAACAAGCAATAATTTTGACCACATGCGAATACAGGGAACAAGAAGACCCACTTGTTGCTTTTTAGTATTGTTTTGCTTACTTTCATCATAAGCGACCGCATTTTGAGAGTACATAATAAATATCCTGTTAGGTATTAGCGACAATCCCAAGCCCTTAAACGATTAACATTTTTGAGGGAAACATTTCTAAATTGACGAAAATATATTTGTTTGTTACTGCCATCTTGTCAGGGTTAAACTTTGTAGTGCGAGTTCGCAAATAACTTTGCTAATACAACATAAAGAACATGGTTTACGTATATCGTAGACCATTAAAGATCTTTGATTTAATATATCGTATGAGCTTTTACGTTTAGAACAACACTTGAAAATGTTCGAAAACCTAGCGAGTGAGGTTCGTAAATTATATTTTCGTATCCGCCATCTTTGTTTATAACGCAAGATCGCCAATAACTTTGTGTATTTCTTAGATCAAATTGCTGTAAATAAAATATTTTCGCGATCAAAGATGAAGTATGCACGCATTGGGTTTTCTTTCACGGCGCACATATCGCCCAGTAAGCTCTGTTCAAACTGTGCTTTTTCTGGAAATTTATCTGGTTTTCTTTCTTTATTAAGAAATATTATATTGTCTTGGTTTTAAAGCCATCTTTTAGTCGAATAGCGAACACAGAATAGTCGTAAACGTAATAGCATGACTTCGAATATGGCTTGCATGACGTCACATCACTAACTTCTATTTACGACCACCTGTCGTTTACAACCACTTTTGCTTGGCAACAGGGGTGGTCGTAAAACTCAGGTTCTACTGTAGTTAAATTGTTTGTATATTTTTAACATTCCCTTATTAATTTACCTACATATACAAATAAATTTTAACGACAATGTAAATGTACAAATCTCTTCTTCAAAACAGGACCAAAGACTATATTTTTTTGGGCACCAACATTCAAGTGGGTTAGTAAAATGTGTAAACTGTTGTTTCGTAAAATACACTGTACAGTACCGGTTCTCTTTAAAATTTGATTATTTAAATTTAAATTTTGTTATTTTTCCACAGTTACAATTATTGTAATTCCCGGTTGGGGCAGTCAAATTTTCGTATACATATATTTGAACATTAATAAATCCTCTCTTCATCTAAAAAATAATTACTGTAATTAATCCAAGTACGTTAGGCATAACTCCGGCCATCATGCTAATTAAGCTGTTAACTAAATCAGCTGAACAAACCTGTATTTGCCCTTTGGGCAGGACTACTGCCTCTAGATGTCACAAATTTTGAAATTCACACTTAGAGATTAGAGATTCACACTTAGAGAAACTCTTAGAGATATACTAAGAATCATGACTCAAATTGAAAATATTTGTGAATAATCAGATTTTCAATTAATCATTAAACTATTTAAGTAAACAAATATGTAAACATGACATGTTGAATTGTGAAAACAAATATTTCCACTGTTCATGTTTCACTTACTGTACAATTTATAAATTTATATACAATACGCTATATATTACTGTACAATTTTACAATGATCAAATAATGTACAATTTATAGATGGTTTTCACTGATGTGTTTTTCAGAAGAATATTTGATATTTTGTGCGTAGAGCAGGCAAAAATATAATGATATCCAAAATGTTGGAGCAATAATGCACTTTGTGACTGATTCGAAATGTGGGGAAATTAAAATTTAAAAAAGTCAATTAATTAACATGTTGCTTCCATGATGGTGCCACTTTAGTACAGAAATATGATAGCCAATAAAATACAACACAAATGAAGCCAAATTTTCAATTGAAATTAGTTTTTACATACTTCAAAATGTTTTAGATGTAAATAATAGTTCTAACACGAGTAAGCGTTCTTTCTCTGATTTCTAATACGGACAAGCTGGTTGAAAATACGAGGCGAAGCCGAGTATTTTTTAATCGGTTTGTCCGTATTTAGACATCAGAGGATGAACAATTATGAGTGTTAGAACTTGCTTCTCAAACGAATCCATATTTTGTGAGAAAATCGAGGTTAAAGTTAGCGAAATTTGGGCACTTTCTCAATATAACCAAAAACGCGTTCCGAACGCGTTCCGAACGCGTTCCAGAACGCGTTCCGGATGCGTTCCAGAACGCGTTCCGAACGCGTTCCAGAACGCGTTCCGAACGCGTTCCAAATTGCGTTCGGAACGCGTTCCGGTTTTCAGGCTATACATGTCGTGATCAGTTCGGCCATATCCGGAAATTGTCGTCACTTTCCAATTCGTAGCGTCATCTTGTTTCATATCGTCTGCTCCGCCATATTTACCGTGTGAATATAAGAGATATGTTACGATGAGAAAGCTTTCATTATATGCAAGAAAAAGAGTAATTTCTTTGAGATCTGCTGGAGTAAAGATTCCAAAAATAAAAGATACTCTAATCGAGGAAGGAATTAAAATCTCAAGATCAGCAATCTGTCTTTTTCTTTTGCGATATCGAATGAGTGGTCAATTGAACGATGCTCCTCGCAGTGGTCGAAGGCCAAAAGTGACAGAAGAACATATCAAATTTATAGACGAATATGACTCGCCGGTTATATATAGATATTATAATATAGATCGCCGGTTATCCAGGCGCAACAAATTATGGACAAAACGTCTTGGTTCACGAGCTCTTGCGCATTGCTGACCGCCACAGCTTGTGATACGAGTAGTTTAGTTCGCTACAACCTTAAGTCGTTTCGCTACACTATCGTATACGCGAGTCTAATATGAATTTATATCTACGGATTATGTTTTGCTTCGTCCGAACATAAGCATGTAAACATGTCAATCAAAAACGACCTTCGAACATGAAATACCCGGCCGACGATATCACGATAGTATAAAGTTAAAAAGTAGAGTGCGCGTAGACAGGGTTTTGGATATATAGCAAAGTGAAAAGGTGGTAAAGGGTATCAAGATTTTTAGTGACGAAATACTGACGTTTCGAGCGGAGCCCTTCATCAGAGTAAAACGTCCGCTCGAAACGTCAGTATTTCGTTACTAAAAATCATGGCAGTTGAGTGAAAACAATAAGTGATGATTCATAAAGATGTTGCCGCGTGCCCATTATAAACTTTACCCCGCGCTTGCCAATAGTCTATTCGCTCTTGATAGATGACTCTGCCTTCGCCTTCGCCATCGTCATTTATCACATCATAATATAAATCTCGAGCTCATAATCTTTAAATATAAATTCGCCATCGACAATCATAAAGGAACGCAGGCTCTTACGAGATTGATTACATATTTATCAGAGCATATTTCAAGATCAAAATTCAGAATAATTTCCAACTGACATGAAACCAAAACGAAACATAAACGTATAGATGTAGGAAAACGACTTACCAATAAACCATTAAAACGAAATCGTTTGTTGGTAAGTCGACACATACAGTTGTTACGCTGGAAGCGAAACGACTTTGTGTTACATACTGTAGCAAAACGACTTCTGGTTGTAGCGAAACGACTTGTAGCGAAACGACATGTCATTGCACACATTACAATGTGCATGCATGTGAAGCATGGCAGTCACGAATTTTTATAGCGGTCGTTTTAATTCAAAGATGAATAAAATAAAGATTAATTTGATGAGTGTTTTTTTAATAAACACAGAGCGTTCATATAAAAAGGTACCAACCATCCGTCCACAACCCTGATGTTTTTAAAAAATATATGGCGCCGCGTGATAATCAAACACGGAGTAAAATTTATATAAAGCCTGTGTCTGAACTACTGACTCAGTTATTACTTATGCATGCGCAACTCTCATTCACTCTCATCATTGATTGATCCAAGCCACAAGTCTTCATACATTCTTCGTATAAATGTGATTTGTTACATTGGTTAATCACTCGGAGTTTTCCGAACTCGGTAATAGCTTCCGACAAAATCCTGAACGCGTTCCGGAACGGCTCCGGAACGCGTTCCGGTACGCGTTCGGAACGCGTTCCGGTACGCGTTCGGAACGCGTTCTGGAACGCGTTCGGAACGCGTTCTGGACGAGAACGCAGCGTTAGGTTACTTCTGAGCAGTACTGTATGCACAACCGAATAATTCTCCCTGGTTTTCAAAAAGGAAACATAAAACCGTGATTTTTTAAAGAACGAGGGATATTGAAATTATTCAATCGAAATTTCGATGGATAGAAATTGATCAAATTGAAATTTGATGCAATCGTTATTGGGTTCAAGTGCATAACCGAGAAAGAGCTGAAATTTGGGCCGTAATCTTCCCCTTACTGTATTTCTAAATACTCATTAAATATTGATTTCTTTTGAATTTTCATCATAAATTATTAATGAGTTTGAGAAATAGTATTCAGAAACATGTTGACCTTAGCTATACCTGTATATCATATAATTCAAAATTCTGTAACTCAAGAAGCAATTGACAGATTAGTCCTGTTTCAAACGCCACGAACTTCTCATGTTCTGAATCTAATGCAAATGAACTTGAACAACGGACTTCGCTCATTTACATTAGATTTAACACACGAAAAGTTCAACGTTTGAAACGGGCCTTAGAGATAATGTAACAGGTTAGAATGTAATAGGTTAGAAAATGGTTCAATTATATAGACTTTTCAGATCTAGACATATCCCTTTGTTTTTTAGGGTTTGGTCATTGCAGGTATTGCAGATTTAACAAGACCAGCAGAGAAACTAAGCATATCCCAGTCCATCTCATTAATGGCAACTGGTAAATAGTTGGTCATTGACTTTTAAATTAATATATGTGATGATCATCCATCTACATGTATTGTCTGTAATGAAGTTCCAATAGAATAGGTGTGATATGGTCATAATATCTAGACGATCCAGATACCAATCAAGTGGCAGCATTCTGGACACGCTGAAGTCTACGACTGTATATGTGATGATCATCCATCTACATGTATTGTCTGTAATGAAGTTCCAATAGAATAGGTGTGATATGGTCATATGTAGACGATCCAGATACCAATCAAGTGGCAGCATTCTGGACATGCTGAAGTCTACGAATAAGTTTATTTGGAAGACCATACATAAGATAATTACAGTAGTATAAGATAAGATAATTCATGTGATAAGAACATGAACCAGTAGCCTTGCCGATTTAGGTCCACAAAGATGGGAAAAGGCTGATTTTCAAACTGATAATACTTGAAGAGCCATAGAAAAGTTTTCATCAAACACAACACTGTATATTGTGTACTTGAGTTGTTACAGGGACGATCTTATCATGTATTATAAGCATTGATTTCTGATATACCTAATGTAATTTTTCTCTTGTAATTTTAAATTCCACTGCAAGACATTTCAAAAATTCTCAGACAATCTTTTTTTTAATTGCGATTTAATTGTAGATGTGTCCTGAAATGTCAGACGTTCAATCACTCATTTGCACTTATATATTTATCAACAACCTACCCCTTGTATAGAGGATTATTCTTACAGCACCAATCCTTACATGTATGGTGGATTAACAAATCTTAATCTCACAGTAACACAAAGTCAAAAGTTAATCCGTTTTCATGATAGAGCATTGACAATCATTAGTCCTTGGAATCATCGTAATTTAAAGATACCCCAAATTGAAAATGTAATTATAAGAGAAGAGCTTGTGTATTATAGTTAAAAAGTCCATGGTCAGAAATGTACATGTATGTAAGAATTTTGAAAATTATTTTCAGATAAATGCGCATAATTAGGAATGCTTCGTGTTTAATTCAACTACCCTAAATCCTCACAGAATATGCCAGAAATTATTTTCATTACATGGGAGCTAACCTTTTCAATGATCTTCCTTTGGGTATTCGTAAGATTGAAAACTTGAACGAATTTGTACACTCTGTATTTATTGCTCAGGACACACATTGATAACAGTGTATTTGTACTGAAGTGTTTAATATCCTGAATAAAAATATATAGTTCTATCTTATTATTAAACAAATGTTTTGTCAAATGAGCAAATTATTGGACGCCTGATATTTCAGGCTATTGTAGCTGTAGTGTAATAAATTGTTTGTTTTTTTTACTTCAGGGTTTATTTGGTCAAGATACTCTTTAGTAATCATACCACGAAGTTGGAATTTATTTAGTGTTAACGTTTTCCTTGGGTTAACTGGTTTAAATCAGGTTTATCGTGTTTGGGAGTGAGTATTTAATTAATTTCAATTAATTAATTATTAATTTTCTAAATTCACTGCATGTACATACAGGTAGAATAAGTGATATACCTTTGGACGTTTGATCAAGTAATGACATCTTCTTCGTGTACCGCACACACATGAATGGACACAGAATACGTCATAGACACATCAAGGTTGTTTTCTCAGGATTCAAAAGCTTTACAAGAACAAAAACCCTAACCATAACCCAATTTTACGGCCCCGTTACACGTAGGTTTTTTTCGTGCAACTTGCGTCGCAAAAAAACAAAGTTCAAGTTGTACTAGCATTTTTAACTTGTGACATCCCTCAAATTGCTCGTGCAACCTGAATTTTGCTTTTTTGCTACGCAAGTTGCACGAAAAAAAGCTACGTATAACGGGGCCTTTACTACCGATAGTCTATGTGACGTCATTTCGGGATTTATATGAAACTTCACCCAAATCATCGTCGTCAACTCAAAACTCATCCCGGCTTACCAAGTTAGCCTGCCTCGTGTAATCGCAATATGAATCTCACCCCGGCTTACCGGGCCAACTCGGTTAACCGGGCCAACTCGCCTCATGTGATCTGCCCCTTAGAAACCCTGAATCCGTTGTGGTTCGTTTTTGAAACTCACAGCACGTGTAAAAAACCTAAAACTGCTGTTTATTAAACTCATACATAACATATTTCTCCGTCAAGACATTTTTGCACTTTCAACTTACATAACATATTTTCTAATCTATTCTTTTTAGTTACCGTAGAAAATTGGAAGCAACATCTGAAACAAATACTTGAAATTATATCGCCAATATTCTAGTTGATTAGAACAATTAATTATCGAGTCATATAATTATTCTTAATATCGTTTGATGTATTTACTGTATAATGACGTAACATATGCAACCATAGTTAATATAACCCACACTATGATGCAACCATGCAATAAAGAGCAATGAATATGGTTGGTTAACCAGAATAAATATGTAAAATTAAATTTGTTTTATTAAAATGATTTAAATTTTATTAGTATTAACGAAGATATTCCTCCCAGTTAGCCTTGTGTCACAAAAATCTTTCCTCGACCCAAAAAGATCATTTTAATTAACTTTATTCTCTTCCTACAGCCAAACTAAACAAGTTCTACTTTGATCTATCATTTTGGATGTCTATAGTAGCCGTAATAAGAAGATAATCAGCCCCAGGCTAACCAGGCTGAGTTGTGTTACGAAAGTCTTTCCTCGACCCAAAAAGATCATTTTAATTAACTTTATACTCTTCCTACAGCCAAACTAAACCAGTTCTACTTTGATCTATCATTTTGGATGTCTATAGTAGCCGTAATAAGAAGATAATCAGCCCCAGGCTAACCAGGCTGAGTTGTGTTACGAAAGTCTTTCCTCGACCCAAAAAGATCATTTTAATTAACTTTATACTCTTCCTACAGCCAAACTAAACCAGTTCTACTTTGATCTATCATTTTGGATGTCTATAGTAGCCGTAATAAGAAGATAATCAGCCCCAGGCTAACCAGGCTGAGTTGTGTCACGAAAATCTTTCCTCGACCCAAAAAGATCATTTTAATTAACTTTATACTCTTCCTACAGACAAACTAAACAAGTTCTACTTTGAACTATCATTTTGGATGTCTATAGTAGCCGTAATAATAAGATAATCAGTCCCAGGTTAACCAGGCTGAGTTGTGTCATGAAAGTCTTTCCTCAACTCAACAAGATCATTTGAATTAACTTTATGCTCTTCTTACAGCCAAACTAAACCTGTTCTACTTTGAACTATCATTTTGGTTATCTATAGTAGCCGTAATAATAAGATAATCAGCCCCTGACTAACAGGGCTGAGTTGTGTTACGAAAGTCTTTCCTCGACCCAAAAAGATCATTTGAATTAACTTTATACTCTTCCTACAGCCAAACTAAACAAGTTCTACTTTGAACTATCATTTTGGTTATCTATAGTAGCCGTAATAAGAAGATAATCAGCCCCAGGCTAACAGGGCTGAGTTGTGTTACGAAAGTCTTTCCTCGACCCAAAAAGATCATTTGAATTAACTTTATACTCTTCCTACAGCCAAACTAAACAAGTTCTACTTTGATCTATCATTTTGGATGTCTATAGTAGCCGTAATAAGAAGATAATCAGCCCCAGGCTAACCAGGCTGAGTTGTGTCACGAAAATCTTTCCTCGACCCAAAAAGATCATTTTAATTAACTTTATACTCTTCCTACAGACAAACTAAACAAGTTCTACTTTGAACTATCATTTTGGATGTCTATAGTAGCCGTAATAATAAGATAATCAGTCCCAGGTTAACCAGGCTGAGTTGTGTCATGAAAGTCTTTCCTCAACTCAACAAGATCATTTGAATTAACTTTATGCTCTTCTTACAGCCAAACTAAACCTGTTCTACTTTGAACTATCATTTTGGTTATCTATAGTAGCCGTAATAATAAGATAATCAGCCCCTGGCTAACAGGGCTGAGTTGTGTTACGAAAGTCTTTCCTCGACCCAAAAAGATCATTTGAATTAACTTTATACTCTTCCTACAGCCAAACTAAACAAGTTCTACTTTGAACTATCATTTTGGTTATCTATAGTAGCCGTAATAAGAAGATAATCAGCCCCAGGCTAACCAGGCTGAGTTGTGTTACGAAAGTCTTTCCTCGACCCAAGATCATTTTAATTAACTTTATGTTCTTCTTACAGCCAAACTAAGCAAGTTCTACTTTGAACTATCATTTTGGTTATCTATGGTAGCCATGATAAGAAGATAATCAGCCCCAGGTTAACCATGCTGAGTTGTGTTACGAAAGTCTTTCCTCACCCAAAAAGATCATTTTAATTAACTTTATGTTCTTCTTACAGCCAAACTAAGCAAGTTCTACTTTGAACTATCATTTTGGTTATCTATGGTAGCCATGATAAGAAGATAATCAGCCCCAGGTTAACCATGCTGAGTTGTGTTACGAAAGTCTTTCCTCACCCAAAAAGATCATTTTAATTAACATTATGCTCTTCTTACAGCCAAACTAAGCAAGTTCTACTTTGAACTATCATTTTGGTTATCTATAGTAGCCGTAATAAGAAGATAATCAGCCCCAGGCTAACCAGGCTGAGTTGTGTTACGAAAGTCTTTCCTCACCCAAAAAGATCATTTTAATTAACATTATGCTCTTCTTACAGCCAAACTAAGCAAGTTCTACTTTGAACTATCATTTTGGTTATCTATAGTAGCCGTAATAAGAAGATAATCAGCCCCAGGCTAACCAGGCTGAGTTGTGTTACGAAAGTCTTTCCTCACCCAAAAAGATCATTTTAATTAACATTATGCTCTTCTTACAGCCAAACTAAGCAAGTTCTACTTTGAACTATCATATTGGTTGTCTATGGTAGCCATGATGAGAAGATAATCAGCCCCAGGCTAACCAGGCTGAGTTGTGTTACGAAAATCTTTCCTCGACCTAACAAGATCATTTGAATTAACTTTATACTCTTCCTACAGCCAAACTAAACCAGTTCTACTTTAAAATATAATTTTGGTTATCTATGGTAGCCGTAATAAGAAGATAATCAGCCCCAGGCTAACCAGGCTGAGTTGTGTTACGAAAATCTTTCCTCGACCTAACAAGATCATTTGAATTAACTTTATGTTCTTCTTACAGCCAAACTAAACAAGTTCTACTTTGAACTATCATTTTGGTTATCTATAGAAGCCGTGATGACAAGAAATTCATTAAACGTATCAGCCCACTGCTAACCAGGCTAGCCTGGCTCATATAAACAACCCCATACGCTTGAAAAAAGGTTTCTCCTACGTCACACACTATAAACACTTTTCCTGCTTTTTATTGGTTTTGAATAAAGTAAAAGCCAGATTTAAATTTCAATTTTTCATGTGAAATCACCTATTTGGAAAGCTATGCAGGCATGTGGCATCTGTTATTTGTATTTACATGTCATTTCTGTGCACCTGTAATATACACAATAGTCTCAATGCTCTTACAACAATATATTCTTAATTTTACTTAATTCTAAATTAATTACAGTTTCGTTATAAGATAAAGCCTACTACATATATTACCACAATGAACAAAAAACTATTAATTTTAAAAAAGAAAAGTCTTAAGTGCTGACTTAAAACTACTTAACATATCAATGCTTCTAATTTCCTGTGGTAATGAATTCCACAGTTTTGGTGTGGCAACCGAGAATGTTCTGTCTCCATGAGTCACCGTTTTGGATTTTGGCTCAAGTACACTGTTAGCAGATTTCGGTCAGATGATCTCAAAGCACGAGTAGGTTTATATTTAGTTAGCGAATCAGTAATATAAACAGGCGCCTGGCCATGCAAAGCCTTGAAAGTAATTATTAGTATCTTAAAAACATGACGTCACTGAGTGATTCTATCTCGTATTATGCCTAAGAAGCTCGTGTACTTTCCTGTAATCACTATGTGATCGCCATCAAAACAACTCCACTGCCGATAAAGAATCACTCAAGACGTCATATTTTCAAAACAAATATGGCGTCAAAATCCTCAAATTTTCAACTTCAACTAGCCATATCTTCTTAACTAAATTGATTGGAATGCTGAAACTTTGGAAATAAACTAAAGTCAGTAAGATCTTTCATATGAGCCACATTTGTATCTTGGCTGCAGTATCCCTTTATAACTTATTTACTCATTTGAAAACGCCAACAAACGCAAGTGATAGTTTGTTTCCCAACAATTATATTCCATGCAGAATTAAGTTTGCGAACAAGTAAATCAGTGAGACCGATATTCTTTGTTTAATCCCGTCATCCAAAACTTCAACACAATTTTACCTTCAGGTGAGCCAATAGTTATCGACGGCGAAGCCCGAGTTAACTACCGTCTCATAAAAATTGACAGCGTATAATCTAAAAGTTTTAGTAGAAACTAACTATATGTTCGTTATTTCTTGAAAATTATTTAGAAAAACGAGGCTGCACAAGCATTATTTGTTTTTCTTTGCGAAAATCTTTATCTTTATTTTACGATACACAAACTACATAATTCACTCGCTGCTACTTGATATCTATCGTGCCGATAGTTAATAATTAACAATTATATCAACAACAACAACAACAACGATTTATTACACCTTTACGTTCAAGATTATTATTTACAATAGAGTTTAACATAAATATAGGTGATTGGATACCCAAAATAACTATAACAAGCTGATCTAGTTGGGCATCCAATTAGTGGTAATTTAGTTTGTTGAGTCAGACAATTAGATAAGCATTTCTATCTGACACAACAAATCATATTTATTTATTGGTGCTAGAATAAAGATATACTTCTATATAATAAAAACAAAAACATACAAAAAGTAAAACAGAATGTTAAGATTTGGTCACATATTAATATGAACTAAGAAATTGTGACTTAAGTTCACGCTTGAATTGGCGGGTCATTATACCGAATATTGAACTTCCCATAATTTGTACGAACGTTTGGAAGTGAAAACGTTTTTCTAGAAGCAAAGCGGGTACTATAATTGTGCCTGCTACTAGTAACAAGAAAAAAGTGTCAAACGCTTTTGGAAGATTACCCTGGATATATTGATGCATAAAATGTGCAGTATAATAGGTAATTATATCACTCAGTTTTAGTAATTGTAGTTTGAGCGAATAACTGAGTAGTATGAGTATCAAATTTAGAGAAGGTTATTATGCAGATGGCTTTTTTTTGTAGAATCGTTAAAGTGCCTATGAAACGAAAATTAAGTTTGTTTTATTTGAAAGAACTTTTAAAATAAGGAAGAACATTAATTTACAGCTCTCTCATATTTCACTTGGTTCTTGAGATATTTAGACTTATGTGATATTCAAATGAGATAGCTATGACGTCAAGGGGTTTGCAATACATTTTAACATATTGGAAAATCGTGTATATCTTTAAGATTATTAAACGAAATCACTTGAAACATTGCATGTGGATACAGACACCTAAACTGGAGAACATCGTTCTAGTTTTAGGGTCGCCATGGTAACAAATTAGTTTTCAGACATCTTGATTTCTAAAATAAAATTATTTGTTTTCTCTTCCGTCCCAAACATTTGCGGGTTGGTACTGGTTTAGCATATTTTCACTGACTTAACCAATTCTAAACTGAAGTTTAACTTTGGTGCAACACATAGCTATGTCAGAAAACAAAGATTTTTGACAAAGAGACTTAGAGGTCTGGGAACTATATTATTACTATTGCAACATTGAAACTAGAACGATGTTCTCCAGTTTAGTGGTTTGTATCCACATGCAAAGTTTCAGGTGATTTCGTTTGATAATCTTAAAGATATACACGATTTTCCAATATGTTAAAATGTATTGCAAACCCCTTGACGTCATAGCTATCTCATTTGAATATCACATAAGTCTAAATATCTCAAGAACAAAGTGAAATATGAAAGAACTGTAAATTTATATTCTTCATTATTTTAAAAGTTCTTTCAAATAAAACAAACTTAATTTTCGTTTCATAGGCACTTTAAAGGTTTAATATTTGTTTTATAAGAACTACCCCACACAATGCAACTATACGTAAGGAAAGGATATATAATAGCATAATAAACTTGAGTTAAGACTTTAGAATTAACAAAGTGTCTAAGTTTACTTAAAGCACCTATACTTCTCGCTATCTTTTTAGAAACATGAAGAACATGATCTTTCCAGTTCAAGTGACAGTCCATTAGTACTCCTAAATATTTAATACTTTTAGCCTGTTTAATGGTTTTATTATTAATGCAAAGATTTAACAGTGAGCAATATTTTCTTTTTATGGGGATGAAATGTCATTAAATATCGTTTAATGACAGTTTATTAGTACAAAGCCAAATATATATATTGCTTAGCTCATCATTCATTTTTAATTCAAGTGTTGAAAGACACTATTCGAAAGGAAAAGATTTGAGTCATCTACGAAAAAATGAAAATCATTGATATACAGAAGGAAGAGACGTGGACCAAGAACCGAACCCTGTGGCACTCCACAAGTGACAGGACGGATATCTGAATTATCATTACCTAATGATACAAATTGCATCCTATTATTTAAATATGAATTAAACCATTTTTTGGCCACACCTCTAACCCCATAATTTTCAAGTTTGCTAATAAGAATTTCATGATTAACAGTATCGAAAGCTTTGCTTAAATCTAAAAATAAACCACAAGAGAACAATTTATCTTCAATAGCTCTTTGAATTTTATCTGTGATCATTAAAATAGCTTGGGTGGTAGAATGACCATGGTGAAAGCCAAATTGGCCCTCGTTAAGTACATATAGAGATGATCGTGCGGAGATACGAATTTATCATCGAGTGTTGGTAATATCTCTCACGAGTACGAAATATCATGAGAACTGACAAGATAAAATGCACAAATAATTTGACCCTAATACGAGGGTTAGTATTAGGGTTGGGGTTAGTATTAGGCGGTTGGTCTCTCGTAGCATGGAATAAAAAAAGAAATATTTGTGCATTATTGGACATGAACTTCTCAAACTCGTTAATAACTCATGAAGAAAATTCAAAATAAATTAATATTTAATCAGTATTTAGAAATAAGAAGATTGTAACTGAATTTCCCCACTAACTTTAATCTCGATTTTCTCTTGAAATATGGATTTGTTTGAGAAGCAAGTTCTAACACTCGTAATTGTTCATCCTCTGATGTCTAAATACCAACAAACCTGTTAAAAAACTGCTTGCGCATCGTTTTTTCGACCGGCTGGTCCGTATTTAGAAATCAGATCAAGAACGCTTACTCGTGTTAGAACTATTACTTTAAATTACCCATGTAATGAAATTGTCATGATTATAACTTCACGTCATGAAGATCTTCACAACTCACAGCATAGTCATAAATGGAAGTATGGTCTGAAAATTCTACGAAAGTCTTTGTTCTGTTTTTGTTCACGTTTGGTGACGCTAGTTACTGGACACTTTTTTTTCGTATAATGAAGCAATCATCCAATAACAACCGTGCTGTTTAAATATTAATAAACTTAAAACAAAGGATTTGTGCACGGTGAGGTACCGTCCAGCATATATCGCAGTTCATACTGAAATCCTCAGAGGTCACTTGTAACATCGCATCAGCGGCCCCTATATATTAAGACAAATTTGAAATAACTTTGGTTGAGTGGTTTGAATAAACGCCAACGTTTCAGCAACAATAGAATTTCAGATCAACTAATTTCTAGATTACTTCCTGGGAAATTATCCACAAATTGAAAATGTCATGAATCAATCTATAGTCGAACTGCCTCAGGGTGCGGGCGAGAGGCAGTCTGCGATAAAGCAGACTAATCAATCGTTTGTAGGCAAAATGTTTGCTTGGACTGGTCATTAATATATGATTGTACAATTCGAGATACAATCCAACATTATTTAGGTCCAACAATTTGTTAATGATTTTCTGCAGAATAGACGACTTTCACGATCATGCGCAGTAGCAACAAATATTCAAATTTTCATCGTAGGTAAAAACAACTGTTTCAGCTGGAAAGAGCATATTGAAAATAGTAGAAAAGGAAGAAGTTACACAAGCAGAAAGTTGGCCATTTCAAAAGGGATTTATTAGTGATTTAATAAGCATTTTGGCTTGGCGGGCGCGTTGCACACCAAGCCAAAATGTTTCACTTTTACTATTGCACTTTGCACTTTTACTATTTTTAATATGATCTTTCTAGCTAAAACAGTTGTTTTTACCTCATATGAAAATTTGAAATAAAATTGCTACTGCGCATGACCCTGAAACTCGTCTATTGTAGCATATAATTAAGTTAGTCAAATTCGTCAACAAAAAAATGTTTTCTATGAAACGAAAATTAAGATTGTCTTATTTAAATGAACTCCTAAAATGACGAGGAATGGTAATTTAGAGTTCTTTCATATCTCACGTCTTTCTTGAGATATTTAGACTTGTGTGATATGCAAATAAATAACCTATGACCTAAAGAGCTTTACACATTTTTAGAAAATCAAGTATATCTTTGAAATTATTTATCGCTTTATAAAACGTACTGACATTACAATGGTGATTGGTAATAGCATGGATAATCCATGGTAATAGTTTAGAACGTTCTGAAATCTTAAAATAAATGAGCACGATGCATTTTGGACAACTCTGCCGAAATGTATTGTGCTCTTCTATTTTAAGCCTATTTATTTCTCAAATCTTTAAATCGTGCAGACCCGGTTTTTCGGGTGGAACGTCTGCACGCGGGCTACTCGTATCCTATTAGTAAAGGCAACAAAATAATGGCATGTTTCGCTGAACAAGAAATCAAGTATCTGAACAATATAAGTAAGTATAACTAGAAGTTACTATCGCAAGGAAAGTGCTGCCTCAAAATTCAAGGCAGTCGTGATATTGTGCCAAATAGCACACATAAGTGGTGGGCTTATTAAAGTCAAGAGATGTACACAACAGTTGCATAAAAATGCAGTTGAACATAAAGATTAAATAGTTGTATAACACAGTTCTCTGTACAAGGCTTGCGGCATAAAAAAATGCAGTTAAATATGAACACAAAAAGTTGACATTATAGCAGTCGATAAACTAACAACTGCCAGAAGTTCAGCACTAAAGCAGAACACGTTATATTCATTATATGACGATTGACGAACGAGGCTCTTCACAAAATATCGTGGCCCTAGTAGGTCGTTGGCGAATTCTATCCGAACATTTGATTCAGATAGTTTCCGCATCCGGCGATTATACGAACATCTACGAGTTACGTCATAAAACGTCATAAATCTGTGGACACCATGAAAAATCGAGCGTGATTTTAATGTAGATCGACTATACATAGTTCCTTGAAGAGGTCTGGGTACGGGACACAGCAACCCCAGTCAAGATTAGTATGCTGCCTACGGCATCGCACACCCAGAAGCTCATGGTATATTTTTGTAATATATTTATTTTTAGCATTCTTTTCACCACAAGACAAAGACAAATTTATATTCTCTTAAGGTGGCTAGATAGTCTAAATCACGAGAAATTGCATTTTCCCCATAAAAAGTGTTGTATGCAGATCTGAACTTTATGTTAGTTCATTGCATAGCTCTAGCGGTGGTCTTGATTATTGAAACGTTTCACACTTGTAGCATTTGTATATCTAGAGAAATTGTGTTTATGATAAGCGGCAGATTTCATGCAAATTAGTTTTCTGGATTTATTGGAAACACGATTTCTTCACTCAGATAAACTTTAAGGGTATAACACTTTTCAGTAAACAAGACCACCACTAGAGCTATGCAATGAACCACGATGAAGCTCAGATCTGCATTACAAACATTTTTATGCGGAAAAATGCAATTTCTAATGATTTCGACTATCGAGCCAAACGTCTTCCTCATTTAACTGATTTTGAGAAAGATAAACGACAGAAGTACAATGTAATCATTCAGAAATTTTTTACTCAAAACTCTAATCTACACTACACTCAAAATAAAGTTTAAACGAAACTCGACTAGTTTAACATACGTTTTGTTTTCAATATAAACACTTCCGTGCAGTATTCATTGAAAGATTACATAAGAAACGAGACAATGTTGGAACTTCGAGAGGTTTTTGTTTTTCTAAAGATAATATTCCTTGCTCTTTTCACTTTCACCGTCAGATGGTCTGGTGACGAGGGTTAGATTATCAGTGTCTCCATGAACGTTTTCAGCAGACCCCTCGTGTGTCTGATAGTCACCTTTATTTCGTTTGAGGTACCACGTGATAAAGAAAGCAACCAGTAAGAGAATCAATAATAACAGGAAAATAACAACAATAACAATAACTGCGGTGTTATTATTATTATCTTCATCATCATCATCATCATCATCACTAACACCACTACCACTACCATGATCCCCATCACCACCATCACCCCCGCCCTTACCACCACCATCACCACCATCAACCCCTCCCTTACCACCAACACCATACTTTGAAATATCGCATTTGACTTTCCCTACTTTACGACATCCTTCCATAACAAATTCTTTCATTTTGGACTGTTGCAAATCAGTTGTGCGAGTTTTACCATTTATTTTCTAGAAACAAAAAAAACATTGAGTGTACAATTAGTATAGCCTCCTCCGCAGGTAACTCTGGGGGATGCCTGCGAACGAGGCTACAATTAGTATAGTCTCAGAATTCTAAAGCCTTAAACCCTATAGAATTTTAGAATAAAAGGGACATTCACATTAGACCAAACATCGTATGTGCATGGTTACATTCTTACATATATATTCTTCTTGCTCCAAGATAAATCTCGCGCGGCAAGATTAATTACGGGAGCCACTTATGACGTTAGGTCAGTCGATGTTCTTGACACTCTATCATGGGAAACGTTGGATGTAAAGCGATTTTATACAAAGTCTGCTTTTATATACAAAATACTCAATGACCACACTGCCCCAGATCTAAAACAATCCTTTTGTGAAAGGAGAGTCTCAGAAGATACATACAGTATAATCTAAGAAATAGTGCTACTGATTTAACACTTCCGAAGCCCAGAACTGAATTTTTAAAGAAATGTTTTAAATATAGCAGTGCAATGTTGCGGAATGATCTTTCCCGAGAAGCTAAACTGGCCGATACAATTGCTTGTTTTAAGAGGAAGATACGCCCGACTTAAAATATGATGCTGTGATCAAACCTACTTCTTGATAATAAATAAATTTTTGTTTCTTTCATTATTTTAATGACTTATATTTTTTTATTCATATGACCATATTACTTGTACATATAATAGAACTTTTGTGTGTTAATTTTATTCTTATTGTAGGAAATCAGCTAATGTTGATGAGGCTAGCGTGTTTAAATAAAGTTTTATCTATACCTATAACTTGGAAAAAGACCCCAAGTGACTCAACTGATAAGCTTCGTGATAAATAAATGAAACCACGCCTCGAAGGGCGCGGGCGGGCAGCGGAGATAAGACCCTGGGTACGAGGTTAGAAAGGTCTTTGCCTGAAATGTTAGACTTTCTCTTTTATTCCGATTTGTATATTTACTTCATAACGTCTGCTTTCCAAAACACAAAACGCGCCTTCCAAAACGAAAATTAGTCAAAATTTGAAATGAGCTGCAGCTATGTTGAAGTATCTAATAATCACTTGTTTAAACAATTTTAGCAAATTCGAAAGAGAAGTACCCATTTTAATACACCTTTTTTGGCGTCAGCCATTGCTCGCTTGTCGCCAAAAAGAGTTCGGAACGGAAGTGTAGTTGTCTAGTTTTAGGAGTGTACACCTGCAGTAAACATGACATCTGTGCACATATCAGATACGACTATATGCTTCGATAAGCATATGATATGCGTATTGAAGTTTGTATATGTTTATTATACGAATATACTTTACGTAAATGTCACTCGTATCCGCGTATAATTGTACGTACCGTTCGTATTGTACGTGTATCAAATGAGTATGATACGTCATACGAGTAAGAGGTGGAGCGCTTATGGGGTGAGGGAGCATTAGGGGGGGAGGGAGCGCTTACGGGGTGAGGGAGCACTTATCGGGGGAGGTATCGCTTATGGGGGGAGGGATCGCTTATGGGGCTTAACAGAGGAATTACGATGTATTTAATCAGCACGGAAGGTAACTGCATTTGTTTTCTCGATACACTTCTTCATTTCCATGAAATCAAAGGACAAGCATTTGGTTGTTATTTTTTCATAGAATCTAAGTACGCCACCAAACAACTAAGTTCACTTAATATTGAAGTGAAATGATGAATTTAAGGCTTATGCGAAATTATTTTCTCAAATAGCACTACTGTTTTGGATGGCCGCCATTAATGATTCTTCTATTCGTAAAAATAAATTCAATGTTTGCACATGCTTGTATTTGTTATTTTGCTTTAATATTAAATATGTTTATTTGATGTTGGACTTTGATTTTCTGGAAAAACATTACTGGAATTTGTCATTGCAGTCTTTAGTGTGTATGAGTAAGAGAAAAAAGCACGGGTGGCGCACACTGCTGGCGCGTTGCTTCTCACCATTGAGTTCTGAGGTTAAGCGTGATCGGGCGGGGTTAATACTTGGATGGGTGACTACCTCGTCTGATCCCTGAGCTTGAGACTCATGTGAGTAGAGTTGTCGATTCTCTCCTGTGCTTCAAATAGGTGTGCCTGTCACAGCACTCGTGGTCAACACAGCCTTCTATCTTTCTGAGGTCGGTAAAATGAGTACCAGCTAGCTTGCTGGGGGTAAGTGGACTTTGTCTAGGGATAGGAGTTGCACCCACCACTACCTTCGGGTAGTAGCAAAAGAAAAAGGAGCCTATGGGTTGCCTTCGGCTGCGTGCCCCCCCTACTTATACTTTACTTACTTACTACCTACTATGAGTAACAGCAGTACTTCAAAAATTGTAAGATAATAAAGATATATTTTACTAATTCTGAAATTATGTGGTTTATCGTTAAAACTTACCAGATCTTTAATACAACCAATAAAAGTGCGGCAACTATGAGATGGATCACCAAAGGACAGTTTCATAACCGTCGAGCTCACTTTATTCTCAACGAGTGTTCGTTCTTTACCATTAACCACGACAGACAGATTACTCTTCAATATTTCTAGTTTGACACTGTTCCACACATCTTTCACAACATCAAAGGTTTGTGGTGTATTATTCAGAAATGTTTCACTAATCTCAAGTGTTTCCTCGTTGACAAACCCAACCTAGGTATAAAATGTAAGTTTTTAGATAACTATAGATTTAAAAACAAGTATTCGCTGATAATGCTAAACAATATAACTCTGTACTGTGTGTTTTAGCGGAGGGGAACTCTTGTTTCCCCCCTTCTCGTACTTTGCAATCTGGGCTTTCGGACATTTTTTGGCAAAGAGATTTTTGGTCTTGTTTTTTGGTGGGTTTTACATGAGTCGATCACAAACACAATATTATTTTTCGGTGTTTTGTTGCGGGATCTTAAAATGGTTAAATGGGGTGGGACGTTTAAATGGGGGGAAATTATTCAAATTTTATGGTGGTCATACCCTCAGGGCCGCCGAGAGGTTCTTTGGGGCCTGGGGCAAATATCGTTTTTGAATTTCGGGTCTCTGAAATGGCATTTCCTGCACTTTTGAGGGTATTTTTGAGCAAAATCTAAAGACCTTGGATCACGTTTTTTTTGGTAGTATATCCCATTATTTTTAAGAAAATATTCTTGATGAATGTAATATATTTTTATGGCACCATAAATAAAAAGACAAAAGAGGCACCTTGGCGATAAATAATTGAATCACGGAACTAGAACACGTTTAATCAGTGGCGTAATGGAGCTACTGAGATTGGGAGTGGGAACACTTCGGGGCTCCCCGCACCCATACATATACAGTATGATATATTTCAAAAATAGGTTTCAAGAAGTGATGCGGAACTTTCTAGGCCCCTTAATAAATTACCTGTTGTCAGTTTTGAGGTCGGGGGCCCTTGTGCGGCTCCTGCTCCACAGTGGTCGAGGACCCTTACTCCCACCCTGTCTTTAATCTTCATCATGTAAAAAAGTTCAAAAATTTTAGGGGGCCCCTCTCAAATTGGGGGCGCCGGGCAACTTGCCCCGCCTGCTCTCATCTCTCAGTGAGTCACGTCGTCCTGAAGACGTGAAAATGCTCAGAGTTGCGTTGTAAACAGAACGAGGACGGTGTTGAGAATATTGAGGTTGCCGCGTCGTACTAGATCTTAAAGTCCTTAGGAAATGGCGTCCACAGAGCGAAAATATTAAAATGAAGTTTATTCTGTGTATCGTCTACCGTTTGTCGACCTCTTAATATACGCAACAACGATTTCAAATTATTCAGTTACCGGTGTTATTAGATCAGTACGATCCGCCAGATTGTGTTGAAAAGAGCCAACAAATAAAATAGGCTACGCGTCATTGAGTTGTTGTCGGAGTTTGTTTGATATTTTCCAAAGCGTTTGGTGAAATGTTCGAGTTTTATACCACCTTTTTAATAATCACCAAACTTGCAATGACATCAGTAGATGTCATTAATAAAGGCACAAGTATTGACGAAAGTTATCTCTAGATTTTGTCAATCCACTTCTCCGACCCTGGGTCCCCGCGGGGGATCGTAGATTTGACTGATTTAAGCTGTTGCATATATTAAGAGGTCGTCAAATGGTAGACGAGCTACTCAATAAGCAGAATCTTCATTTTAATATTTTCGCTTTTTGTAACTCATTGTAAAATGAGACGCCATTTTCTAAGGATCGTATGTAAATTAACTCTCAAGCGGCGGCCATTTTGTCATGTTAATGTTATTCTATTCTCTGCTAATCATTCAGAAAGAAATTTGGTTACATACCTTTATGTGTTTGCCATTTTTCATTTCAATTGTAGCAATTCTTTTATTCCTATTGGTTGACAATGCCTTGAATCTAAATTCTATTTGCTTTTCATTCGAAGATAAATTCAAAGCAACAAAAGAATTCAGATTTCCAAAGGTAAAGGTACCTTTCTGTTCATCTAATAAACCAGAAATACATTGCTTAGAGTTTTTCAAGAATACATAATATATCATAGACGAGAAGGTGTTTATCTGATTTGAAAACGCGTGTGTTGAAAAACGAGGCGATAGCCGAGATTTTTTAATTTTTAACCAACTTCGATGTGTAATGTAATGTAATGTAATGTGATGTGTGATGTAATGTGTGATGTGATGTAATGTGACGTGTGATGTGATGTAATGTGTGATGTAATGTGTGATGTAATGTTTTGTGATGTAATGTGTGATGTAATGTGTGATGTATGTGTGGTGTGGTGTATTAGGGTTTTTTGGGGGTGGGTGTATTGGGGTGGGGTGTATTGCGGTGGGATGTATTGGGGAGTGGTGGTGGTGGTGTGTGGGGGTGGGGCTGTGGTGTGATGTGCTGCGATGTGATGATGTGTGGTGATGTGTGGTGATGTGATCTGATGCAATGCAATGCGATGTTGTAATGTGTGATGTGATGTAATGTGTGATGTGATGTAATGTGTGATGTGATGTAATGTGTGATTTATAATGTGTGTGGTGTGGTGGTGTATTGGAGTGGGGTGTATTGGGGTGTGGTGGTGGTGTGCGGGTGTGGTGTGCTTAAAATTAAAATAGTTAAGAAAATTACAAAGTTACAAATTCTAGGTTAAATAAAATTACTTAAAATATACAAATTTGAATTTAGAATAACTAAAAGTATGATCAATGTTAAAATTGCAATCGTTCCACTCGGTAATAAAAAAAACACTGGATTTTTGCATACCCCAGTTCGTTTTAAAAGCAGGTACCCTAAATTGGTCCCGCTGGCGTGTATTATGGTCATGAACATCATATCCACGCAAATTTTGAAATTTAGGTAAATTTCCTTCTTGGTACATTGAGTTTAAAAACAAAACTGCATCGAAATTTACGCCGCGCTCATAAAGTGGTTTCCAGTTTAATAGTTTTAACGCTTCAGAACTGGATGATCTTTTCGGCAGATCAAGGATTAATTTGGCTCCTTTGTTCTGTAGTAATTGTAAAATATTCATTGTAAAATATTCATTTCTATCGCCCCATGTTAGATCTCCATAGTCGAATAAAGGGAGAATAATAGTGTTAAAAATAGTTTTTCGAATCAAATAATAAACGTATATAGCTTCTCAAACGAACAAGTATTTTAAGAGAAATTTGAGGGGAAAGTAGGCTGAATTTATGCGCATTTATTACCACATTTACCAACAACGTCTTGGTTATGATTTAGTTCCTTTGTATTTTCCTCATGAATTAATAATAAAATAGTGACTTTGTCGTGGTGACAAATTTAAATATCGCTTTATAAAACGTACTAACCATGGTGATTGGTAATAAGAACGTTCTCAAAACTAAACTACTTATTTAAATATCGCTTTATAAAACGTACTAACCATGGTGAATAAGTTCAGAACGTTCTCAAAACTAAACTACTTATTTAAATATCGCTTTATAAAACGTACTAACCATGGTGATTAGTAATAAGTTAAGAACGTTCTGAAAACTAAACTACTTATTTAAATATCGCTTTATAAAACGTACTAACCATGGTGATTAGTAATAAGTTAAGAACGTTCTCAAAACTAAACTACTTATTTAAATATCGCTTTATAAAACGTACTAACCATGGTGATTAGTAATAAGTTAAGAACGTTCTGAAAACTAAACTACTTAATTAAATATCGCTTTATAAAACGTACTAACCATGGTGATTAGTAATAAGTTAAGAACGTTCTGAAAACTAAACTACTTATTTAAATATCGCTTTATAAAACATACTAACCATAGTGATTAGTAATAAGTTAAGAACGTTCTGAAAACTAAACTACTTATTTAAATATCGCTTTATAAAACATACTAACCATGGTGATTAGTAATAAGTTAAGAACGTTCTCAAAACTAAACTACTTATTTAAATATCGCTTTATAAAACGTACTAACCATGGTGATTAGTAATAAGTTAAGAACGTTCTCAAAACTAAACTACTTATTTAAATATCGCTTTATAAAACGTACTAACCATGGTGATTAGTAATAAGTTAAGAACGTTCTGAAAACTAAACTACTTATTTAAATATCGCTTTATAAAACGTACTAACCATGGTGATTAGTAATAAGTTAAGAACGTTCTGAAAACTAAACTACTTATTTAAATATCGCTTTATAAAACGTACTAACCATAGTGATTAGTAATAAGTTAAGAACGTTCTGAAAACTAAACTACTTATTTAAATATTGCTTTATAAAACATACTAACCATGGTGATTAGTAATAAGTTAAGAACGTTCTCAAAACTAAACTACTTATTTAAATATCGCTTTATAAAACGTACTAACCATGGTGATTAGTAATAAGTTAAGAACGTTCTCAAAACTAAACTACTTATTTAAATATCGCTTTATAAAACGTACTAACCATGGTGATTAGTAATAAGTTAAGAACGTTCTGAAAACTAAACTACTTATTTAAATATCGCTTTATAAAACGTACTAACCATGGTGATTAGTAATAAGTTAAGAACGTTCTGAAAACTAAACTACTTATTTAAATATCGCTTTATAAAACGTACTAACCATGGTGATTAGTAATAAGTTAAGAACGTTCTGAAAACTAAACTACTTATTTAAATATCGCTTTATAAAACATACTAACCATAGTGATTAGTAATAAGTTAAGAACGTTCTGAAAACTAAACTACTTATTTAAATATTGCTTTATAAAACATACTAACCATGGTGATTAGTAATAAGTTAAGAACGTTCTGAAAACTAAACTACTTATTTAAATATCGATTTATAAAACGTACTAACCATGGTGATTAGTAATAAGTTAAGAACGTTCTGAAAACTAAACTACTTATTTAAATATTGCTTTATAAAACATACTAACCATGGTGATTAGTAATAAGTTAAGAACGTTCTGAAAACTAAACTACTTATTTAAATATCGCTTTATAAAACGTACTAACCATGGTGATTAGTAATAAGTTAAGAACGTTCTGAAAACTAAACTACTTATTTAAATATCGCTTTATAAAACGTACTAACCATGGTGATTAGTAATAAGTTTAGAACGTTCTCAAAACTAAACTACTTATTTAAATATCGCTTTATAAAACGTACTAACCATGGTGATTAGTAATAAGTTAAGAACGTTCTGAAAACTAAACTACTTATTTAAATATCGCTTTATAAAACATACTAACCATGGTGATTAGTAATAAGTTTAGAACGTTCTCAAAACTAAACTACTTATTTAAATATCGCTTTATAAAACGTACTAACCATGGTGATTAGTAATAAGTTCAGAACGTTCTCAAAACTAAACTACTTATTTAAATATCGCTTTGTAAAACGTACTAACCATGGTGAATAAGTTAAGAACGTTCTGAAAACTAAACTACTTATTTAAATATCGCTTTATAAAACGTACTAACCATGGTGATTAGTAATAAGTTAAGAACGTTCTCAAAACTAAACTACTTATTTAAATATCGCTTTGTAAAACGTACTAACCATGGTGATTAGTAATAAGTTAAGAACGTTCTGAAAACAAAACTACTTATTTAAATATCGCTTTATAAAACGTACTAACCATGGTGAATAGTAATAAGTTTAGAACGTTCTGAAATCTAAACTACTTATTTAAATATCGCTTTATAAAACATACTAACCATGGTGATTAGTAATAAGTTAAGAACGTTCTGAAAACTAAACTACTTATTTAAATATCGCTTTATAAAACGTACTAACCATGGTGAATAAGTTAAGAACGTTCTGAAAACTAAACTACTTATTTAAATATTGCTTTATAAAACGTACTAACCATGGTGATTGGTAATAAGTTAAGAACGTTCTCAAAACTAAACTACTTATTTAAATATCGCTTTATAAAACGTACTAACCATGGTGATTAGTAATAAGTTAAGAACGTTCTGAAAACTAAACTACTTATTTAAATATCGCTTTATAAAACGTACTAACCATGGTGATTAGTAATAAGTTAAGAACGTTCTGAAAACTAAACTACTTATTTAAATATCGCTTTATAAAACGTACTAACCATGGTGAATAAGTTCAGAACGTTCTCAAAACTAAACTACTTATTTAAATATCGCTTTATAAAACGTACTAACCATGGTGATTAGTAATAAGTTAAGAACGTTCTGAAAACTAAACTACTTATTTAAATATCGCTTTATAAAACGTACTAACCATGGTGATTAGTAATAAGTTAAGAACGTTCTGAAAACTAAACTACTTATTTAAATATCGCTTTATAAAACGTACTAACCATGGTGATTAGTAATATGTTTAGAACGTTCTGAAAACTAAACTACTTATTTAAATATCGCTTTATAAAACGTACTAACCATGGTGATTAGTAATAAGTTAAGAACGTTCTGAAAACTAAACTACTTATTTAAATATCGCTTTATAAAACGTACTAACCATGGTGATTAGTAATAAGTTAAGAACGTTCTGAAAACTAAACTACTTATTTAAATATCGCTTTATAAAACGTACTAACCATGGTGAATAAGTTCAGAACGTTCTCAAAACTAAACTACTTATTTAAATATCGCTTTATAAAACGTACTAACCATGGTGATTAGTAATAAGTTAAGAACGTTCTGAAAACTAAACTACTTATTTAAATATCGCTTTATAAAACGTACTAACCATGGTGATTAGTAATAAGTTAAGAACGTTCTGAAAACTAAACTACTTATTTAAATATCGCTTTATAAAACGTACTAACCATGGTGATTAGTAATATGTTTAGAACGTTCTGAAAACTAAACTACTTATTTAAATATCGCTTTATAAAACGTACTAACCATGGTGATTAGTAATAAGTTAAGAACGTTCTGAAAACTAAACTACTTATTTAAATATCGCTTTATAAAACGTACTAACCATGGTGATTAGTAATAAGTTAAGAACGTTCTGAAAACTAAACTACTTATTTAAATATCGCTTTATAAAACGTACTAACCATGGTGATTAGTAATAAGTTAAGAACGTTCTCAAAACTAAACTACTTATTTAAATATCGCTTTATAAAACGTACTAACCATGGTGATTAGTAATAAGTTAAGAACGTTCTGAAAACTAAACTACTTATTTAAATATCGCTTTATAAAACGTACTAACCATGGTGAATAAGTTAAGAACGTTCTGAAAACTAAACTACTTATTTAAATATCGCTTTATAAAACGTACTAACCATGGTGATTAGTAATAAGTTAAGAACGTTCTGAAAACTAAACTACTTATTTAAATATCGCTTTATAAAACGTACTAACCATGGTGATTAGTAATAAGTTAAGAACGTTCTGAAAACTAAACTACTTATTTAAATATCGCTTTATAAAACGTACTAACCATGGTGAATAGTAATAAGTTAAGAACGTTCTGAAATCTAAACTACTTATTTAAATATCGCTTTATAAAACGTACTAACCATGGTGAATATGTTTAGAACGTTCTGAAAACTAAACTACTTATTTAAATATCGCTTTATAAAACGTACTAACCATGGTGATTAGTAATAAGTTCAGAACGTTCTCAAAACTAAACTACTTATTTAAATATCGCTTTATAAAACGTACTAACCATGGTGAATAAGTTAAGAACGTTCTGAAAACTAAACTACTTATTTAAATATCGCTTTATAAAACGTACTAACCATGGTGATTAGTAATAAGTTAAGAACGTTCTGAAAACTAAACTACTTATTTAAATATCGCTTTATAAAACGTACTAACCATGGTGATTAGTAATATGTTTAGAACGTTCTGAAAACTAAACTACTTATTTAAATATCGCTTTATAAAACGTACTAACCATGGTGATTAGTAATAAGTTAAGAACGTTCTGAAAACTAAACTACTTATTTAAATATCGCTTTATAAAACGTACTAACCATGGTGATTAGTAATAAGTTAAGAACGTTCTGAAAACTAAACTACTTATTTAAATATCGCTTTATAAAACGTACTAACCATGGTGAATAAGTTAAGAACGTTCTGAAAACTAAACTACTTATTTAAATATCGCTTTATAAAACGTACTAACCATGGTGATTAGTAATAAGTTAAGAACGTTCTGAAAACTAAACTACTTATTTAAATATCGCTTTATAAAACGTACTAACCATGGTGAATAAGTTAAGAACGTTCTGAAAACTAAACTACTTATTTAAATATCGCTTTATAAAACGTACTAACCATGGTGAATAGTAATAAGTTAAGAACGTTCTGAAATCTAAACTACTTATTTAAATATCGCTTTATAAAACGTACTAACCATGGTGAATATGTTTAGAACGTTCTGAAAACTAAACTACTTATTTAAATATCGCTTTATAAAACGTACTAACCATGGTGATTAGTAATAAGTTCAGAACGTTCTCAAAACTAAACTACTTATTTAAATATCGCTTTATAAAACGTACTAACCATGGTGATTAGTAATAAGTTAAGAACGTTCTGAAAACTAAACTACTTATTTAAATATCGCTTTATAAAACGTACTAACCATGGTGATTAGTAATAAGTTAAGAACGTTCTGAAAACCAAACTACTTATTTAAATATCGCTTTATAAAACGTACTAACCATGGTGATTAGTAATAAGTTAAGAACGTTCTCAAAACTAAACTACTTATTTAAATATCGCTTTATAAAACGTACTAACCATGGTGATTAGTAATAAGTTCAGAACGTTCTGAAATCTAAACTACTTATTTAAATATCGCTTTATAAAACGTACTAACCATGGTGATTAGTAATACGTTAAGAACGTTCTGAAAACTAAACTACTTATTTAAATATCGCTTTATAAAACGTACTAACCATGGTGAATAGTAATAAGTTAAGAACGTTCTGAAAACTAAACTACTTATTTAAATATCGCTTTATAAAACGTACTAACCATGGTGAATAGTAATAAGTTAAGAACGTTCTCAAAACTAAACTACTTATTTAAATATCGCTTTATAAAACGTACTAACCATGGTGATTAGTAATAAGTTAAGAACGTTCTGAAAACTAAACTACTTATTTAAATATCGCTTTATAAAACGTACTAACCATGGTGATTAGTAATAAGTTAAGAACGTTCTGAAAACTAAACTACTTATTTAAATATCGCTTTATAAAACGTACTAACCATGGTGAATAAGTTAAGAACGTTCTGAAAACTAAACTACTTATTTAAATATCGCTTTATAAAACGTACTAACCATGGTGAATAGTAATAAGTTTAGAACGTTCTGAAAACTAAACTACTTATTTAAATATCGCTTTATAAAACGTACTAACCATGGTGATTAGTAATAAGTTAAGAACGTTCTGAAAACTAAACTACTTATTTAAATATCGCTTTATAAAACGTACTAACCATGGTGAATAGTAATAAGTTAAGAACGTTCTCAAAACTAAACTACTTATTTAAATATCGCTTTATAAAACGTACTAACCATGGTGATTAGTAATAAGTTAAGAACGTTCTGAAAACTAAACTACTTATTTAAATATCGCTTTATAAAACGTACTAACCATGGTGAATAAGTTAAGAACGTTCTGAAAACTAAACTACTTATTTAAATATCGCTTTAGAAAACGTACTAACCATGGTGATTAGTAATAAGTTAAGAACGTTCTGAAAACTAAACTAAACTACTTATTTAAATATCGCTTTATAAAACGTACTAACCATGGTGATTAGTAATAAGTTAAGAACGTTCTGAAAACTAAACTACTTATTTAAATATCGCTTTATAAAACGTACTAACCATGGTGATTAGTAATAAGTTAAGAACGTTCTGAAAACCAAACTACTTATTTAAATATCGCTTTATAAAACGTACTAACCATGGTGATTAGTAATAAGTTAAGAACGTTCTCAAAACTAAACTACTTATTTAAATATCGCTTTATAAAACATACTAACCATGGTGAATAAGTTAAGAACGTTCTCAAAACTAAACTACTTATTTAAATATCGCTTTATAAAACGTACTAACCATGGTGATTAGTAATAAGTTAAGAACGTTCTCAAAACTAAACTACTTATTTAAATATCGCTTTATAAAACATACTAACCATGGTGATTGGTAATAAGTTAAGAACGTTCTGAAAACTAAACTACTTATTTAAATATCGCTTTATAAAACGTACTAACCATGGTGATTAGTAATAAGTTAAGAACGTTCTGAAAACTAAACTACTTATTTAAATATCGCTTTATAAAACATACTAACCATGGTGATTAGTAATAAGTTAAGAACGTTCTGAAAACTAAACTACTTATTTAAATATCGCTTTATAAAACGTACTAACCATGGTGATTAGTAATAAGTTAAGAACGTTCTGAAAACTAAACTACTTATTTAAATATCGCTTTATAAAACGTACTAACCATGGTGAATAAGTTAAGAACGTTCTGAAAACTAAACTACTTATTTAAATATCGCTTTATAAAACGTACTAACCATGGTGATTAGTAATAAGTTAAGAACGTTCTGAAAACTAAACTACTTATTTAAATATCGCTTTATAAAACGTACTAACCATGGTGATTAGTAATAAGTTAAGAACGTTCTGAAAACTAAACTACTTATTTAAATATCGCTTTATAAAACGTACTAACCATGGTGAATAAGTTAAGAACGTTCTGAAAACTAAACTACTTATTTAAATATCGCTTTATAAAACGTACTAACCATGGTGATTAGTAATAAGTTAAGAACGTTCTGAAAACTAAACTACTTATTTAAATATCGCTTTATAAAACGTACTAACCATGGTGATTAGTAATAAGTTAAGAACGTTCTGAAAACTAAACTACTTATTTAAATATCGCTTTATAAAACGTACTAACCATGGTGATTAGTAATAAGTTAAGAACGTTCTGAAAACTAAACTACTTATTTAAATATCGCTTTATAAAACGTACTAACCATGGTGATTAGTAATAAGTTAAGAACGTTCTGAAAACTAAACTACTTATTTAAATATCGCTTTATAAAACGTACTAACCATGGTGATTAGTAATAAGTTAAGAACGTTCTGAAAACTAAACTACTTATTTAAATATCGCTTTATAAAACGTACTAACCATGGTGATTAGTAATAAGTTAAGAACGTTCTGAAAACTAAACTACTTATTTAAATATCGCTTTATAAAACGTACTAACCATGGTGATTAGTAATAAGTTAAGAACGTTCTGAAAACTAAACTACTTATTTAAATATCGCTTTATAAAACGTACTAACCATGGTGATTAGTAATAAGTTAAGAACGTTCTGAAAACTAAACTACTTATTTAAATATCGCTTTATAAAACGTACTAACCATGGTGATTAGTAATAAGTTAAGAACGTTCTGAAAACTAAACTACTTATTTAAATATCGCTTTATAAAACGTACTAACCATGGTGATTAGTAATAAGTTAAGAACGTTCTGAAAACTAAACTACTTATTTAAATATCGCTTTATAAAACGTACTAACCATGGTGATTAGTAATAAGTTAAGAACGTTCTGAAAACTAAACTACTTATTTAAATATCGCTTTATAAAACGTACTAACCATGGTGATTAGTAATAAGTTAAGAACGTTCTGAAAACTAAACTACTTATTTAAATATCGCTTTATAAAACGTACTAACCATGGTGATTAGTAATAAGTTAAGAACGTTCTGAAAACTAAACTACTTATTTAAATATCGCTTTATAAAACGTACTAACCATGGTGATTAGTAATAAGTTAAGAACGTTCTGAAAACTAAACTACTTATTTAAATATCGCTTTATAAAACGTACTAACCATGGTGAATAAGTTAAGAACGTTCTGAAAACTAAACTACTTATTTAAATATCGCTTTATAAAACGTACTAACCATGGTGATTAGTAATAAGTTAAGAACGTTCTGAAAACTAAACTACTTATTTAAATATCGCTTTATAAAACGTACTAACCATGGTGATTAGTAATAAGTTAAGAACGTTCTGAAAACTAAACTACTTATTTAAATATCGCTTTATAAAACGTACTAACCATGGTGATTAGTAATAAGTTAAGAACGTTCTGAAAACTAAACTACTTATTTAAATATCGCTTTATAAAACGTACTAACCATGGTGATTAGTAATAAGTTAAGAACGTTCTGAAAACTAAACTACTTATTTAAATATCGCTTTATAAAACGTACTAACCATGGTGATTAGTAATAAGTTAAGAACGTTCTGAAAACTAAACTACTTATTTAAATATCGCTTTATAAAACGTACTAACCATGGTGATTAGTAATAAGTTAAGAACGTTCTCAAAACTAAACTACTTATTTAAATATCGCTTTATAAAACGTACTAACCATGGTGATTAGTAATAAGTTAAGAACGTTCTCAAAACTAAACTACTTATTTAAATATCGCTTTATAAAACGTACTAACCATGGTGATTAGTAATAAGTTAAGAACGTTCTGAAAACTAAACTACTTATTTAAATATCGCTTTATAAAACGTACTAACCATGGTGATTAGTAATAAGTTAAGAACGTTCTGAAAACTAAACTACTTATTTAAATATCGCTTTATAAAACGTACTAACCATGGTGATTAGTAATAAGTTAAGAACGTTCTGAAAACTAAACTACTTATTTAAATATCGCTTTATAAAACGTACTAACCATGGTGATTAGTAATAAGTTAAGAACGTTCTGAAAACTAAACTACTTATTTAAATATCGCTTTATAAAACGTACTAACCATGGTGTAATAAGTTAAGAACGTTCTGAAAACTAAACTACTTATTTAAATATCGCTTTATAAAACGTACTAACCATGGTGATTAGTAATAAGTTAAGAACGTTCTGAAAACTAAACTACTTATTTAAATATCGCTTTATAAAACGTACTAACCATGGTGATTAGTAATAAGTTAAGAACGTTCTGAAAACTAAACTACTTATTTAAATATCGCTTTATAAAACGTACTAACCATGGTGATTAGTAATAAGTTAAGAACGTTCTGAAAACTAAACTACTTATTTAAATATCGCTTTATAAAACGTACTAACCATGGTGATTAGTAATAAGTTAAGAACGTTCTGAAAACTAAACTACTTATTTAAATATCGCTTTATAAAACGTACTAACCATGGTGATTAGTAATAAGTTAAGAACGTTCTGAAAACTAAACTACTTATTTAAATATCGCTTTATAAAACGTACTAACCATGGTGATTAGTAATAAGTTAAGAACGTTCTGAAAACTAAACTACTTATTTAAATATCGCTTTATAAAACGTACTAACCATGGTGATTAGTAATAAGTTAAGAACGTTCTGAAAACTAAACTACTTATTTAAATATCGCTTTATAAAACGTACTAACCATGGTGATTAGTAATAAGTTAAGAACGTTCTGAAAACTAAACTACTTATTTAAATATCGCTTTATAAAACGTACTAACCATGGTGATTAGTAATAAGTTAAGAACGTTCTGAAAACTAAACTACTTATTTAAATATCGCTTTATAAAACGTACTAACCATGGTGATTAGTAATAAGTTAAGAACGTTCTGAAAACTAAACTACTTATTTAAATATCGCTTTATAAAACGTACTAACCATGGTGATTAGTAATAAGTTAAGAACGTTCTGAAAACTAAACTACTTATTTAAATATCGCTTTATAAAACGTACTAACCATGGTGATTAGTAATAAGTTAAGAACGTTCTGAAAACTAAACTACTTATTTAAATATCGCTTTATAAAACGTACTAACCATGGTGATTAGTAATAAGTTAAGAACGTTCTGAAAACTAAACTACTTATTTAAATATCGCTTTATAAAACGTACTAACCATGGTGATTAGTAATAAGTTAAGAACGTTCTGAAAACTAAACTACTTATTTAAATATCGCTTTATAAAACGTACTAACCATGGTGATTAGTAATAAGTTAAGAACGTTCTGAAAACTAAACTACTTATTTAAATATCGCTTTATAAAACGTACTAACCATGGTGATTAGTAATAAGTTAAGAACGTTCTGAAAACTAAACTACTTATTTAAATATCGCTTTATAAAACGTACTAACCATGGTGAATAATAAGTTAAGAACGTTCTGAAAACTAAACTACTTATTTAAATATCGCTTTATAAAACGTACTAACCATGGTGATTAGTAATAAGTTAAGAACGTTCTGAAAACTAAACTACTTATTTAAATATCGCTTTATAAAACGTACTAACCATGGTGATTAGTAATAAGTTAAGAACGTTCTGAAAACTAAACTACTTATTTAAATATCGCTTTATAAAACGTACTAACCATGGTGATTAGTAATAAGTTAAGAACGTTCTGAAAACTAAACTACTTATTTAAATATCGCTTTATAAAACGTACTAACCATGGTGATTAGTAATAAGTTAAGAACGTTCTGAAAACTAAACTACTTATTTAAATATCGCTTTATAAAACGTACTAACCATGGTGATTAGTAATAAGTTAAGAACGTTCTGAAAACTAAACTACTTATTTAAATATCGCTTTATAAAACGTACTAACCATGGTGATTAGTAATAAGTTAAGAACGTTCTGAAAACTAAACTACTTATTTAAATATCGCTTTATAAAACGTACTAACCATGGTGATTAGTAATAAGTTAAGAACGTTCTGAAAACTAAACTACTTATTTAAATATCGCTTTATAAAACGTACTAACCATGGTGATTAGTAATAAGTTAAGAACGTTCTGAAAACTAAACTACTTATTTAAATATCGCTTTATAAAACGTACTAACCATGGTGATTAGTAATAAGTTAAGAACGTTCTGAAAACTAAACTACTTATTTAAATATCGCTTTATAAAACGTACTAACCATGGTGATTAGTAATAAGTTAAGAACGTTCTGAAAACTAAACTACTTATTTAAATATCGCTTTATAAAACGTACTAACCATGGTGATTAGTAATAAGTTAAGAACGTTCTGAAAACTAAACTACTTATTTAAATATCGCTTTATAAAACGTACTAACCATGGTGATTAGTAATAAGTTAAGAACGTTCTGAAAACTAAACTACTTATTTAAATATCGCTTTATAAAACGTACTAACCATGGTGATTAGTAATAAGTTAAGAACGTTCTGAAAACTAAACTACTTATTTAAATATCGCTTTATAAAACGTACTAACCATGGTGATTAGTAATAAGTTAAGAACGTTCTGAAAACTAAACTACTTATTTAAATATCGCTTTATAAAACGTACTAACCATGGTGATTAGTAATAAGTTAAGAACGTTCTGAAAACTAAACTACTTATTTAAATATCGCTTTATAAAACGTACTAACCATGGTGATTAGTAATAAGTTAAGAACGTTCTGAAAACTAAACTACTTATTTAAATATCGCTTTATAAAACGTACTAACCATGGTGATTAGTAATAAGTTAAGAACGTTCTGAAAACTAAACTACTTATTTAAATATCGCTTTATAAAACGTACTAACCATGGTGATTAGTAATAAGTTAAGAACGTTCTGAAAACTAAACTACTTATTTAAATATCGCTTTATAAAACGTACTAACCATGGTGATTAGTAATAAGTTAAGAACGTTCTGAAAACTAAACTACTTATTTAAATATCGCTTTATAAAACGTACTAACCATGGTGATTAGTAATAAGTTAAGAACGTTCTGAAAACTAAACTACTTATTTAAATATCGCTTTATAAAACGTACTAACCATGGTGATTAGTAATAAGTTAAGAACGTTCTGAAAACTAAACTACTTATTTAAATATCGCTTTATAAAACGTACTAACCATGGTGATTAGTAATAAGTTAAGAACGTTCTGAAAACTAAACTACTTATTTAAATATCGCTTTATAAAACGTACTAACCATGGTGATTAGTAATAAGTTAAGAACGTTCTGAAAACTAAACTACTTATTTAAATATCGCTTTATAAAACGTACTAACCATGGTGATTAGTAATAAGTTAAGAACGTTCTGAAAACTAAACTACTTATTTAAATATCGCTTTATAAAACGTACTAACCATGGTGATTAGTAATAAGTTAAGAACGTTCTGAAAACTAAACTACTTATTTAAATATCGCTTTATAAAACGTACTAACCATGGTGATTAGTAATAAGTTAAGAACGTTCTGAAAACTAAACTACTTATTTAAATATCGCTTTATAAAACGTACTAACCATGGTGATTAGTAATAAGTTAAGAACGTTCTGAAAACTAAACTACTTATTTAAATATCGCTTTATAAAACGTACTAACCATGGTGATTAGTAATAAGTTAAGAACGTTCTGAAAACTAAACTACTTATTTAAATATCGCTTTATAAAACGTACTAACCATGGTGATTAGTAATAAGTTAAGAACGTTCTGAAAACTAAACTACTTATTTAAATATCGCTTTATAAAACGTACTAACCATGGTGATTAGTAATAAGTTAAGAACGTTCTGAAAACTAAACTACTTATTTAAATATCGCTTTATAAAACGTACTAACCATGGTGATTAGTAATAAGTTAAGAACGTTCTGAAAACTAAACTACTTATTTAAATATCGCTTTATAAAACGTACTAACCATGGTGATTAGTAATAAGTTAAGAACGTTCTGAAAACTAAACTACTTATTTAAATATCGCTTTATAAAACGTACTAACCATGGTGATTAGTAATAAGTTAAGAACGTTCTGAAAACTAAACTACTTATTTAAATATCGCTTTATAAAACATACTAACCATGGTGATTAGTAATAAGTTAAGAACGTTCTGAAAACTAAACTACTTATTTAAATATCGCTTTATAAAACGTACTAACCATGGTGATTAGTAATAAGTTAAGAACGTTCTCAAAACTAAACTACTTATTTAAATATCGCTTTATAAAACGTACTAACCATGGTGATTAGTAATAAGTTAAGAACGTTCTGAAAACTAAACTACTTATTTAAATATCGCTTTATAAAACGTACTAACCATGGTGATTAGTAATAAGTTAAGAACGTTCTGAAAACTAAACTACTTATTTAAATATCGCTTTATAAAACGTACTAACCATGGTGATTAGTAATAAGTTAAGAACGTTCTGAAAACTAAACTACTTATTTAAATATCGCTTTATAAAACGTACTAACCATGGTGATTAGTAATAAGTTAAGAACGTTCTGAAAACTAAACTACTTATTTAAATATCGCTTTATAAAACGTACTAACCATGGTGATTAGTAATAAGTTAAGAACGTTCTGAAAACTAAACTACTTATTTAAATATCGCTTTATAAAACGTACTAACCATGGTGATTAGTAATAAGTTAAGAACGTTCTGAAAACTAAACTACTTATTTAAATATCGCTTTATAAAACGTACTAACCATGGTGATTAGTAATAAGTTAAGAACGTTCTGAAAACTAAACTACTTATTTAAATATCGCTTTATAAAACGTACTAACCATGGTGATTAGTAATAAGTTAAGAACGTTCTGAAAACTAAACTACTTATTTAAATATCGCTTTATAAAACGTACTAACCATGGTGATTAGTAATAAGTTAAGAACGTTCTGAAAACTAAACTACTTATTTAAATATCGCTTTATAAAACGTACTAACCATGGTGATTAGTAATAAGTTAAGAACGTTCTGAAAACTAAACTACTTATTTAAATATCGCTTTATAAAACGTACTAACCATGGTGATTAGTAATAAGTTAAGAACGTTCTGAAAACTAAACTACTTATTTAAATATCGCTTTATAAAACGTACTAACCATGGTGATTAGTAATAAGTTAAGAACGTTCTGAAAACTAAACTACTTATTTAAATATCGCTTTATAAAACGTACTAACCATGGTGATTAGTAATAAGTTAAGAACGTTCTGAAAACTAAACTACTTATTTAAATATCGCTTTATAAAACGTACTAACCATGGTGAATAAGTTAAGAACGTTCTGAAAACTAAACTACTTATTTAAATATCGCTTTATAAAACGTACTAACCATGGTGATTAGTAATAAGTTAAGAACGTTCTGAAAACTAAACTACTTATTTAAATATCGCTTTATAAAACATACTAACCATGGTGATTAGTAATAAGTTAAGAACGTTCTGAAAACTAAACTACTTATTTAAATATCGCTTTATAAAACGTACTAACCATGGTGATTAGTAATAAGTTAAGAACGTTCTGAAAACTAAACTACTTATTTAAATATCGCTTTATAAAACGTACTAACCATGGTGATTAGTAATAAGTTAAGAACGTTCTGAAAACTAAACTACTTATTTAAATATCGCTTTATAAAACATACTAACCATGGTGATTAGTAATAAGTTAAGAACGTTCTCAAAACTAAACTACTTATTTAAATATCGCTTTATAAAACGTACTAACCATGGTGATTAGTAATAAGTTAAGAACGTTCTGAAAACTAAACTACTTATTTAAATATCGCTTTATAAAACGTACTAACCATGGTGATTAGTAATAAGTTAAGAACGTTCTGAAAACTAAACTACTTATTTAAATATCGCTTTATAAAACGTACTAACCATGGTGATTAGTAATAAGTTAAGAACGTTCTGAAAACTAAACTACTTATTTAAATATCGCTTTATAAAACGTACTAACCATGGTGATTAGTAATAAGTTAAGAACGTTCTGAAAACTAAACTACTTATTTAAATATCGCTTTATAAAACGTACTAACCATGGTGATTAGTAATAAGTTAAGAACGTTCTGAAAACTAAACTACTTATTTAAATATCGCTTTATAAAACGTACTAACCATGGTGATTAGTAATAAGTTAAGAACGTTCTGAAAACTAAACTACTTATTTAAATATCGCTTTATAAAACATACTAACCATGGTGATTAGTAATAAGTTAAGAACGTTCTGAAAACTAAACTACTTATTTAAATATCGCTTTATAAAACGTACTAACCATGGTGATTAGTAATAAGTTAAGAACGTTCTGAAAACTAAACTACTTATTTAAATATCGCTTTATAAAACGTACTAACCATGGTGATTAGTAATAAGTTAAGAACGTTCTGAAAACTAAACTACTTATTTAAATATCGCTTTATAAAACGTACTAACCATGGTGATTAGTAATAAGTTAAGAACGTTCTGAAAACTAAACTACTTATTTAAATATCGCTTTATAAAACGTACTAACCATGGTGATTAGTAATAAGTTAAGAACGTTCTGAAAACTAAACTACTTATTTAAATATCGCTTTATAAAACGTACTAACCATGGTGATTAGTAATAAGTTAAGAACGTTCTGAAAACTAAACTACTTATTTAAATATCGCTTTATAAAACGTACTAACCATGGTGATTAGTAATAAGTTAAGAACGTTCTGAAAACTAAACTACTTATTTAAATATCGCTTTATAAAACGTACTAACCATGGTGATTAGTAATAAGTTAAGAACGTTCTGAAAACTAAACTACTTATTTAAATATCGCTTTATAAAACGTACTAACCATGGTGATTAGTAATAAGTTAAGAACGTTCTGAAAACTAAACTACTTATTTAAATATCGCTTTATAAAACGTACTAACCATGGTGATTAGTAATAAGTTAAGAACGTTCTGAAAACTAAACTACTTATTTAAATATCGCTTTATAAAACGTACTAACCATGGTGATTAGTAATAAGTTAAGAACGTTCTGAAAACTAAACTACTTATTTAAATATCGCTTTATAAAACGTACTAACCATGGTGATTAGTAATAAGTTAAGAACGTTCTGAAAACTAAACTACTTATTTAAATATCGCTTTATAAAACGTACTAACCATGGTGATTAGTAATAAGTTAAGAACGTTCTGAAATCTAAACTACTTATTTAAATATCGCTTTATAAAACGTACTAACCATGGTGATTAGTAATAAGTTAAGAACGTTCTGAAAACTAAACTACTTATTTAAATATCGCTTTATAAAACGTACTAACCATGGTGATTAGTAATAAGTTAAGAACGTTCTGAAAACTAAACTACTTATTTAAATATCGCTTTATAAAACGTACTAACCATGGTGATTAGTAATAAGTTAAGAACGTTCTGAAAACTAAACTACTTATTTAAATATCGCTTTATAAAACGTACTAACCATGGTGATTAGTAATAAGTTAAGAACGTTCTGAAAACTAAACTACTTATTTAAATATCGCTTTATAAAACGTACTAACCATGGTGATTAGTAATAAGTTAAGAACGTTCTGAAAACTAAACTACTTATTTAAATATCGCTTTATAAAACATACTAACCATGGTGAATAAGTTAAGAACGTTCTGAAAACTAAACTACTTATTTAAATATCGCTTTATAAAACGTACTAACCATGGTGATTAGTAATAAGTTAAGAACGTTCTGAAAACTAAACTACTTATTTAAATATCGCTTTATAAAACGTACTAACCATGGTGATTAGTAATAAGTTTAGTACGTTCTGAAAACTAAACTACTTATTTAAATATCGCTTTATAAAACGTACTAACCATGGTGATTAGTAATAAGTTAAGAACGTTCTGAAAACTAAACTACTTATTTAAATATCGCTTTATAAAACATACTAACCATGGTGATTAGTAATAAGTTAAGAACGTTCTGAAAACTAAACTACTTATTTAAATATCGCTTTATAAAACGTACTAACCATGGTGAATAAGTTAAGAACGTTCTGAAAACTACACTGTAAACTACTTATTTAAATATCGCTTTATAAAACGTACTAACCATGGTGATTAGTAATAAGTTTAGTACGTTCTGAAAACTAAACTACTTATTTAAATATCGCTTTATAAAACGTACTAACCATGGTGATTAGTAATAAGTTAAGAACGTTCTGAAAACTAAACTACTTATTTAAATATCGCTTTATAAAACATACTAACCATGGTGATTAGTAATAAGTTAAGAACGTTCTGAAAACTAAACTACTTATTTAAATATCGCTTTATAAAACATACTAACCATGGTGATTAGTAATAAGTTAAGAACGTTCTGAAAACTAAACTACTTATTTAAATATCGCTTTATAAAACGTACTAACCATGGTGATTAGTAATAAGTTAAGAACGTTCTGAAAACTAAACTACTTATTTAAATATCGCTTTATAAAACGTACTAACCATGGTGATTAGTAATAAGTTTAGTACGTTCTGAAAACTAAACTACTTATTTAAATATCGCTTTATAAAACGTACTAACCATGGTGATTAGTAATAAGTTAAGAACGTTCTGAAAACTAAACTACTTATTTAAATATCGCTTTATAAAACATACTAACCATGGTGATTAGTAATAAGTTAAGAACGTTCTGAAAACTAAACTACTTATTTAAATATCGCTTTATAAAACGTACTAACCATGGTGAATAAGTTAAGAACGTTCTGAAAACTAAACTACTTATTTAAATATCGCTTTATAAAACGTACTAACCATGGTGATTAGTAGTAAGTTTAGTACGTTCTGAAAAGTAAACTACTTATTTAAATATCGCTTTATAAAACGTACTAACCATGGTGATTAGTAATAAGTTAAGAACGTTCTGAAAACTAAACTACTTATTTAAATATCGCTTTATAAAACGTACTAACCATGGTGAATAAGTTAAGAACGTTCTGAAAACTAAACTACTTATTTAAATATCGCTTTATAAAACGTACTAACCATGGTGATTAGTAATAAGTTTAGAACGTTCTCAAAACTAAACTACTTATTTAAATATCGCTTTATAAAACGTACTAACCATGGTGATTAGTAATAAGTTAAGAACGTTCTGAAAACTAAACTACTTATTTAAATATCGCTTTATAAAACGTACTAACCATGGTGATTAGTAATAAGTTAAGAACGTTCTCAAAACTAAACTACTTATTTAAATATCGCTTTATAAAACGTACTAACCATGGTGATTAGTAATAAGTTCAGAACGTTCTGAAATCTAAACTACTTATTTAAATATCGCTTTATAAAACGTACTAACCATGGTGATTAGTAATAAGTTTAGAACGTTCTCAAAACTAAACTACTTATTTAAATATCGCTTTATAAAACGTACTAACCATGGTGATTAGTAATAAGTTAAGAACGTTCTGAAAACTAAACTACTTATTTAAATATCGCTTTATAAAACGTACTAACCATGGTGATTAGTAATAAGTTAAGAACGTTCTCAAATCTAAACTACTTATTTAAATATCGCTTTATAAAACGTACTAACCATGGTGATTAGTAATAAGTTAAGAACGTTCTGAAAACTAAACTACTTATTTATAAACACATTTACCAAAAAGTGCGATCTGCGCAGCCGCAGAAAGTGGGCTCATATCAATATGTTTGTTGATGAATCTCAATGTTTCGAGTAGTGGTGGGCGATACTGCGAATATCGATTTCGATACGATACCGAGTACTTTTTTATCGATACCACTGTTTCGATACTTTTTTTCGATACCGATACTGGTCAGTAGACAAAGTACTTCATACACTAGTTAAATATGTTCGTACCACAACAATTAATAGTCTTTATATTTAATTTAACATTAAACAACATTAGCATGTTTAATTGTGATTGACATTGGCGCCGACATTAAATGTTGACGCCATTTCTGCCATTTTCCAGCACGAAAAAGAAAAACCTGGAAAAAAAACTGTGAAAAGCTGTTACTGCATGCTCGTTTGGCAAAGAACTAAACGAAGAACTTCATGTAACATTAAATATTAACCATAGTCCGGTCACATGACAAGTATCGAAAACATCGATATTTAAAAAAAGTATCGATACCATCTTTTGCATTGTGAATATCGAAAGTATCGATACTTTAATAGTGGTATCGCACACCACTAGTTTCGAGACTAATTTTAATGTCAACGGAAAGAGTTGGTTGCATGGGTGTTTGTAAAGAAAGGAGAACAAGGAAGTGAGGCCCTTTCTCGATATATGAGCAACCGAAATGTAAAATTATTATAGCATCAACCCAAGAAAGTTTTAGAGTTAGGATTTGGGTTAGGATGTTGTTCATATATCGAGAAAGCGCCGGAAGTGAGTCAAGATATTTCGTATTAGCCTTTGTCAAGACATAATTAAATAAATCTTATGTAAACAAACTCGCGAGCCATTAACAGCGGTTTAAGATCACTTTTAATGAGTTTGAGAACATTATTTAGTTAATATTTACTGCAGGCAACTTAACGTTTTGCAAGCGACAAGCAGCTGATCTACTAGTGAAATTATAATACGCTATATGTGGAGATTGTTGTGTGAGGTATACTTAACACTACCGTTCTTCAAATCATGCAGTATGTCATCATTAAAGGACATTGGCAACAAAAAATACGTGACCTAAATCAAAGTACGTGACATAAATCAAAGTACGTGACCTAAATCAAAGTACGTGACCTAAATCAAAGTACGTGACCTAAATCAAAGTACGTGACCTAAATCAAAGTACGTGACCTAAATCAAAGTACGTGACCTAAATCAAAGTACGTGACCTAAATCAAAGTACGTGACCTAAATCAAAGTACGTGACCTAAATCAAAGTACGTGACCTAAATCAAAGTACGTGACCTAAATCAAAGTACGTGACCTAAATCAAAGTACGTGACCTAAATCAAAGTACGTGACCTAAATCAAAGTACGTGACCTAAATCAAAGTACGTGACCTAAATCAAAGTACGCGACCTAAATCAAAGTACGTGACCTAAATCAAAGTACGTGACCTAAATCAAAGTACGTGACCTAAATCAAAGTACGTGACCTAAATCAAAGTACGTGACCTAAATCAAAGTACGTGACCTAAATCAAAGTACGTGACCTAAATCAAAGTACGCGACCTAAATCAAAGTACGTGACCTAAATCAAAGTACGTGACCTAAATCAAAGTACGTGACCTAAATCAAAGTACGTGACCTAAATCAAAGTACGTGACCTAAATCAAAGTACGTGACCTAAATCAAAGTACGTGACCTAAATATCGTAGTTTGTAAAAATACTAGTATCGCCTATTAAAGGTGAATTAGGGTTTTCTGTCACATGATCTATGACGTCATGTACTGGGTAAAGTGGTCAGTGTAAGCTACGCCTACTTCTCAACGTTATTTTAGTAATCACTATTACAATAAACTGGGCAATACATGGCCCCACGACAGGTAACACAAAACTACGAAATACAACACTTCCCAGCACATGACGTCGCGGTCATATTCAAAATGACGGCGTTTTTATATGGTTTATTCCACTTTTATAATCATTAATGTGTTACGAGCATTTTCATAGCTCCAAACTACTATATTCCGACCAGCTAAGTCATATATATTTCAATATAAAAAGTACTTTATGTTGTCAATGTCCTTTAACTTTGAATAACATATATACTATCATTACATTTGTAAATTACTTAATTACAAGAGTTTATTCATTGGTGAAATGTTACATAAACCAGATAAAATAGTCTTCTGTTTATATTTTATTACACAATGTTACATAAACCAGATAAAATAGTCTTCTGCCAATATTTTATTATACAATGTTACACAAACCAGATAAAATAGTAGTCTTCTTATATTTTATTATTGGAAAGAGCATTGTAGTTAGTGCAATTACAAATTGCTATTTTTAATAGCCTGCTTACCATAAGTATGTTGAATATTCACGATTTCCAGTGCAGAGATAACTTTCAGGGACTGACGAGTGACTGACTCAGGAGTGATAAATGGTTGGGGTGAAGAGCGAAGTCAGCAAAAAATCAGCCACGCCCAGTAGACTCACAGTTTCGTAAGGCTTCGAGCTGTGTTGCATTTTAAGCATAAGTTTAAAATGCAACACAGCTCAAAGCCTTAAGAACCCACCATCGTGTTGCTTTTAGTATATATCGTAGTAAATTTGATGTATTTAATGTGTGTTGTATATTGCTATGTATCTTTAACGCGACTGTTAAATCACTCTTCTAGAAGGTCGTACATAGAAGAGTGAAGACATTAACAACGGCAGTAATAACACCATGTACGACCTTCTAGAAGAGTGGAGACATTAAAGTGCCTATAACGTCTGTGGGGATTTAACATATTTGTAATCTATGGATTCTCCTGAGATAAATTGTAATATATCTTGTCAGCTGAAAATTTCATCTTCATAGACTTTTTGGCTGTTAAAGTTGACGGAAATGACGTCAAATCGGGCATCTGTAAAGAGGTTTTCATATAGACAGATTCCTGATTTGACGTCATTTCCGTTAACTTTAACAGCAAAAAAGTCTATGAAGATGAAATTTTCAGCTGACAAGATATATTACAATTTATCTCAGGAGAATCCATACATTACAAATATGTTAAATCCCCACAAACGTTATAGGCACTTTAACAACAGCAGTAATAACACCATGTACGACCTTCTAGAAGAGTGAAGACATTAACAACAGCAGTAATAACACCATGTACGACCTTCTAGAAGAGTGAAGACATTAACAACAGCAGCAATAACACATGTACGAGAAGTAATAACACCATGTACGACCTTCTAGAAGAGTGAAGACATTAACAACAGCAGTAATAACACCATGTACGACCTTCTAGAAGAGTGAAGACATTAACAACAGCAGTAATAACACCATGTACGACCTTCTAGAAGAATGAAGACATTAACAACAGCAGTAATAACACCATGTACGACCTTCTAGAAGAGTGGAGACATTAACAACAGCAGTAATAACACCATGTACGACCTTCTAGAAGAGTGGAGACATTAACAACAGCACCTTCTGGAAGAGTGGAGACATTAACAACGGTAGTAATAACACCATGTACGACCTTCTAGAAGAGTGAAGACATTAACAACGGTAGTAATAACACCATGTACGACCTTCTAGAAGAGTGGAGACATTAACAACAGCAGTAATAACACCATGTACGACCTTCTAGAAGAGTGGAGACATTAACAACGGTAGTAATAACACCAGAAGGTCGTACATGGTGTTATTAGTGCCGTTGTTAAATCACTCTTCTAGAAGGTCGTACATGGTGTTATTACTGCTGTTGTTAATGTCTCCACTCTTCTAGAAGGTCGTACATGGTGTTATTACTGCTGTTGTTAATGTCTTCACTCTTCTAGAAGGTCATCATTGTGTCATTACTGCTCGTACATGGTGTTATTACTGCTGCTGTTAATGTCTCCACTCTTCTAGAAGGTCGTACATGGTGTTATTACTGCTGTTGTTAATGTCTCCACTCTTCTAGAAGGTCGTACATGGTGTTATTACTGCTGTTGTTAATGTCTCCACTCTTCTAGAAGGTCATCATTGTGTCATTACTGCTCGTACATGGTGTTATTACTGCCACTATTAATGTCTCCACTCTTCTAGAAGGTCGTACATGGTGTTACTACTGCCACTATTAATGTCTCCACTCTTCTAGAAGGTCGTACATGGTGTTACTATACTGCTGTTGTTAATGTCTCCACTCTTCTAGAAGGTCGTACATGGTGTTATTACTGCTGTTGTTAATGTCTCCACTCTTCTAGAAGGTCGTACATGGTGTTATTACTGCTGTTGTTAATGTCTTCATTCTTGTAGAAGGTCGTACATGGTGTTATTACTGCTGTTGTTAATGTCTCCACTCTTCTAGAAGGTCGTACATGGTGTTATTACTGCTGTTGTTAATGTCTTCATTCTTCTAGAAGGTCGTACATGGTGTTATTACTGCTGTTGTTAATGTCTCCACTCTTCTAGAAGGTCGTACATGGTGTTATTACTGCTGTTGTTAATGTCTCCACTCTTCTAGAAGGTCGTACATGGTGTTACTATACTGCTGCTGTTAATGTCTCCACTCTTCTATAGAAGGTCGTACATGGTGTTACTACTGCACTGTTAATGTCTTTACTTTTCTAGAAGGTCGTACATATATGTTATTTACCGGCTGGGAGGTCCGTACTGGAAAAATATTTTCCCGAAGTCTCAGAAGCGGCCCGAGACCGAAGGTCGCTTCTGAGACTGAGGGAAAATATTTTTCCAGTACGGACCGACCAAAACGGTAAATAACGTGTTTATTTTTTTCGAGCAAAGTCAAAAAAATTGCAATTTTTTGGCGCGAAAAGTTGCGAGAGGTCCGTACTGGTGTGATACGGACCTCGTACTCAGCCAATCAAAAGGCTCTATTTTAGTTACGGACCTGAGTTACGGACCTCAAAAAAAATAAATGGTGTTATTACTGCTGTTGTTAATGTCTTCACTCTTCTAGAATGTCGTACATACTGTAGGTCATCAGGAGACGTCTTCCTGTTATTGCCGCCGCTGATGACGCTACCATTTTCCCCTGTAGTCGCCCACGTCCTATTGCTGCTGTTGCTGACAACAACGCCACTCATGGTGATGGAGGTTGTCTGCTATGTTTTATCGCAGTTGCCGCATCCGCTACACATGGCGGTCGTCCGTTGTGCTGTCTCTCATGCCGCTGCGGACACTTCATGTGCTGCCCATGGTCCATGGACGTTGTCCCCTGTGTTAGCGCCGCCGCCGCTGTTGTCAAGTATTCTCCACTTGGCGGTCTTATATCTTATTAAGTACATGTAAGATATTATGTCTTATACTGTATCTTACTGTTCTCTTATCTAACTGCTCGCTAGATAACCGCCAGGTGATACTATTTTGTGTATGTCGACACCATGGCGTCTCTGTTGTTGTTTGTGTTACGCTCGTTCCTATCTACCATAATCTGTCTGCACTCTACTGTCTTCCTCTACATTTTGAGGCAGCGCTTCTTGTATTTTACCTTGCCGTGAGAGGTTTTCAGCTGCAAAATATGTTACTACTTTGATGTGACTGGCCTAAGACCCGGGCAGTTACTCTATCCCTACATTTACTGTATCATCGTGAAAAAACACCCTCCAAAAATGGAAATCAGACGAGTGATTTGCATTAGAATGTGACATGTTTGGTCAGTAAGGGACTGGTCATTATTTATGGGTGTACATGTGCTGGGTTGGGTAAAATTGACCCTGGGTAATAACATATTTGGCCCTGCTTTGTACGTAGCCTCCTCCGCAGGCAACTCTGGGTCTTCCTGTTTATATTACTGATTATATTACTTATTACTGTTACTTGTTATATTACTTATTACTATTACTTGTTACTTATTACTGTTTATATTACTGATTATATTGTCTTCCTGTTTATATTACTGATTTGCTAAATAAATATAAACCTACTCGTGCTTTGAGATCATCAGACCGTAATCTGCTAATTGAGCCAAAATCCCAAATGGTGACTCATGGAGACAGAGCGTTCTCGGTTTCGGCACCAAAACTGTGGAATTCATTACCACAGGAAATTAGAAGCTTTGATATGTTGGGTAATTTTAAGTCAGCAGTTAAGACTTTTCTTTTTTAAAATTAATAGTTTTTTTTGTTTATAGTGGTAATATATGTAGTAGGCTTTATCTTATAATGAAACTGTAATAAGTTTTATCAGTATATTTAAGAATATATTGTTGTAAGAGCATTGAGACTATTGTATAATGCTCCTAATACGTCTATTATTATTATTATTATTATTATTATTCCTACTGTAGCTGTAACGTTTTCAGTTTTGTAACGTTTTCAGTCTATAATGTTTTGGCCGAGCCAAAGAAATAAATAAGAGCATGGGCCCGAGTGAAAAAATAAAAGCATGATTTCTGAAATTTTTTTGTTCATCAAAAACAAAAGTGTAACACATAATAAGAAGAGCACAGCACAAGAAAAAATGTGACTTACAAAAATTTACAAAATGAGACAAAAAAATTTATATTGATGGTTTGTACATTATACGTCACAGCGGCAATGTTGATGGAAATTGAACAAAAGAATATCATTAACTTATTTTGTTTGTGGCACCAACATCGCTGCAAAACCTTTCTCTTCTGAATCTCAAGGGGATTGGTTGTAAACCATCAAGGGGATGTGTTCATGATCTCACAAAGATCAACAAGGAGTTCACCAATTATGATTGTTTAGATGGGCTTTAAAAATGTTGTTTTCATCAGGAAATTTGCCGTCCCTGATTGTAACAAAAAATTAATTGTTACAACAGTGATGATTTGTCACTATACATACACTTACCTCCATAGCAAACAAGATCGCCAATTGTGAAAGCAACTTCCGAGTCTGCATTCAAATCTCCCAGGTGTAGTTTTGAAATTGGAAGGTCTTGTTTCTTGGTTAAAAACCCCTGATCAATTGCTTCATTTGGTGTGGCATCACAATTGCAAATTTTGTCAACATTGTTACAATCACCCCAATATGTCTTAGATTTGTTTGTGGTGGTTGTCCAACTTGATACAGGATTATTTTTATTACCAAACAATGTAGCATTCTTGCAGCGATAAGAAACAAATTGTTGACATTTCTCACTGAGTTCAACAAGTTTGTTAATGCTTTCACTTTGCATATTGTAATTTACTGTATACGAATATGAAAATGAATCACGAAATTGGGAAGGGTCCTTTATTGTTACATTTTTGGCATTGAGAGCTTTAACAATGGTTGCAGCTGGTGTTATGCTCATATTGCAAGATACATTATACTTTTGTCCATTAAGCATAATAATGAATGGTTCAGATTGATTTTCAGCTTGTAATTCACTGCAAGACTTATATCCTACAAAAGAACAAAATACATTTATCAGACATACCAAAATTGTTTTATGATATGACCACAGTAGGAGATTATACAATTTACAATAACTACTCAGTACATAGAACAATGGCAGGGTAATTGCAACAGTATGACTCAACAGAGGGAGAGCGACTTTGAGTCTGAAATCGAATTTCCTCAGGACATTGACTCTGAAATTTCCGATTAATTAGTATTGTACCACCGTAGTTCTGTTTGCATGTAATATAAGTTATTTATAACAACTTATATATAAAATAAATTATCTTATTAACAACATTTAGAGTTTCCTTGATGTGAAATTGTTGTCCATACATCTTTAAAAGGCAAAATAGTAATCGTGCAAAATCACGCACGCAGCAGTTTTCGGGCGCGCGATTTTCTGAGTTGGAAAGCTTTGCCAAGCATATAATAGCAAAGCATTAAAAGCAACAAGTTATATTTCCAATGAAGCAGTGTGGAATGCTGGAGTTTAAACAAATTGTTTTCCATGAACGGGAATCATCATCATATGATGTAGCAAGGACCCTGAAATTAAGCAGGACAATTCTAAAGGCGGCTAGTTCTAATGTTGTTAAATTGTCAAGACCATTGATTAATGTCAGGGCCAGCTGGATTTACCCTATGGCAGAAGCGGCATATATGCCATGGCCTTGTACTTTATGGGGACCCACGCACTACAAGTGTGCAACTAGATAAACCAAACACACACTGTTCTGTTAATCACTGTAAAATTTTGGGTTGTAATATGATCGCAAAACATTTTGCGGAGGACGACAGGGGTTTGGCATTCACAACACTAGGTAATTATTGTACAACAGGTAAATTATGAATTTGCCAGCTTTTTGCTGAGAAATAATGGGATGTGACTACAATATCCTGAAGCTGGCCAGTGTTGCAGGCCAAGTCAAGTGTTGATGACAGTGTCCCAAAAGATTACGACGTTACATTTGGTCATGGAGTCGCTGGAATTGCCAATACAGTATATGGTATAGACTTGTTGTGGCTAACAATATGGATACTGTAGTTCCTAACAACTGTGATCACTTGTGCCTCATGATCTCAAACTGTTATGGTTCAGAGCAATCTTCCTCTAAACTTCAGTACAGTACATAAAGAATGAGTTTCAATCATGTATGACTCAGACAAGGTTGAACATCAATCAACACATAATCAGACACGTTTTATGCTAGTAAACATATCAACATGCTGCTAACAAAATGCAGAAGTACTTACAAGTTGAATTTGTCGAAAATTACAAACAACTCTGCTTCTGGCTGCAAGTTTGGTGAATAGTTTCAATAAAGTGTGCATAATGCATAGATCAATTCTTCCTGTGACCATCCCCCGGGTAACCCCGCGGACAATGCAGAAAATCAAATCCCGGGGGTGGGGAATTGTTTTATTATTTTTTGCCCAGGGGTATAGGGCGGGGAAAGAGCCCCGCCCTTGGAAGTCTGGTAACTAAAGTAAAGTATTCGTATTCAAAATGACGACGAAAAAAATTGCTGAAAATCGACAAAAAGTGAAACGAAGTAGAGCTCAAAGGAAGCAGCAACAGAAATGAGCCATTTTGTCTAATTATACATTTGTTTGATGTTAAAACTCATGTGTTTTTGTATTATTTCAGGCTTGCCCCGGGGTGGGGGAATTGTCAAATATCAAAATCTTGGTGGTGGGGATTTTGATATTTGACAATAATTCTCTATAAATATGCTAAGTTTTAAATGATTTGTTGTAATAATCAAGTTGCTGTGAATACTAGTCTGCATCTGGTAACTATTTCATTGCAGAGACTCAAATTATTATCTGGGTTTCGTGAAAATCACGATTTTTAATAAAGGTGAAATTATAGCATTGAAAACTTTTAATCAAATATGGAAATCTTTCTTTTATTGGAATGTTTCGTATTGAATTTAGTGGGAACACCATGTAAAGATGAAATTTCTGTTTTATAATACAGTCATACCATAATGTAAGTTGTTCCAGTGTCATGACAACACCCACTTAATAAAACTTAAAAGGCTAAAAGATGCAAAACGTGGTAAAAGCATTTTGTATTTAGCATAATGTAAACAGTGTTGGGTAAGCCATTGACGACGTTCAGTCTCGTATACAGTGTATGTGCAGTAAAGGTCTTGTCAACGCCGTGAACACACCATGAACATTGTAATTTGTTATAATAATTTGTAATTTTAAAAGCGAAACAGGTGTGGGGACATTTGACGGTCTGTTTCGCGATCAGAAACTATGCGATCAACATCGGTTTAAAGTCTGTTAACGTTCTTTCTGCCTGTCAGTAAAAAGTAAAATATTTGGATCAATTGATGAACACCCTTTCCCGAATCGCTTAAAGAGAAAACAGGCCACTAACATAAATTTATCAAGCATATAAGTTCGACATTTGACAATGACAGCCGTACATCATAGATTTCTTTCAAGAGTTTATGTTCTTTTATTTTCCAAATCTTAGATCATACGAGTTGTTATTTAATCTTACCTTGTGTAGTTGCGGTTAACGTGATAAGCCACACAATGAACCAATTTCCACCTTTTTTCATGGCCATCCTTTCAACTACAAGCTGCTGCTTCCAGCATGCAAACATAACCCCCCTTGGAGACTGGGGACCTCCTCTCATCACGTGAGGCAATACAGTTGACGCGCAGCTTCACAGCCGCCCCCGCAAGAGCTCATGATGAAAATGAGCCATATTTTATTTTTGTATTAATTTATTAGCGGCAGAATTGACAATAAGTCAATAACTAGATATGGTAACCGCAACAGCATTAAACAGATTACATCGGGCCCAAAATAATGTATTCAGTGTTTATTTTTTATATCTCATTAATTATTTGTTATTGTTTATCGTCTCGGATGTGCCAATTTTTGTCAAATGATTATTTTGCGCATAAAACTTTGATACAGCTCCGTTTTAACGGGTCTTTGCTTGAAACGTCCAGCGGCTAAAGTGAAAATCGTTCGTTTTTTTATTGAAGCACGAGACTTGGCAAGTAGATAGAGTTACTAGTGCTGATAAATTTCTGATATAGAGGCAATGCAGATTTCTTCCTGGTTGCCACAAAATCGAGTTTTTCTTCCAATCTACCTATTAAAGTACTATCTTATAAAAAAGTGAAAATTCAAAGTTCACTTTTAGTCTTCGCAAAAAACTATATGAAGGACATTCAAGTGGGTTGTACGATTTTCCAAGCTCGTTTTGAGTTACAGAAGGCTTAACCCACTAAAAACAAGCTTTTTGTAGCATTTTGCGGCATTTCCTACATTTATATAACCTACATTTAGGCTTAGAAAATCGTCCACCATATGGAGGTGAGCCAGCCCAGGTACCCAAGCTAGCCCTGCACTTTGTCGAGATCGTGCGGTTGTTACTATTTCTTGTAAAATTTCATCTTGCGTTTATATGAAGCACCGGGCGACAACTTTTTATTTCGAAACACCTGTTTCCTCGCCGTGTAGGTTATAAATTGAAAACCTGCCCGCAAAAGTGGACTGACTATCGTGCCGTTGCAACTCTTTATACAACTCAACGCGAGCCAGCTCAGGTACAACCTCGTACCCAGGGTCTTATCTCCGCTCTTGGCGCGTGTAAAACTCATTATGCGGGGAGTTAGGATCTAAGTTGTTTTGGTAGAAGTTATCATACGAAATGAGAGAATGCACTGTTGCATGCTATACAGCAGCTATAAAACATGCGCACTTAAGGTTACTGTACCCAAGCTTCTTGTTTCTTGCTCGGTCGATTGCGCAATAATTAACATCCCCAACAGACGAAATATTTGCATCCCTGAGAACTAAATAGGCACATCATTGAAATATTTAGTTTAAAAGTAAGGTTAGTATTCCTTTATTTCAGGGTTAGGACTAGAGTTTTTATTTGGGTTATGCAGTTAGGGTTTTTGTTCTTATAAAGCCTTTGAATCCCTGAATGAAAATACTTTGATGCATGTGTCTATGACGTAGTCTGTGTCCATTGTGTGAAAATGCCTAAATCAAGGAATAAATCCATATATATAAATCAACTCACGGCTATCGTTCCCACCAATGGCCTTGTAGCTCTGAACATGTTATCCAGAGGCCGCCGTGGGTTCAAATCCCACCGATGTCAATTGCATTTTTCACAAACTTGGTTGGAGAGTTCAAGGACATGCAGGCTCGATCTTGGGGATCTATGAGTCTCCCCCAAGAGCCTGCATTGCAGGCTAGGACATGGCTCTTAATAATGGCACTCGGAAAATGTCATCTTCATCTCTATCTCCATGTTGTCGAGTGCAGGAAGTACATTCCAAGTTAGTAGATGGACTAATTGTTCAGGGAAAATACATTACAACAAGCGCGACTAACAATCCAACCTCACATAAATCTGGATCTTCTTCGTGTATAGACTAGGTCATGATAGACACATCAAGGTTATTTTCTTGGAATTCATAAGCTTTACAAGAACAAAAACCCTACCATAACCCAAATAAAAACTCTCGGGCTAACTCTGAAATAAAGGAATACTAACCCTACTTTTAAACCAAATATTTTAGTAGTATATTTCAATAGCAATAAGTAGCAGCCATAAATCTTCTATCATTTTTCACTTTCAACTTATTAGCGGCTTCATAATTTCATTTGACCAACCCCCCAGCTTTCTTCACCGATCAACGAAGGTTACATCTCATTAATTATTTGATATTGTTTATCATATCTGATTGCTTTATTTATGATAGGCGGTTTTTATTTCACTTTCCATTTCACTCTCTGATGAAGCCGCTCTCGAAACATTACATCTCCTTCACATTATTTTGGTAGCACACCAACCTTTTAAAGTGCCTATAACGTCTGTGGGGTTTTAACATATTTGTAATCTATGGATTCTCTTGAGATAAATTGTAATATATCTTGTCGGCTGAAAATCTCATCTTCAAGTTGACGGAAATGACGTCAAATCGGGCATCTGTAAAGAGGTTTTCATGTAGACAGATTCCCGATTTGACGTCATTTCCGTCGACTTTAACAGCAAAAAAGTGTATGAAGATGATATTTTCAGCTGACAAGATATATTACAATTTATCTCAGAATAATCCATAGATTACAAATATGTTAAATCCCCAGACGTTATAGGCACTTTGTATTATCACAACCTTAGCTTGCAGACAAAATATACGGATGATTTTAATATTCCAAGATATTACAGATTAGGTATACAATACCAAACAAAAAACCCGACTTTATTTATTTATTTAACATATATTTGACATACTACCACCTTTTTTTCAATGTTTCGTATAACAAAACGTATTTCTGCGGTGTAATTTCTCGTCAACCTTACATATACTCAACATTTTCTCCAAGAGCTCAGCTCATCTAGGGAGATTATGTTAGATTATTTACAAAGATGGAGTACACAACATGTAGTGTTGAAGATTATATAAAAAGAAGAAAATAATTAAATTGGAAGAAAGTAGGAAGAGCCTATCAAAGTCGTAATCAGTGAATTGAAATGTCAACGTATCAAACAGCGCGAGATAGTAAATCGCTTTGTATTCAATAAGAATAATTGAACGTTACGCATCAAGATTTGATTATCTTCATATCCAATCTCTTCTGAGCCATGTAAAAACATTTCAATTACTTCATTCTCTGATAAGCTCGACCATGTGGTGGGGAGCCACCGTGCAGACAAAGAAAACAATTGTTGACGTTGAGCAGCATATATCGAGGACAACTATTCCCCATCGACATTCCCAAAAAGGGAAAGATATACAATTGATTCTATATAAATAAAAATGTAGTGCACAATGGCCTAGTCGAAGCCTAGTGTGTAAAATTGAAATGTATCGGTTCACAGAGGTATTATAGACTTTTTGACCACAAAAAAAGATACGTAATCTATTTTTAAATAAAAATATAGATTCTATGCTAAAAACCCGAATAAGGATTTCATCTACTAGTATAAAGAACATTTATTATAAATGGAGTACAAAAATTTAACGTAACATACATCGAAGCATAGCCACAATTGACTTATTTAAAAAGATAATTACTAGATTTATCGTTTAACATCCCTTGGTCCTTTCACTAAGAAGCAGCTATTCTTTCTAGAGTCCGTCTATATGTTGCAACCGTTGTTTGGTAATTTTCATCAAGAACTTCCAAATGTTCCTTGGTAGACATATTGGCAACTGCAGTTACATACTCCTCTGGAGTCAGTACCTTTTGAAGCTTTTGAAGATCAGCTTTTTGTTTCTTAAACAGGAGATATATAAAACAGGATAAATAATTAATTACTTTAGTAATATACAATGGCTTTCAAAGCAGGATATCCACATATGTCTATGAATTGGGAGACACAGGTTCAAATCCTAGGTCGGACCCCCACTCTGCCACTCAGGGTCTTAATATAATTGAGGAGAAGGTGCTGCCTTTGCAACAACGCCAGCAAATGGTAAGACTTTCGGGTCTTAAATTATGATAATTAGATCCAAAACGCTGGAAGGGGAATCAAGTCCGTCTATCCTCGCCTTACGCTCATCCGCTCCCGAATCCGCCAAGCCTAGGAAGTGTCACCCCCAATTGAATTTTTTTTTAAATTCGGGCACTTTTTCAGGCAATTTCAAGCAAAATTATAAAAATATAGAGTTCATTTTGTTCATTTATCCTTTATTTTTCGGGCAAAAATTCTTTGAGCCATGAATCATTTATTTTCTAACATAGAATAAAACAAAAAATAATGAAATGTTTTTCATTTTACTCTTTAACTTTATTTCGCTCATTAAAAAGAACTTGCTCCCGATCGAGAAATAATGGACACGCACGACAGCCAATGAGAAGTAGCATTAAATCTATGTGCATGACTTGCATGTCATAAATGGACCACCACAAAAAGTGCAACCTAGTACCCAGGGTCTTATCCCCGCTCCCAGCTCGGCCCAGCAAAATAATATTTTGGGCTCGCATTTTGAGTTTTCCTAAGTAACCAGGCCTTATTCAACCAATATTAGGGTTAGGTTTAGAAAACTCGTTAGGCGCGGGTTAGGGTTAGAAAACTCGTTAGGCGGGGGGTTAGGATATTTGTTGTTTTGGAGTTAGTGGTTATTTACATGGTTAAGTGACAAAATTCTGACGATTATATAGCTCCCCTGGCCTTTTATACTGGCGGCCATTTTGAATAAGTTTCAAAAAACTTCAAAAACTTCAAAACAAATTTCAAAAAACGAGCCCCTGTACGGTTGGAGAAAGTGCTGGTAGGTTAACCTTATAGGGTAACCTTATCTTGCGTGATCTACTCAAAATAAATCATACTCATGACAACCTCCAAACAGCACATATTTCGCATGGGAAGATAAAGTAAGAAACAGCTATAACACATACCTGAAATGGTGCATTTAAGCGCTTTTTTATTTCTATTCTGTATTCTCGGTGCTGTTGAGGATCATTCAGGTTTGTTGCTCCAAGTTTCAGGATTTCATAAACACGTCGAGACTGGTTCTAAAGACGTTAACAAAAACAGACGTTAAACAAAACAGTACTACACTACGGAGCGATGGTGCAGCCAGCTAGAAATGCACTAATTTCAGGACCGCAGACACGAACAATACTGTCCCTGTACAATAGTATTTACACACAAAACAAAGAACATTTGTAATTTTTAACCCCTAGAGAATTCTCCACGCTGTACTCGTTCTATCCACAACATTACCAAGAGTATTTTCATGTTTTAGTAACTAAACGTAGAAAGCTTTCAGTCGCATTTAATGCTTCAACCCACCACAACTAAGATTACTTAGAAGTATTTCAGAGAAAAGAGTATTCATCATTTTTAATCCTTAGAGAATTCTCCACGCTGTATACTTAGTGTACTGTACTCGTTCTTTCATAGATTGAAGAGGAACTGGATAAGAAACTTAAAACGATGTTTCTATGGTACTAATTATACGCTTATAAGAGGCTGATGCAGCAACTGATGATCCCACATATTGCTGAATTTAAACAATGGTATAATATTACTTAAGTTCAGTAGTGTCTGATTGTAGCTATGTCGGTCCACCTGTTAGGTGCATTAACCGCCTATAATCGTATAATTACCATGATAGCAAGTTGCAGTGCAAACTTTGTTTCCGGTTTCGTTAAGTTTCCTATCCAGTTCTCGTTCCATTATCTATGGTTCTTTCCTCAACATTACCAAGGGTATTTTCACGACCACTCTCCTTTGTATAGCCGGCGTCCTAATTCGTCAAGTGACGGTCTTGTGGTATACTAGGCATTTAGGGTGCAACCTAGCCTTGGTTTGGGGATGTCAATCGAAAATTTCATCTTCATGCCTATTTTCCCTACTAAATTTGATTTACTATTCACAGGAAGGATGTCAAAGGAGAAACACGCAAAGACATTGCACACTGATGCAACAGTAGCCAGCAATGCAGGCTCTTGGGAGATGGGAGGGTAGGGACTTACCGTGGGCGGTTCCATATATGGAAGAGCACACACATTACCCTAACGAGCATATACGTTACCCTGACGAGCAAATAAATTGCCCTCGTACCAGCCTCCTAGTTAATTGGATTGTTGAACCCAAACCAACAAAGATCCTAACCCTAACCCTCCGCCTAGCGAGCTTTACGACACGGTGAGTTCATATGGATGGGAGACCCTGGGGAACTGAAACGGGAGGGGAACTTTAGGCGAAGGGAGGGAAAGGAGAGCCTGCTAACAAGCCCTGGTCATCACTCTCGGCCACTAACGATCGCGTATTTCTATTTCGCGTAAGATTATTTACTGTATTTAATAATTTATATCTCTCAGCGACAACTCCCTGATTCTCAGGTATGTCACGCGATGTTTCATGTTTATCATCTGAGTCATCTGTTAATTCATTCATGTTTCAAACTATACAAGGTTTAACACGACCTCCTAACACCTCAACCTCGTTCCCAGGCAAAAGGCCCTGGGAACGAGGTTCCTAAAACCTTTCACTGGTTCAGTCCAAGTTTCTTTCCACAAAGAAAATGTTCTTTAACTCGGGACAGTTTTTACTGTAAAGGTTCTGTTCAGGTCACTGGATCGTCTTGAATTATCAATCATAGGACAACAGAAATCGTTTAAAGGTTTTAGTTTTGGCAGGCAAATGGGCCTGGGAACGAGGTTGAGTTTTGGCCCTTTTTGACAGATTTTTTCATATGGACTTATAGTACGTATTCCATATAAGGTCATATCGGACGGGACTGGGAAGAGCAAATACGTTGCCCTAACGAGCATATATGTTGCCCTGACGAGCAAATACATTGCCCTCGTACCAGCCCACGCGGATAGTTAACACGTTACGATATGTTCGATTATCCGCTCTTTTTTTAAGAAAACTACGTTCGCTAGCCGGATAAACTGTACGCATATTATAAACAGATAATTTACCTTTGTTTTAATATATATTGTAGCTTTGGGAGATGATTATTTCTCAAGAAAACGTTCGTCGAAGACAGTCGAAAGTTCGTTTACAAGATGGTATCCGTAATACGAAAATTATATTTTTGGGCATGTTCGATTATCCGCTTTCAAAGAGAACTAAGTTACAGTAGCTACCAGGATAAGCTGTATGCATGTTGTAAATAGATCATTTAACTTTAAAAGAATATATTCTATAGCTTTGTGGGAGGGTTAGGACCTTTGTTGTTTTGGGGTCGGTTACAATCCAATTATCTTGGAGGGAGGGCAATGTATTTGCTCGTCAGGGCAACGTATATGTTCGTTAGCGCAATGTATGTGCTCTTCCCAGTCCCGTTCGATATGACCTTATATGGAATACGTACTATAAGTACCTATCGATTTTTCCGGTGTTTCCGCAGTTCTCTAGCTATAGAATAATTATACAAACGCTATAATTTATGTAGCTTGCGATAAAAATTAATTCACAAATTTGATTGGACGAAGCAGTTAATAGCTCATTTATCTATGCGCATATAATTGAAATGTAATAGTAGGCAGTGATGAAAATTACCAGAGCTTGCTGGCAGGCTCTCCTTCCTCTCCCTTCACCCTAGTCCCCTCCCGTTTCAGTCTCCCCAGGGTCTCCCTCGCCCAAGAGCCTGCATCGTAGGCTAATTCAACAGTTAAATACAAAGAACTTTAAACAGACTTGTTTAGACAAAATCCGCTCAATTTCCAAACTTTCTTTGTATTTCACTGTTGAATCAGTGTACAATGTCTTTGTGTATCCCTGCTTTGACGTCATTTCCTATGAATAGTAAATCAACTTTAGCAGGGAAATGAAATTTTCGGACGACAAGATATTTCACAATTTTCTCAAGAGATTCCAAAGATTACAAACATGTAAAACCCCAAAATCGCCGACAATATCACATCTAATTTGTTAGAAATCCAATACAAAGAAGTTTTGGTCTGTGTTTAAATCCGTTTCAAACACTTCTAGTGTACCAAGCAAAATGGTGTGGACTCGTGATGACGGTAGTGTCACAGCTGATAAGCCTTCAGACGTTGCAATATCTTTTGAACAATTACTTCTACTCCATGTTCACGCCTCCACTTTCGAAGGAAGAGTATGATGAACATCCTACCAGAAGAGGTTCAAAACACCATTCTTTCCCTTGACGACAATAAAGCAACTGGTCGTGACAAGATCCCAGCCAAGTTATTAAGTTGCTGTGCTCCTCAAATATCTTCGTCTCTTTGTGACCTCTTCAATAAAAGTTTAATATCCGGAAAAATCCCCACGGCGTGGAAGGTCTCCAACGTAACACCCATTCCAAAGAAGAAAATATTAAAAGAAGTGACCAACTACCGACCGATTTCCTTACTCTTCATCGTGTCAAAAGTTCTTGAGAGCTGCGTTTACAACAGACTGATAGACCATGTTTCCACCAATCTTCATCAACTCCAGTTTGGTTTTTTAAGAGGAAAGTCAACCACATCCCAACTTTTACAGGTCCTACATGAAATTGGTCAGATGCTGGATAAGAAAGTACAAACTGACATCGTTTATCTTGACTTCGTCAAGGCCTTCGACAGAGTTGATCATCATCTCCTCCTAAAAAAACTACAACATTTTGGCGTTTGTGGAAACTTACTAAAGTGGTTCGAAGACTACCTCACCTCACTAACCGTCAACAAAGGGTCACGGTCCTTGGTAAAACATCACAGCCACTTCCTGTACTCTCCGGCGTGCCTCAAGGTTCAATACTTGGACCTTTATTGTTCCTAATTTACGTAAACGACATCTGCATCATCTGTTGTACTGTACGCTGATGACACAAAATGTTACCGTGGAATCAAGGCTACTCAGGATGTTGAATGTCTTCAACATGATCTTGATGGTGTCAACAAATGGTGTCAAATATGGAGAATAGATTTCAATCAATCTAAATGTGAAGTTCTCACAGTGACTAGGAATCTTCAACTTGTACAGTCCAAGTACCATCTAAATGACATTCCAATCACCAGAACAAATGTCCAGAAAGATCTTGGTGTTCTCGTCACATCCGACCTTAAATGGAACCAGCATGTGTCAATGGTCTGTGCTAAAGCGAACAAAATGCTTGGTTTCATTAAAAGATCTTCAATAGACATCCGCAATGACAACACCCGCCTCGCGCTGTACAAAACGATGGTAAGAAGTCAGTTGGCGTATTGCTCGCAGGTTTGGTCACCGCAATCTGTCTCGTTAATTCTTCAAATCGAAAATGTTCAACGACGTGCAACGAGATACATTCTATCACTTCTATTTAGATCAGGGGTATCATACAAGGACAGATTATTAAAACTGGATTGCTTCCATTATGTTACTGGCACGAATACCTAGATAGTCTACCTCTTCAAAAAATTAACTTTATCCGACGACTCAAATATCGAAATGAAGATCACATATCGTACGACCAGACAAAACAATGGAACTAATCAAATAACACTAAATATCCCACAAGTCAAGACCTTAACACTCCAAAGTAGTTTCTATTGCAGATCTCCAAGAACATTTAATTGCTTACAACCAAATTTACGCCAATCAACCATCTCTATCGGACAGTTTAAACATAATCTACTAATCTAACGTGTCACTTGTGACAAAGATTGTAAATAAATAAATAAAAATGAAATTTTAGTGAAAAACAACGCGAAAAGACAAGGGTAACTATCAAGGGAAAATAATGTCATTTCAACAGGCCCGCCCAGAGGGGAGGGCAACTGGGGCAATTTGCCCGGGGCTCCCAACTCAAGAGGGGCCCAGTAGTGTATATATGCGGGTTCCAGCCCAAAATCTCATAAAATCTCATTTTCAATCCGAAAATCTCATAAAAAAAAGTGAATTTCCAGCCCAAATCTCACTTTTTAATTTATTCATAAAACCACATTCCATTCTAGGGCGTGGCACATTTCAAAAATGGGTCCCGAACTTATGCTAATTAGCAATGACGTCATCGACCACGCCCCGCCCACCTGTCAATCAAAACTTGTCTCACATTTCACTATGCTAATTAGCAATGACGCCCCGCCCCCTTTCTCTTTTGATTGTCAATCAAAAACTTTGGTCAGCGGTCGCTCGCGAGATCTCCTCCTCCTTTATGAAATTGAAATTTGACCTTTGGTCTCCTCAACTTCACCAAATGCCAAGTCGAAAGCCAAAACTTGTAGGAGTGAAAGTTTCAGATTATTCTACTTGTGCCGATTGTGGTCACGAAGCGTCGAAAACTGGGATGAGACTCCACATGAAGGTCGCTCACAACGCGGAGCCAATAACGAAAGACTTCACGTGCTCGAAGTGTAACGTTGTTATCCCTGGTGGAGGAAAGGAGTTTGCCAAACACGAGATGACGGAACACCGAAGGGCTGACAGTGATACACTCAAATGGTTCACTAACGAATAGAAACGTTCTCTCGACGCCCCACCCCCTTTTCTTTTGATTGACACCTGTCAATCAAAACTTTGGTCAGCGGTTGTCAAATGGACCTCAAACTTATGTTAATTAGCTGTGACGTCATTTCCTCTCCCCAAAGAATCTGATCGCGTGGTCAAACTTTTTACGACTCGCGCCGGTGTGTGTTTTTGTTTTGAAAAAGAGGCGTCGTTAGACTTTTTTTGGAAATGAAAAAAGAGAGAGATGACACGCTACAACAGGCAAACATGATAGTGATCACAAGTAAAGACATAAACAAAGAGACCACGACTAATGTCGCGAGTGAAGAGACCACGACTAGTGTCGCGAACGAAGAGATCACAGACCAAGGGCACCTAAGGTTGGGGATCGCCTTGATTAACTCGTTGGTGCTAGAAGCTCGCGCGATAGCGCGTGGAATGATGAGAGACGTTGTAGCACTAGATGAAAACGAGTTAATTGGTGAGTTGATGCTGTCACTTGAGATAGTTTCTAAAACATTGCGCGAGTTTGCCGAATCCGCTTTGACAGATGACTAGTTCCCTAACGCTTACAAGCCCTTACCACATTGGTAAGGGCTTTTCTCTAACCCTCCTCCTCCTCCTCACTATCGCTATGGATCGTCTGCATCCTCTCGCTCGCGGCGACCACCGCCGATGATTTCTTATCCGAAAAGTCAGCCAGATGCGCCATGCTCGTTTTTCTTCCCCGTTCGACGTTTTCCAAGGATAGTTTAACTCCGTCGACGCTATCCTCAGACGATTGGCTACCCCCAGACACAACGTAAGTGTTCACCTTTGATTTCGTGTTCGTCAGAGACCTGTCTAGCCTTCTCAAATAGTCGTCCATCACCCAAGGTAAAACCTCCGGAACGTTCTCTCGAATCTCAAGCATCTCGTGCTTCTTCGATTGTATAAATTCCTGTGGGGTGAAAGGACGCTCGTCCTGCCTAAAGGAGAGAAGCGTGTCGATATCCAATGCGATTTTGGTATATTTGAACGACGCGTTTTGGTGCTTTGTCGTCTTTTCAACCGTACCCAAAAAGTTGTTAACGCCGGCCAACGCCGCTACGACCAACGCTAAAACACCGTTGACATAAGTCCATATCCTATGGTAATCTTCCTGTGGCGAAGCCGAAGAGAAGATCGATGAAGCGGTGACACCCCCGAGGACAACCACTGGAATACCCAGTCTGTCGTGCCATTTCGAGTAGTACTGAGCACAAAGGGAGTGCATGATCGAATAGGTCTTCGACATCTCCGCCCACTTTTTCAAAAGGTTGTCGTGGTACTTGTTCCATGATAGCTCAGCCATTTATTAAAACACCTGTCAAACTCGTCGATCCTGTCGTTCTTCTTTGGGATTTTGACCCCCTGTTCTCTTTCCACATGCACACCGTAACGTTCCAAGAGCCTTTGCAAGACAAAGTTGACGTTGAAAAATCTCTTGTTCAAATCGTTCCCGTCACTGAACTCTCTCTCCAAAGCGAAAAAGTCACTCGTCACGTTGGAGAGGATGTGGTCGCTAATGTCGATCTTCTCACTCACTTTCGCCAATAGATTGTCGAAACTCGCGAGACGATTGCCCGAGTTTGCCCAGCGAGGGTCTCTCTTGTAACTCCTAATGTTGTTCATGCCGTACGTCTCGTGGTTCAAAGGGACATACGTGGGGTCTTCCTCCGTACGTGGTAGAACGAGTCCACACTCGACACAAACCATGGTGAAGTTGTGGTACTCTTCTCGAGACTCGTGGAGACAGTCGCTCCTTTCTCCCTGGTCCACGGTTCTTGCGTCATACTCGAGTAAAGCTTGGTCAAAGAGAGAGAATCCAGACGTGTATTTTTTCTCTAGCTTAATAGTCGTTGGTCCCAGCTCGTTCATTTTTGCTACGAGACGTGTCCCTTTTAAATTGGTTCGTCCTTGTTTTTGTGACTGTACACGTGTGTTCCCACTGTGAGTCCACCAGACAAAAGTCCAAGGAACGGGATCATGGGTGTGATGTAAGACATGAGTTTTCTCAGATCCTTGTTGAGGTGGGGGTCTCTCTTCAACTCTTTCTCCATCTCCTCTGGCTTCTCCACCGCGTCGAGTCCTCCCATCATCGCGGAAAACTTCGACAAAAACAAGTCACACAAGATCACGGTGCTCTTCTCTAGTGCGTCGGCTTCGTACTCTGCGTATAACTTTAGAATGGTTTTTGCGTTGGCCTTCCTGACGTACGCCTCGGACTTTTTGATCTCGCCATCGCTCGCCAAAAGTAGGAGCTCCTCTCTCTTCTTATCCACGTCTTTCGCGACGTCCTCCACACCGTCCGCAGGGTTCGTCTTCTCCTCCGCATCGTTGTTCACAAAGTCTTCAGGGTTCATCCTTTATTGTGGTGGAGAAATAACTTCGTGTCCGTAGGGATGTCTAAGGTTGATCTCCAAACACGCGTGTTTTTTCTCCCTAAGCTCTTTCACGATCCAAGCCACGTCCTCCTTGGAGACACCGTTCAAATAGTCGTTGATCAGCTCCAACATGTCTTTTCGGTTCGTGTTGTGGAAGCTCGTGATTCTCGAGATGTTCTCTCGATAGGGTTTTGCGATGCTGGTCATCTGTTGGGTTAGCACAATGGTGGAGAGTCCGTAGTGGCGACCAGAGTAACCCAATTTCACCAGTTCGCTCGTCCTGTTCTTCACGTCTTGCCCGCTCGCACAATCGTCGAGGATGATCAACGTCTTTGTGTCGGTGTACGTGTCGACCACGTACTTCAACATGTCGTCCACGTTCTCCTGCTCCACGGGGAGAACGACAAAGTCCTCGTCGTGGAAGTACCTCCAATTGTGGTAGGTCGTGTTCCAGAGGACGGTGGGACAAAGGAGGACAATGTAGTCAAAAACTCCTTTGAGTCTTTTCTCCAACATCTCGAGAAGGTAGTAGGTCTTCCCGCAATAGGTCGGACCTACGATCATCATATTGAATGGGGTGTCCATCTTTAGTACTGGATACTTTTGAGGTTCCCTGACGTAATGTTCAAAAGCGCGTCCGACAACACAAAGATGTTGCAGATCAAGTCGGTGGTTGTCGCCCGTTTCGTGATCTCGAGCAAGATCCCACTTTGCGTGTTCATGATCCTTTTCCCCGACCCGTGAACCGTTTGATCACTTGTGCTCCGCAAGTCCACCACCAACGCGAACTTGTCTTTGTAGAATTTTCGATGTGTTACGCTTTGGTCGACTTGTCCAAAGAGGCGTTCAGCTTCGGAGTAGTACCGCGTCTTGGGGATCCCCTGACTGTAGACTTCGTTGGGGACACCTTCAATGGTAACTTTCACATTGTCGATGTTGGGGTACACGAACTCCTCCGAGTTGGTGGACACAGCCTTGGTGAACAACATCACCACGGCTTTCATATGTTTTCGGGGTAGGTTAATGTTCTCGTTGACCAACGTCTCCCCTTTTCCCCAAGGACTCTTTTTCAAGAGTGTGACGTGTTCGTACGGGAGCGATCGTCCAACCATATAGTGGTTGGTGATCTCACTGGCCAGATCCATGTTGTCGATGGTCTCGTACTCGAGTTCCAAGCTCTCTAGAGAATATCCGCCCACAGCGCTACCAGACTGTGCAACCATAATGTCAGAAGCCTGGGGTAGTGTGATAACAAATTGTGGGTTGTTGCTCATTGCGTACGGAGCGTATAACCCAGAGTCTCCCAAAATCTTGTTGAGGGAGATCTTCTGTTTTGTCCCAAACACACTATAGACGAGTGCGTCAGCCACTTTCAAGGCGTCTCCGCTCGAGGCTCCACTATCATCATTGGAGATTAGCTTTCGGAGATTCTCCCCTGCGATTCCTACCTCGACCATTTCGTCGCGTACGATCTTGGGTTTCCAAAGGTCCTTGTAGACCCCGATAGTGGACTCACCGACGTTATCATAAACAACTTCTCCGGCCATGTTGATCGTTAGTCGGTCTTGCAAAAGTTTCGACAGGCCATTCTTAAACCAACTCTTGGCGTTGGCGTTCTTAAAGTCGAACAAAATGTTCAAGCTCCCTGGTACCAGACACGAGTCTGGTTTCAGCTTGGGAATATTGATGTAGAGTGACTCGCCAGGGTTGGCCTTATTCGGGTTCATAGTCACGACATGTCGCGTACGTGTTCCCACGATGTCGGACAATTTTGTCTTCTTCGCGTGGTGAGAAAGGTCTTTGTTCATTTATTATTACGAGAAAAGTTTTTTAGAAGGAATAATACCCCCACAATGAAAATGTGAAGGTTCCTCCCAAACTTCTCGAGTGCGACTTTGACCTCGCCGGCTTTATTCACAATTGCTGTGATCAGTTTGTTCATTTATTAGTGTGTCAAAGATTTCGTAACCACCAAGGTTACGAAAAGTTGTGGGTCTACTCCTTTTGGTCAGTGAACTCTAGTCTTCTTATGACTTGCCAGGTTGTTGGCACTAACTTCTCTACCACACGCGCAGACGACTCTAGCTCTCGTCCTCTCTGAAATTGTCTCACTGTTTCTCTCCGCAAAGTCTCTACAGTATTTTTTCTTGTCGTACTTCCCAAACTTATCAAAGTACAGTCCGGTCTCGTTTGTGTTTAGCTCAGGCTTCATTCTTTGTATGTACGCCCCTTCCAAAACTCTGAGTTCCACTCTAGAGCAAGGTAGCCTCTCCATCTCGTAGATTCTCATCTCACTCCATCCGATCTCGCGAGCTTTGCGGTACAATTTGTTGTTTCGACTAGTCGACCTTCTCGACTTTATCTTGTGCTTCGCGAGACGTTGTTCTACGGTTTTGAATGTAGACCCAACGTAAATCTCGTTGTCGACCAAATTGTAGATCGTATAAATCTTTCCGTTCGTAGTCATTTTTATACCTTCTCCCTATTCCTTTGACGAAACTCATTTTCTGTTTTTCCGATACCACTCCATAGCCAGCCAGACCAGAGCGATAACAACGACGAGCAGATTCTGCGCGAGCCATGCAATTCCACTCGCACCAGCTTTCAACACAGTGTACACAAAGTTGGCGAGTCCAACTGCCCATGGTCCCAATTTTTCGATTGCGTTTTTGACCGCCTTTGCGAACGACAACGCGGCGCCAGCTCCTTTTGCGATTGCGCCTCTTGCTCCGACAATGATCGTGGTGATTAGTCCAGCCACTGTGATCCCTATTGCGGATAGAGAGAGAGCGTTCTTCTTGATCCACTCTTTGAATTTCTCAAGACGTGTCACATCCCTCTCCTGTTTCGCTCGTGTCTCCTCTAGAACTCGTTGCCGTTCGAGACCGTGCATCACTGTGTCTTCATCGTGTGACTTTTGAAGGTACTCGTTTGCATCGCTGTCCAACTCGGTGTCTCTAGCTAACCTAAGATTTGCGTCACTCCGCTCACGAAAGTCGTCGATCGTGAGTTGGATTGCTCCTTTGTCACCTGTTCTACTTTCAGGTAGTATCGTGTTGGGTGGGTTCAACACACCGTTCACGACACGCCTATCCTCCTCACTGAGCCTTCCGAGAACGTCCTCTGGTACTGTCACCTGACCAACGATAGGGATCATCGGTAGCTTGTCGCTCGTGACCTTTTCACCCACTGCAGAGCTAACGAGTTTCTCGAATTGTGAGACGGCTCTCGCGTTCTTTATTGCCGTGTTTTTAACGTATGTCCCGTCGATACTACCACCAAGAACCACTTTAGGTGTGGAATACTTACCATTTCTCAGTCTCTCTCTAAAAAAGACCTTTCCATCTTTAGCGGTGGTCCTACTCCTAATTTCAATCATGGTCTCCGAATAGGGGCTAATTCTTTGCCCACCACGGGAGTCTTGGACATACTTGTCTATCTGGACAAACACGTCACTCGCTGGGTCAGTCCAACCAAAACTTGTCTCCTCTACGTCTCTGGTTTGAATAAGCCCTTCAACGTATGTGATTCGCTCGGTGACTAGCGGGTCGTCACCACCCACTAGTCTCTTGCTAAGTTCATCACGAGTCGTGTTAAGTTCTTCAGAGTCCATGTTGTCGTACTCTGGGAACCTATCTTTCATCTCGAACATGTCTTCGCCACCTTCAGCCATTTTATCTTTAGCTACAATTTTTCCATGTCGCTCTCGGGAATCCACGAGTTGTGCTTTGCGTCGTATCCAGCCCACTTGACCAAGACCATCTTCTTCTTTCTCTTCAAGACTTTCTCCACACGATATGTCGCGTCCTCTGTCTTCTCGACGGAGGACATCTCCTCCTCGTAGAAAGTCCCGATAACGTCTTCCCCGCTCTCATCGCTGAGAACGTAGACATTTGGATCTCCACGAACCACCTTGCTCACGGAAAAGATCTCCTCTGTGAAATTCGCTTCGTATCCTTTGGTGAAAATACTCTTGTACTTGCTTATTCTCACCTTTTGCCCAAGTCTAAACTTTGGGAGAGGAAACTCACCAAAGTCGTGACCAAAGAGTGTCGTCCACACCTGACTCTCGTTGTCCTTGGTCACATTCATTGGTTTCACGAGAGTGCTACTGTGCTTTGTGTTGTTGTAGTTCGCGACGAGATCGTCCAGAACGTCAACCCACTTGTATGTCCCCTTGCTATAGAAATATTTCCACATGCTCGTCTTCAAAGTCCTGTTGAACCTTTCCACCACAGCTGCCTTCTTGTCTGACTTTGTCGAGAAATACGCGACCCCGTGCTCCTCCAACAGTCTCTTCACACCTACATTGTAGAACTCGAGTCCGTCGTCAAACTGCGCAAGTTTGGGGTAGATCCCAAATCTCGTGTGGAACTGGCGAAGCAACTTGCCCACGGCTTTGGTCATGTTTCTCGTGTCTTTGCGGTACACGGGGATGGCGAAAGCGAAGCGACTGAGAATCTCCACGCACGTTAGAATCCAATAGTAACCGTTGTTCGTACCCTTGAGTTTTCCCATATCGACAAGGTCGAGTTGGATTTGCTCGCCAAGACTCGACACCCACGTCTTTCGAAACTTGTGTCGCCTCGCGATAGGCTTGTACCGTGTGTAGGTGTCTTGGGTCTCCAACCACTCCTTAATCGAATTTCTGCTCACGTTTAGTCCTTCCTCTAGCGCTTTTTGATAGAGTCTCTCCCTGCTCTGGTAACCAGTCACGGGATCGTAGTATAGATCTCTGAGACTTTGCTCAGTTACAACATCGTTGTCCATCCTTTTTATTAGGGTGAATGTTTATATCTAGCAGAACGTCTCCCACCTTGTCTACCCCACTCACGTTCGTCTTGGTGTAAAAAGATAGGGTGTTGTATGTGCCACTACGGACGGGAACACTTGACTCGACCGTTTGGAAATTTGTCACACTTCCACTGAGTGTCGTCTCCGATGTGATGGGTAAAACAGCGATCACACTACTCCGTTTTCCCGACGTGTTGATTGTTTCATCCACAAGAGTGTCGCAGTGGATCTCCACAAATCTTAGCCCGCGGTTGATGTCTATCCTGTTAGGGCTAACCACCTTTGTTGCCCCTATTGTTGTGTTTGTCGGGAAACCAAGTAGCTCACCAAACTTATAAAGCTTTGTAGGGCGGAGGGTCTTTAGTGTGCAGGTGTGGTCGTGTACGTTGTGTGTGAGCGTTATTTTCACGTCTTCATCGTCCGCAAAGCGCGTCGCAAGGTCCTCAAAAGTCCAATAACCCTCAGGAATCGTGTGCTTCACCCCGTTGAAGAGAATGTGGTCGTTGAGGTCCTTGACCACGTTTTTAAAGCCCCAAAACACGCTCGCCGACTTTACGGTCAGGGACGAACCCCTTGGGAGAATCAAACTCCTGTTCAGCGCGACTGTTTTCTTTCCGTTCTCGAGGAACACTGATAGCTTTACCATTTTATTTAGAGATACAAATAAATGACGTCTCCAACAGAGTCCGCGATACGAGCGTACTATGGGAAGAACTACGACAAGGTGATCAAGAACACAAAGATCGCTGTCCAGAAGGCAAGGTCGGATCTTTTGAAGAGGTACCCATACGCGACGATGGACAAGTTCGAGTTTGACCCGGTTCAAACACAAGAAGGTGACGTAACAAAAGTAGACGTATACTTTCGAAATAGCGACGTCATCTCGACCGACATTACCAGCGACACGTTCAAGGACGACCAAAGCATGTGGAAATGGCTCCACAACAACGTGTCCTTCCCGAGGATTTGGAACAGTGGTGGAACGGTGCAGAAACTTATCCATACGGAGAGAGCTGGTACGTCTGATGTCACGTACCCGCCATACGTTCTCAACTACCCAGTCAACAACTTTCTCATCTACGTCGACGACAAGAATTACTTTTCGTCGAGTCTCCCCAAGATAGTGATAGACACGAAGAAGCGTTTTCAAGATGGTCCGGACGGGGACAATATAAACACGGTGTGGACTTTGTCAAAAAGCTACTATCAAGCTATCGCCGCGATGTACATCGCCACGTACCGGTCGGGAGTCTCACTACAAAACCTGACACCAAACCCAGACGTCCCAAAGCAAATCACGAGTCTCATGAGATTTCACGTATACTTCACCATGCGAAGGGTGATGTTTCGCTTGGACAAAAGTGGGCCTGACATTGCCAACATTCTCAGGTTGTATGTACCAGACTGGAGGGTGTTGAGGTCTCACCTCGCTCTGAGTGGACCTTGGGTTAACGACATCAAAGATATCCAAGGAGATTACAAACGTTATTGCTCTCGAGTGAGCAACGGGATCACAGAGTTGGGTCAGGAACTTCTTAACGAGTCCATAGAAGTCTACGTGTACGCGCTACTAGGCGCGCAAGCAAAGGCGAAACAGTCGATCGTTGGTGGTCGTGCAAGTGCTCGCGAAGTCCAACAAGTCTTTAGGAACATCGTAGAAGACGCAGTCGTCCAGTATTCACCGAGCGTGTGGATTAATCTCATGAACAAAGCTATCAAGGACACGAACGTCAAGTTGGACATGGCAGTCACGCCAAACACGTGGTTGATACCGCGGAGCACGGTCTTGTTGAAAACACCTATCCCAGGGTACAACAACTTACTCAGAGAGTCGACAGAGACGAACATGAAATTTGGGTACAACGATGGGCTCAACTTCTCGAGTCCAAAGCCTAAGGAGGACGCGGTGAAAACTCACTCTAGTGGTGGGGAACACCTTGAGAAATTTGACAAAGCAAAGGTCAAAGTGACAAAGCGCAAAGCAAAAGTCGAAGCAAAGGGCACAACGACGCCTCCTGCTCCTCCGAACACACCAACGACTCCCACAACATCGTCCTCCTCGTTGCTCCCCATTTCGTTGGAAGTGTTGGTAGGAGTGATAGTGAGCAAATTTCTCCTTTAGAGAAAGGATGATGATGACGATAGTTTTTGTGAGTGAGCTCGTGAACTACTACTTCCCAGTTGAAAAACCAACTCCGGAGGAGGAGTGGGAAAGGGTTCTCAACCTGATCGATTCCATGTATAGAAAATGGCGGTAGTAATAAATGAGCTTGTACCTTGGACACGACGAACCAAAGAGAGAGACGAACGAAGCAAAACCTTACGAGACCGTTTTTAATGTGAACGTTAAAAACGCAAAGGTTAGCTACCATAACACCGCTGGAGGTAGCAACAAAGTGGAGCAAATAGAAGACGGGACTTCGCGCTTCCACCAGAACACGTTCCTCAAGAGTCCCACCGTTGACGTCGACGGTGACTCTGTGAGAAATCTCGATTCTAAAAACAGAATGGTCTTCGACTGTCCAGCGCTTGTGAATACCAATGTTTCTATATTTATGGTTTTCAAGTTGTTGGCTACCCCGTCGTCCGGTAGATACGAATACGCCGTTGGCAACGACAATGGGAGTTTTGACAAATTTATAGGTTACAAAATAGGGCTTACCAATCGACTATCGTATGGTGGGGGGTGGCCTGCAAAGGAGTACAATTGTACACTACCCCCCGGTCTTGTAGGGACCGACAAACATCTCGTATCTTGTCACTGGTTGATGAAAGGTAGCCACGTGAGATGCAACGACACGGTGTTGTTTCGCTCGGCCTTTAACGCGAACCTCAAGAGTACCGGTGCTCCGTTCGGGTCTATATTCTTCAACGAACGTTTCGCGAGTTCGGAAGGAGGGAGAAGTGTGACAGGTGAGATCTATGGTCTGAGAGTTGTGAAAGGTTTCTTGGAGGCGGACGACATCTCAAGGATTAACAAGAGCATGATGCTGGAGTACGACATTGCTTAGGAAAAGAGTTTAGAAGAGAAAGGAGATGATAGACACACGTCCTCGGGTCAAAAAGGCAATGGCCGATGGTTGGAAGAGGTACTTGAGGGGTTTGCGAAAAAAGGCCGAGCGACTCAAAGTCGAAATTGAAATTGGCTTAAGGAGTTGCGACGAGTAGGAACAAAATGACCGAGAACACGCAACTAACACTCGCGAAGGGTTACGACCCAAAAGAACACATGATCTTTTCCGACCCTATTTCGGGAGAGATTCCAGACAGCAAACTTTTATAAGCAAAAGCTTATAAAACGAGACACGTCAAACGACTTATTTGAAAGGGTCGTCTGGGATAAGCTTCTTCTGTTGCGCGTATTTCACGGCGATCGTTCCAGCGCTGATTGCGACTGCGAGTTTCAATGTTCCCACGAGAGTGGTTGGCGTACTTAGAGATTCTCCTAAAATTTTCCTCGACACCATACTAATACCAACACCTGCGGCGGTGTAGAGCAGAGCGTCGTACACCTCGTTCATGATTTCCTTTCGTTCTGACATCCTTTTATTATAGTTCTAAAAGTTTTTAATCAAACGACTCGAGGTCCGAACAATCTTTGGCCTGGTCTGCATTGGAAGATGCTCTTGAACACGATGGAGTAACCGTTGGAGCGTTTGCCTCCGAGGAGTCGAAGACGACGTGGCGAGGTGTGGGCTCGTCGCCACGTTTGAAGTAAAAGTACAACCCTCCGACGACACCAATCGCTCCAACAACATATCCAAGCTGACCAACGAGTTGGTTGCTCTGGTCGGAACCGAGCTCCCCAATTTTCTCAAGTCTTTCTTGAGCCTTCTTCGCTTTCGCAGCTTTGCTAATCGCAGCGAGTCTCTTTCCTCCCTCAACCTTCTTTGGATCCTTTAGTTTCTCTGGTTTTTGAGCTGTGATAGTCTCCATCTTTATCTTACTAACTAAAGTTGTCTCAAAGATTTTGCTCAAAAGTTGCTACGCAGCAAAATCGATTTATTCAAAAGTTGCTCAAAAGTTGCTCAAAGCAAAGCTCACTAGAAAGCAAGCAAATCGGTTTTGCTCAAAAGTTACCTAGTAAGATAAAGAGATGGCAATGATGGCAGGAGGACTATTCAATGCACTTGCGTTCGCAGGTGCAGGGTTCCTTTTTAAGCACCTTGAGGGAAACAAATATGGCGAAGAGATTAGTCGCCATAATCTCGCAATGGAGAAACTCACGCGGGACAGGGAACTGTGGAACGAGCAAGAGGTGGCTCACAGAGACAAAGTCTCGCGACTACGTCTCGCCTTGTCGGACGCAAACCACAGCATCAATGACACGAACGCGGCTCTCGACGTACTTTCAGCGACGCTTCGCAAGACCGCAAAGTTCCATAAGGAACCAGAGTTACGTGATTACTACACACCATCACCGGAGATGCAAGGGTACTTGTCGGTGTCAGAGGGGGTGATGTTCGTTGGCGTTGGGTGGGTAGGGTACAAGGTTGTGGCAATTATGATCTAAGGATAGCAAACGCATCAACAAAACCATGTCACTCACAAAAGCAAGCACCAACTATCTAACTACCAGGAAATTGAAAGTCATCGCGAGAGAGCGGGGTGTTAGGCTAAAGCAAGGGGTAAAACACCGCGAGATTCTTGCAGCGTTGGGGATGGAACCTATCGTTATCCCAAAGAGATACGACCATTGTAAGACAAGGAAACTCGCCCAGGTCGTGGTCAAGACAAACGTGACCACTGGAGAAGAGACGAAGTTTGGGAGTATCTTATCGCTAGCAAAGAGCTTGAGTCTCTTTCCAGGGTCTATCACCTACCGGATAAGAACAGGGAAAAGTCTAGTCGTCGACGACATTTCATACACGTTTCGCAAAGAGTGAGATCACCGCGCACTTGATTTTCTGACCAAAATCAAATGAGGCTTAAAGGTATAACCTGCACCCAGAAAGATGTCACAAATTCTAGACGAACCTATTCCATCAGGGCTTGGACCCACGATGGTACCCACAATGGCGAAGAAAAAGGGTCCAAGACTTCTAAAGAGGCTAACTCTGAGAGAAAAAATGGACTCGTGGTACGATTGGCTTGTGAGCCAAACCCCAAAGCCTATCAAAAAACGAGCGTTGACGGCTTTCAGATTCTTCAAGCAAAAGATCTCTAGCTTGTACAAGGAGAAAGACTTGGCGATGGAGAGATCGGAGACATCTCTCAAAGGGTTTTCGGAGACCTACACGATAAAAGCCTCGGCGAAAGTAGACCCAAAGACATTCTTGGCGAACACAAAAGTGTTAGCGCAAGGTCTTTGGAGTCACGAAGTGGAGAAGAGGAGAGGCGTAAAGACAAAATTCGACCTAGAGTGCGTCATGGTGAGAAGGACAGACGCTGGAGACTCCGAGGCATCTGCGCATTTCCACTCACTCGCGAATATCGCTCTACCTGGAACCAACTTGGACGAGATCTACCACACAATGGTGGGAAAGATTTTGGAAAGTCTCGCGACGTACTTGAAGAGAGGGAGTTCTTGGAGAGTGCTACGCGTCGTAAAGTTGGACGTGTTTATCGACACGTTTAAACCACTGAGTGGTTCGTCATACATTCCCACACCAAACGCATTGGTTAAGAAGTGCGCCATAGTCAACGTCCAAAACAAGAACGACCACGAGTGTTTCAAGTGGGCTGCGACCGGGGCAAGGATGGTCAAGAGAAAACACGCAGAGAGACTCGACGAGGCTATGAGAGAGTCCTCGAACAAGTTTGACTGGACTGGGATCTCGTTCCCGACACCGTTGAGTGACATTAGAAAGTTTACCGAAAACAACAAAATTAGCGTAAACGTGTTCGCATACGAGTATGGAGTGGGTGTCTATCCTCTCCTTATCCAAGGTAACTCGAAGGACGTCATCAACATGCTACACATCACGGAGCAGGGTGAGGACGACAAGGTCAACTCTCACTACGTTTGGATCAGAAACATGAGTAGGTTGCTGTCTAGCTCAAAGAGCAAACATAAGGGTAGGACATTTCACTGTTGTCGGTGCCTCAACAGTTTTGGCAGTCAAAACGTCCTAGACAAACACGAGGAGCATTGCTCGAACGTCGACAGTATAAGGACCCAGATGCCAAAGTGGGGCGATACAATAGGGTTCAAGAACTTCTACAAGACACAGGACGTACCCTTTGTCATCTACGCGGACTTTGAGTCGTTCATTGAACCAGTGGAGGGACCAACCAACAACCCTAAGAAAAGCTCGACGACTCAGTACCAACATCACTCACCCTCTGGATTCTGTTTCCACCTAAAGTGCTTTGACGACAACCTCCACTGGGAAGAACCATATCTCTACACGAGGAGAAGCGACGACGAAAATCTAGGGGAGATTTTCGTAAAAAAGTTGGAGGAGACTGTGCAAAATATTTACGACAAGTTCAAGGTGGCGGTCCCCATTGTCTTTGGGGAGAAGGAGAAGAAGGCATTCCACAACGCCAAGACTTGTTGGTTGTGTGGTGACGAGTTCGCCGAGGACGAAAAGCGCGTCAGAGACCACTGTCATCTGTCTGGACGATATAGAGGCGCAGCACACAACACCTGCAATTTGAAATATAGACTACCAAAGTTCGTTCCCGTGGTGTTCCACAACTTGTCGGGCTACGACGCACACTTGTTTGTCAAAAACTTGGGTGTTACGGAGGGAGTCATCAATTGCATCCCGAGCAACGAGGAGAAGTACATCTCGTTCAGTAAGGTGGTGGTTGTAGACAAAGTCACGGGCAAAGCCGGAGAGACAATCGAAATCAAGAGGGAGATAAGGTTCATAGACTCTCTTAAGTTTATGTCGAGTAGTTTGAACAACTTGGTTACGAACTTGGACAAAAAGGACTTGGTGTCGACAAGGAGAGTTTTTGGAGAAGATTTCGGTCTCGTGTCCAAAAAAGGCGTATTCCCCTACGAGCACATGACTGGACTAGCGTCACTCGACGAGACGGCGTTGCCAACGAAAGGCGAGTTCTACTCGAGACTCACGGACAGCGACATTAGTGACGACGATTATGGTCATGCAAAGAAGGTGTGGAAACACTTTGGTATGACCACGATGCGCGAGTACCACGATTTGTATTTGAAAACCGATGTCATGTTGTTGGAGGACGTCTTTCAAAATTTTAGGAAAGTGTGTAGAACCCACTACGGGTTGGATCCAGCTTTCTACTACACCTCACCCGGGTTGGCTTGGGACGCATTGCTAAAGATCACGAGAGTGGAGTTGGAGCTACTGACCGACATTGACATGTTGTTGATGGTCGAGGCTGGAATTCGCGGTGGAGTCTCGACCATCACAAAGAGACACGCCAAAGCGAACAACAAGTTTATGGACCACATCAACAAGACGATGGAGCACACTGGTAACTCGCTGTACGACCCTACAAAACCAAGCGTCTTTTTGCCATACTTGGACAAAAACAATCTCTATGGCGGAGCAATGTGTGAACCATTACCCACACACGGTTTTAAGTGGATGACAGAGGGTCAGCTAGAGAACTGGAGAAACATGCCATGTATTCTCGAGGTGGATCTGGAGTACCCTGAGGAGCTTCACGACCTTCATAGTGACTATCCGCTAGCTCCAGAGAGAGTCGTCGTGAACAAGGTGGAGAAGCTTATCCCAAACCTCTTCGACAAGACCAAGTACGTGCTTCACAAGAAGAACCTCGAGATGTATATACGATTTGGTTTGAAACTAACCAAGATCCATCGGGGGATCACCTTCAAGGAGAGCGCGTGGATGAAGCCATATATCGACCTCAACACGAGCCTAAGGACACAGGCAAAGAACAACTTCGAGAGCGACTTTTTCAAGCTCATGAACAACTCTGTGTTCGGTAAAACGATGGAGAACATTCGAAACAGGGTCGATATCCGGCTAGTCACTTCGGAAAAGAGAATGAGAACGCTAGTCGCAAAGCCAAACTTCCACCATAGGACAATTTTCGACGAGAACCTGATCGCAGTCCAAATGAAGAGGACGAAAGTGAAGTTTAACAAGCCGGTGTACCTGGGGATGAGCATCTTGGACCTCAGTAAGACGATAATGTACGACTTCCACTACGGCTATATCAAGCCAAAGTATGGGGACAAGGCGACGCTACTTTTCACAGACACCGACAGTCTAATGTACGAGATCTTCACAGAGGACTTTTACAAGGACATCAGTGGAGACGTCGAGAAAATGTTTGACACGTCTGGTTTCGCAAAGAACCACCCGAGCTGTATTCCAATAGGGAGAAACAAGAAGGTGATCGGGATGATGAAGGACGAACAGAGCGGAGAGCAAGTCCTCGAGTTCGTTGGACTCCGCTCCAAGTTATACGCTCTCAAAACACTACGCGGTGACACGAAAAAGTGTAAAGGTGTGAAGAATAGCGTCGTCAAGTCCTCGATCGTGTTTGAGGACTACAAGACTTGTTTGCTCTCTGGAGTGAGTCAGACGAGATCAATGAACACGTTTAGGTCAAGGAAACACGAGATCTACACAGAGGCTGTGAACAAGATCGCGTTGAGTAGCAACGACGACAAGAGACATATTCTACCAGACGGGGTGAACACGCTGGCGTTGGGACATTGCAAGATCATGACGGAGGTGATATTCGAGGACGAGTGAGTTGACCAAAGTTTTGATTGAGGGGGTGGGGCGTCATTGCTAATTAGCATAGTGAAACGTGAGACAAGTTTTGATTGACAGGTGGGCGGGGCGTGGTCGATGACGTCATTGCTAATTAGCATAAGTTCGGGACCCATTTTTGAAATGTGCCACGCCCTAGAATGGAATGTGGTTTTATGAATAAATTAAAAAGTGAGATTTGGGCTGGAAATTCACTTTTTTTTATGAGATTTTCGGATTGAAAATGAGATTTTATGAGATTTTGGGCTGGAACCCGCATATATACACTACTGGGCCCCCGTTTACTTTGTAGAGAATCGGTAGACGGTAGCCAAGAGGCTGTAGTTGAAATTATGAAATTATCAAACAGTATTTTCTGCTTCTCTGCGTTAGTGATTATTTATTTTGTCCTTATTTATATCTTTTACGTCCTAACGAAAATTTGCGTTATCATTTCGCATGTAAAACTGAAACATTTTCACTTGAAATATCCTTACATCCGTAAAATGTATGCGAAATTTTTGCGAGGGGGGCCCCCAATTATATATTTGGTCCCGGGCCCACTTTAGTCTCTGTGCGGGCCTGCATTTCAATTGATATAGATAAGATTGAATCAGGATAAGATTGATCCATAAGAATCCATATATTCGGCACTTTCAAGGTAAAATGAATTGCAGAATGAAAACAAGAAAAGTTATCAGTTATATCAGTTTGTTTGATATGCAAATGTCTGGAATTTACGTCACACATGCATAATGAGTTATCAGAGAATGTTATATATCTTTGCGTTCATCAAATAAAAACACTAAAGTGTGAATAACACGTGTGCGTGTTTCTCCCACAACACCAAACTTCTCGATTTTAAAGAATTTCGTTCGAGAATGAAAGAGATACAGACATTTCTCCAATAAGTCATTATGCATGTGTGACGTAAATTCCGAACATATGCATATCAAACAAACTGATATATCTCAAAAAGAAAGCGAAGAAACGAAAATCTTCAAAAGAAGTTACTTTGTCATTTTAAAAGTTCTTCCAAATAAGAAAATAAAAAATGTTGAGGTTTGGGGCACTTTAAGTGCAGGAAGTAACTTGCAACAATGGCAGTACACAACGTGTTGTATTTGGCCGGGGTGAGTGTAGTTAATGAAAATAATGTAACGTGCGCAGTGCATGCTGTGTAGTACAAGCGTACAGTGACTTACTACTTTATTTCAACACAGTGTAATAAAACGTAGTTAAGTTCAAGGTTTAAAAAACAAGTTTAAAGAACTTTATTTTTCGATATCCTTAATTATTTTCCATACGAGTTTTACCTTGTTTATTTTGCGATGTTTCTTTGCTTCACTTATCATATCTTGTGAAAACCCTCGCCGTACGTTTTCAGGTGTAAATGCAGGTAAGCTACGACATTCCATGCAGTCAATATAATCTCGTAAACGAATGAAATCCTCCACAGGATCTTCAACTGTTAAAGGAAAATTAAAACATACATACAATGTGAAATAATTTTTCTAATACGAATAAATATGAAGCCTGCTAAGTTCTCAAAAGAACTGGATATAATATGAAAAGGAGAAATAAGAGAACTTCAATGTATTGAAAAATACTTAAGTAAGAGTACTTACGTATTTTGATAGACGACGTTGCAGACGATGTGTCCTTCAATAAAAACGTCATCTATTTAACAAATAGATTCCACTTTGCCGTTGTCTGTTCAGTTATAGATGCACAGATGACGTCAGAACGTGGTAAGAACAAAAAAGTGGCCCACGAGACGATAGTCGAGTGGGTCACTGATGCTCTTACTACGTTCTGACGTCCTCTGCGCATCTATAACTGAACAGACAACGACAAAATGGAATCTATTTGTTTTATACAATAAAAATTGAAAACAAACCATTCAAATAGCCTGCGAAGCAGCCGTTTAGGGATTGGGGGCGGGGACTGGGGTGAGTGCGGATGGAACGCCTGCACGAAAGACCCATGTTTTTGGATTTCTACGTCCACCAGAGGACGCTAAATTCTGATTGGCTAACTCAACAATACTAATGTATTCAGGAGTTTCCTGTCAGGAAATAAACATTTAAATATGGCGACTCTAGAAAACCCGTGTTGGTAGATTATTTTCTTTTAGAAAGCTTTAACCGATCTTCAGTTCGTTGCTGGTCGTAGCTTTAAATTAAAACAGGAACAAAAAGTTGCTACGAGGGAGTATTACCAACAGGATTTGGCAAATTTAGTAGATTTACCAGACGTTCGTGCGAGCGCGTGATTATCAGTCGGCAGGGGAAGCAGCTATATTGTGATTAGTCTACCTTGTCCTTGTCTTCAGGTGTTTCAACAATGCTCTCTGGGCGTTCGGAGAATTCCTTCGACGTTTCAGAATAAATAGACTTACGGCTAAACGTATATAAGTGATGGTTTCTACGTTGTCTTGCATATGAAATTTCTTGGCCAAATCCCATTCGATTTACGGTGTTCGGTAGTCAGATGTCGCTTCATTCTATCAGGGCTATTAATGTTATCGGTTCGTGGAACATTGTTGTCTCCTTTCGCATGTGTTGATACTTATTTCGTAAAGTTATGAAATGTTGTAATCATTGAGGAAAGCCCGCTATTCGCTGATTGGTTGTTTTTGACAGCTCTTCATGTGGGCGGAAATCCAAAAACATGGGTCTTTCGTGCAGGCGTTCCCTCCTCCCCCCCGTCCCACTTCGCCTTTCCGCTTCCCCCCCTCCCCCCCCCCCCCCCCCCCCCCCCCCCCCCTAACGCCGCCACGCAGGCTACATTCAAAAGGCTTATTAGCTCTTTGGCGATTTCTGGGGCATGAAAAAAGATAAAAGCAGTCGGCTGACGTGATCTGACGTGATCTGACGTGACGTGATCCGTGCATCTGTCCTCTAATAGATCATGGCCAACAACCAATAAGAATGCGCATAGTAAACAAATTATTGTATAAATGAATATACGTAAGTACTCTTACTCAAGTATTTTTATTTCTCTTATTCATGTTATATCCAGTTTTATTCCCATTATATTTCATATTTATTTTAAGTAACCTAACTAGCCTCACTATATTCAAACTAATTTTTTTGGCACAATATCCCATCCAATAACAAGCCCAAGTTATTTTGAAACGCAAAATTCCCTCCAATAATAAGCCCCCCCAGAAAATAAGTCCCCCGAATATAAGCCCACCAAAAAATCCTTTTAACAAATATAAGCCCATGGCTTATTGTCGGAAGTTTACGGTATTTAGTATTAAAAAAGTGCTGCGTAGGCAGTGTTTTGTATATATAGCAAAGCGAGGTGGTAAACTGGCGAGATTTTGAACGAAATACTGATGTTTCGAGTGCAGTCCTTTATCAGAGTAAGACCATTACTCTGACGAGGTGCTCCGCTCGAAACGTCAGTATTTTGTTCCTAAAAATCTCGGAATTTCACCACCTCTTTGCTATATTGGAAATAATACGTCTTATTTAATAGTTGAGTCGGTTCTTCGTTGAGATTTTTCTCCCATAAACCCTATAAAGAAAGGAGTTGGGTGAATTATATTGCTCATTATAAATTCACAAGGATGTAAACAGATACAGCCCTGTGAAATTTATAATGATCAAACCAGCTGTTGTGGTCTAGTGGTTACCACACATGTCTATGAGCTGGGAGACCCAGGTTCAAATCCTGAGTCGGACCTCCACTCAGGGTCTTAAAAATAATTGAGGAGAACGTGTTGCCTTTGCAATAATATCAGCAAATGGTAAGACTTTCGGGTCTTCTTGGATAACGACCTTAAATCGTAGACCCTCGGAACCCCTATTATACATAGGCTTCTAGCCTGTTGGGGTATTCCGTTCACCTAAAAGAGTGATAAATCTAATAAATTAATATAATTGCCCATAACTCAATTCATCAAGTCTGGAGGCCTGCCACAACTACATGTATCTCGACTACGATAAGCTGGTAGCGACCCCATATTTATGACCAAGTTTTTATTGAAAATAAAATCTCGGTAAATTTAGGAATTTATTAGTTTGTCTAGAATATAAAATGTGTGACTAATACTGAATGCGCATGCCCACACAACCATGGTCTCCCACTTTCGGTAATTCATAACTTTTATTAGGAAACCTCCACAACTATTGAATAAGTCAGTTTGAATTACCTCGAACCTTGGCGAGAAGCGTTTTTACCTGTCATGTCGAGAACTTTTGGATCATTTATGTAAAACGTATCAACTTGTTCAAGTAATTTAGCTATAATAAAATAAACATCACATTAGAGGTAGATGATCAAAACAACACTGTTTTTGAGATGCAACATTGCAATGAGAGATTGGCGAGCATCGATGAGGGCTTAGATAATATATCATACTCATATATATATATATTCAAGGAATTCTGATTGCCTAAATGGCGGAAAATGCACGTCAGTTCTAGGCCCCTACGCGGTCAAGAAAACTGAAACTGACTGAAAACGAACTGAAACCAACATCCAAGATGACCGCGTACGGCCTGAAACCGACGTCCAAGGTGACCGCGTAGGGCCTGAAACTGACTTCCAAAATGTCATCATGACGGCCAGCAGAAATTTTTTTTGGGATCACTTTACATGAGAAGCCATCTGATTGGCTAACCCGAAATAACTTTTATCCTAACCCTAAATAACCCTAATCCTAACACTAACCCCCCACCTAGCAAGGTTTTTTCCCCATTCTAAGCCCCCTCACATTACATTTACACCTCTGAAGGCACTCTCAGTTTATAGGCCAACGTGAGAATGCTTGTGGGCTGTACATGCCCAGTCAAGGTCCCAAAAAAGTGATTCCAAAAAATAATTTTGCTGAGCTTCATTCTTTGAGCCTGCACACATTGATTAGAGTCAGCGTTCTAGTTATGGTATACTAAAGAAGTCGAAATACCGCGGAAAGACTGAAAACTAGTTGCTCGACGTATCGTATGAAGGTTAACATAAGGGTTAGTATCAGGGTGAGGGTTAGTATATGGGTTTGATTTTGGGTTATTTTTAAAACCTTTATACTAACTCTCACCCTAATATTAACGCCTATAATAACATTCGTACTAACCCTCGAATAACGAATTTTCAGTCTTTCCGCAGAATTTCGACTTCTTAAGTATATTAAAGAGCCATGACTTTCTGTATATATAGAGTTCAGTGTATTATCATCGTTAATGAGGGCCTGGAGATGACTGCCGTCGATGAAAGGTTTGATGACCACCATGAGAATGCTAAGCTTTTCAAATGTTGTTACAGGAAACAAAAAGATTTGTCTTTGGCGATCACCGACGGTCACTCATGATATATGAGAAGGGTTCAATTCCAGCCGGGAGGCCTTGATGTTCCATTTAATTTTTCGCAACTGGTTCCGGTTTTGTCTTAAAATGTATAGAACATGTAGTTTAATCGAAATATTACTTGTAATATACCCAAATCTTCTCCCGGCTTTACCATATATACAGAACTCGTGACTGGGCTCTCGGCAACGGCCTCCGTAGCTCAGTGGTCAGAGCACTGCAGGGTCACAGGTTCAATTCCAGCCGGAAGGCCTTGAAGTTGCATTTTTCGCAACTGGTCCAACACTCGAAATTTTCCTTCACCATAAATCCTTAGAACATGTAGTTTAATAAAGTGAAATGCCAAATATTACTTGTAATAAACCCATAGCAATTTACATTATCAGGCTTCACAACAGATAGCTTAATTCAAGAAATTTGAGCAATTCAAGCAATGATAAACAATTCGAGCAACTATAATTAATATGATACAGATATTGAATAAACTACAAGAATGGAACAGAATAAATACCTCCAAGACCTTTCTTTTGAAATGGAGGTAAAATAAGAAACTGGCTGCAAGAAAAATACAGTCTTAGTAATTTTGGGAATCTTGATGGTTATAAGAGGAGAGCTAGAAAACTTAAGTTACAGAAATATTTGAAGAAATGATTGCTTTCGTATGGCTAGGTATCGAAAATAAGAATTGAAAGTATTTTATGCAATCTCAGTACCTTTAAAACAAACTGTACATGCACTATAGTATTGACATACATCGAACGAGGGGTTGTTGCGTACACGTATTTGTAGTCATTTATTACCGATTGAGCTGACGAAAATGCAAATGCATCAGATATTCCTCTATGGTCAGACATCTTTACCTTTTGATTTTCCATCTTATAGGAGAAGAGAACGAACAAGAGAAAAGAGGGGGATAATTGTTGAAACAGAGGAAGAAGATATCCTTTTGTAATTTGTTGCTTTTGTTAATCCACAAGCTAAAGATATATTTGGCACGAAGGATACCAGAATGCGGAAATCTTGCTATTGTATAACAAATAATTTCCCAACGCAACCAGGTGATAAATCAGACATAGGTTGTCGCTACTCTGGCTTTAAAAAGTTTTTTCAACGTAACTTTAAAGGTTACTGTCCATGACCCAACGTTTCGATACTCCAATCTAGTGTCTTCATAAGGGATGATCGTTGTAAGGTTAGAACTTAGGATTCCTATTTATACCCTCATAGAACCGATGATGACGTTATCTATTAACAAGATGCAAATAAGCTTCTGGTAATAAACCACCGTATAAATGTGTTGTAAGTTTATGTAAGTAAGTTAGATAAACAAGATAAACATAGTGAAGAGAACAAGTTATAGAGACTGTGAGCAATACAACATGAATTATTAAAATACAGATACTGTAAGAATGAAAGAAAGATATACAGTCCTTTTTGTGTGAACCACCACTACCATCTATGCATCAACAACTATATATGGAATGCAGTTTTTGACAATGAACCAAAGCCATTATTTTTCTAATTTGCACTAAATTTTAAAGGCAATGAAAATTCTTAATTTTTCGTAAATTTTAGAATCGACCACCCGATCCCTGCAGAGCAGTTTTCGCCAACCTGCCACGGTGGAGGCAAAATGTCGTGGGTACGAGGCTGACTGCACTACCCTTATTATACTTCATATCTATCTTTCACATTCCCTATGCAGCATAATGCCATCAAATATATTTTACTTAACTCTTTCCTGTCCGGCTGAAAAACATCCAAAATTGAACTACCTCTTTGTTCTATTGATATCTCGGGAAATATCCATAACTGTTGCGAAATCTATACCTTTTCTGAAAGTCCAATAAACCGGCTGTTACCAATGCTTTTGAATTTTCCGAACAAGACACATCATGATAATATAAATTAGCATTATTATAAATGAGGTTGAAAAACTTCCATTTTTCTAGAAAATGCCATCTTGCACGCCCGCGTAGCGGCCACCATCAAAATGCCACCAATCGCAGAGTTGTTCATGAAATCAAATCAAACTTGGCGTGTGAGTGGATCTCATGTGCCTGGCGCTTGTCGAATTTCAATTTTTAATCTTGCGTTACCGTGTGCCGTGTTTTTCGATTGACGACTTCGGGACAGGAAAGAGTTAAAAGACATTGGCAATATAAATCACAAATTCCCAATCACAAATTTTGACTTTCTGATTAACAAACAGGCTTACGAAGGTAATCCAAGTAAACAAAACTACTCTTGTCTAAAACAACAGTAATAATATTGAACAAAGACAATCCTGCCATCCGCCATCTTGTTGTAATACTTTGTCTAATTAACTGAGAAGTTCGTGACGTCACACCCAGGGTAAACCTGATGAAACTACTCTGTGCTTAGCGATTTTTCGAGCAATGCTTTATAGAATGTTGTGGTTGAATTGAAAAAGTAAGACATTCACAAAAATCGAATTTCAAACTTATAAAGACACGAGGATAGCTAGATAGAAATTTCGCTTTACTCTGGTTGTGACGTCACACGCATATCGAAAATACATCCAAGATGGCGGACAATGATTCGGGTGAGGCTATTCTGATGTAGTGACGTCATATCGACAAATCGTCGGAAAATGTTCGTAAATATAGATATAACAAGAAGATGGCGTCGTGTGGTTGGCACCATAGAGTTGGCACCATTAATTGAACTACATGCCAGAAGAGTAAGGATTTATTCTTCACCTTCCAATATTCTCAGGAGTGTTAGTGGCGATGTTTTGATTACTTGGACTTTTCTCTTTTTGATTACTTGGATTGTTTATGAGAGTTGCTACTGAGCCTACTCCAGTCACTCAGATGGAAATAGAAAACTGTGTATACATATGCCATAAATATTAAGTATACTTTTTGATGCTGCACTCAGTTGACGTATTATTCATTATTTTGATTCAATCATAACTGGGTCATGGGTGGAGAAATCTATTTATTATACAGTCGTCAAGTTCACAGAGTAGCCATACACTGTAGTGAGGGACATACATACTGTAGATAAAACCGACAAAACAATTGCCCCTTTTACCACATTTTTTAGTCTTTTGTTTACAAATTCAAGCACGTATCCATTTTGAATTAAAATTAACTAAACTTAACTGAGAATTAAATTAGGAACTTTTAGAAACATGTTTTTATTTAAGTTTAATATGTTATCAATTTCTCCAGTCTTTGGGAGTGCTAAAACTATATTACAAAAATAAATTACAAAGTTCACAAAATCCTATCCATTGAACTATGGAGACCTATATGGCCTAAAATAATGGTCAAAAATTACATGGAGAAAATATCAGATCAAAATCAAATTTGATCTGCCATTTTTCAATTTGATCTTCCCTATTTTTTCGATTTGACTTTCTTATGTTTCGACTTTTGCATCAATGTAAGAGCTTTTGAAGAAACTTTAAAGCTCTCATATAGAGTTCTGTTAGAGTTTTTGGCAAGGTATCGTGATTGTTCAATTTAACGATATCATGCAACAAGGTTGCACAAATAATGTAACAATTAACAGGAATGTAACATAAATTAAAAAGTTCCGGTGATGCTTTTATATAGTTCCACAATTTCTTCGAGACTGTACTTTCACTATTCTTGAGAATATTTCAACATATTCTTTTATGTTATCCTGTGTGAAACCCAAAATTTCGACTTTACGCTGAAATGCTAGCCGTGAGTAAATGTGGTGAGTAGTACTAGTTTGATAAAGAGAGTTAAGGCTGTCATCTCAGTCGTTTGGCGCGATTTCTTCATCTGCAAAGCAATCTCTGCTCTCAACATCTCTGGCTTCATATAAGTCATCAAAAATAATAATGGCTTTTGTGGGATCCGTCGACACTTCTTCAAAAAGTTTTTCAAACGAAGCGTCATCCACTTCTGTTCCACAGCGCAGTAATCTGTAATTCGTTAAGATTCATCTCTCTGTATTTCGCTGAGAATATGATTTTTCTGCAAAGTGATGTTTTTCCAATTCCAGGTCGATCAACGATCATAATTGTTTGAGGAGTCTTCATGTCAGTGTCTGTGTTCGGGTTGAACAAATCCTTAATTGTGTTTATGGGTATGGAATTGTGTGGAGGTTCCAAATATGTATAATATATTTCATGTCTTGTCATATCTTTTGGAAACTCATCGGTAGTGCTCGCCCACTAATGAATAACAAGGTCTACATACATGTCTCTCAAACTTATATTTAAATTTTGTCCACATTGTATCTCTGTTTCATTAGAAACGTGTGTTTTATACATGTTAAATCATGCAGCATATTCAAACCTCAATCCGCCTCTTCGATTTTTCCAGATTATGTATAATACTTCTCCGAACGCAATCAAGGCAAAAATAATGTTCAATGATGCAACCGTTGTACTCCATAAGACCTTTTCCAAGCCTGAGTGGAGTGACAGTTAGTGGATGTGAAATTTAACGCTTGCGCGCGTTCTCCTTGTTTGTCAAATCTGCTTCCGCTTTCAAATCGCATGTAAATTCAGAATCGAAACCAAAAGGATAAAACACCGTGTATTGTACTACGGTAAATAATACCCCCAACACAAAAGGAAGGAATAGATGAAGAATGTAGGAATAACAAACAAAGCGTGATGTTTGGCGTTGCTGGACTCTTTCAGCCTGGTTTGCTCCCTCGTGATCATCTTGTGTTAGGTCAGTTGTGCTGGCGGATCTTTCAATTTTCTCAAGTCGGGATTTCACCAAAATAGAATAAATAATACATGCAACTAGTACAGCACCGTAACTGATAATGACAAATCCATAGAAAGGCAAGGGAGAGTTGTAGATCTGGTCGTATTTCGAGTAGCACGCTGTTTCAACATAGGTATTGTCGGAAAGTTTAGCTGTAATGTTGGCAAGAATGCCGACATTACAGCTAAACTTTCGTTTTTCCCATCTCCTAATATCAGCTGTGATTCCTGAAAGTCAGTAACTCCAGAAAAAAGGTGCAAAATACTCATTATGTAATATGTATGCCAAAATACTGAAACATTTTAGCGTCAACCAATCCTTAAGAAACTCCATCTTACTCAAAGCACGCAAACTATTTGGCCTTATAATACAACATTTTGTTTCTCTGTTCAGCAAAGGTTATGTAGGCGCTATAGTCGACATTGTTGTGAAATATTCTTTATGTTAAAAGAGTTACCTAAAAGAGTGAGCGATTTCATGAAAAATAAGTCTACTTCGTGAATTCATTAAACCCAAAACTGTGATGTAAACTAGATATAGAAATAGTCTAAAAGGTTTGCTGTACTGCCAAAATAGTGACTGTGGGATCTGACTTTTCGAGCGAAGGCTCTTCGTGAGAGAGTGAAGGCTCTTCGTGAGAGAGTGAAGGCTCTTCGTGAGAGAGTGAAGGCTCTTCGTGAGAAAGTGAAGGTTCTTCGTGAGAGAGTGAAGGCTCTTCGTGAGAGCGTGAAGGCTCTTCGTGAGAGAGTGAAGGCTCTTCGTGAGAGCGTGAAGGCTCTTCGTGAGAGAGTGAAGGCTCTTCGTGAGAGAGTGAAGGCTCTTCGTGAGAAAGTGAAGGTTCTTCGTGAGAGAGTGAAGACTCTTCGTCAGAGAGTGAAGGCTCTTCGTGAGAAAGTGAAGGTTCTTCGTGAGAGAGTGAAGGCTCTTCGTGAGAGAGTGAAGGCTCTTCGTGAGAGAGTGAAGGCTCTTCGTGAGAGCGTGAAAGCTATTCGTGAGAGAGTGAAGGCTCTTCGTGAGAGAGTGAAGGCTCTTCGTGAGAAAGTGAAGGTTCTTCGTGAGAGAGTGAAGGCTCTTCGTGAGAGAGTGAAGGCTCTTCGTGAGAGAGTGAAGGCTCTTCGTGAGAGAGTGAAGGCTCTTCGTGAGAGAGCCAAGGCTCTTCGTGAGAGAGTGAAGGCTCTTCGTGACGGAGTGAAGGCTCTTCGTGAGAGAGTGAAGGCTCTTCGTGAGAGAGTGAAGGCTTTTCGTGAGAAAGTGAAGGTTCTTCGTGAGAGAGTGAAGGCTCTTCGTGAGAGAGTGAAGGCTCTTCGTGAGAGAGTGAAACCTGACAAACTTAAACGTAAAGTTGTATCATTTCATTTTCTGATGAAGGACCTTCGCTCGAAACGTTAGACTTCTTATTTTAGCAGTGTACACCAACTTTTAGAGTATTTGATTTTTATTTCTATATTACCTACACAAAAGGCACTGGCATCATGTTTAAGAACACGATGACGGCGAATATGACTGATGGCAAAGAATACAAGTCGTTTGAGGTCTCTGAATGGAATGTCTCTGTGCATAAACGTGTGATTAAAGTTGTTGTTGTTTAACGCCCCCCTACTCTGAAGCCCATCCTGTGTCAACTAGCGTCTTCTTTGAGGAATTTCCTAACTACTTAGAGAACATCGTGCTGTCGTCAGAAGTTCTTCTGATAGCAGGAGATTTCAATTTCCATCTGGACTGCCCGACAGATAGTGATGCTATTAAGTTTATGGAACTCTTGGAGACGTTTGCCCTTGTCCAACATGTTAAAGCTGCAACTCATTCATCAGGTCACATTCTTGACCTTATTATTTCAAGATCATCCAATGACATCATTGTCTCTTCGCCAAAATCTACCTTATATCTTTCAGACCACGCCTTTGTGGATTGCAAACTTGATTTTCCTCGTCCCCACTTGATGACCAGAAACGTACAGTTTCGTAAAGCTGATATTATATTGTCAAAACTTTCGAACACATCATGGTCTTCAGTGGCTGATCTCACGAAATGTTATGATGACACTCTAGCTACTCTCCTCGATAAGCACGCCCCTCTAAAAAAGAAGATTATGGTTATAAGACCCAGAATTCCTTGGTTCAATGGAAATCTCATGAAACTAAAAACCAAGCGTCGTAAGCTTGAGAGAAAAATGTTAAAATATGGTTTGGAAAGTGACAAGGAAGCTTATCGAAATGCACGTAATAGCTACTCCACTATCTTGAATGATACCAGGAAGGAATACTACTCTAACCTTATTGACGAGTGTGCTGGAGATTCCAGAAAACTGTTTAGGGTTATTAACTCCCTATGTCATCAATCTGAGGATCATCTTCTACCCCGTCACGACACTGCACGTTTATTGGCCAATGATTTTCGAGATTTCTTTTGTAAGAAAATTGAACTCATCCACTCTGACATAGATTAAATTGCTGTTGATCACCTGGATTGTACTGATACCTTTCCGCCTCTGACTAAACTGGAATGCTTTCAATTGCTAACAGTTGAAGATGTTCATACAATAATTATGAAGTCATCAAATGCGTCATGTGATTTAGACCCTATTCCAACTTGGTTAACTAAGGCTTGCTGCGATGTTCTTGCTCCGATCATTACGAAGATGATACATTTATCTTTGTCGGAAGGATATGTCCCGGAATCATGGAAGACTGACTTGGACTAGAGTGCATATTTAAAAACTTTAGACCAATTAGCAACTTGCCTTTTGTCGCTAAATCGGTTGAAAAATCAGTAATACCGCAGTTGTTCAATCATTGTGCTATCAATGCTCCTCTACCAGCAAACCAATCGGCCTATCGTGAATTTCACACAACTGAAACTGCCCTTCTTAAAGTTCAGAGTGATATTTTGACAAAGCTAGACAATCAATAAGTAACATTCCTTGTTCTACTCGATCTTAGCGCAGCTTTTGACACTATCGACCACAAGATTCTTTTAGATACTTTGGAAAAGGATTTTGGCGTTGTTGGTCATGCCAAGAAATGGATTACATCATTTGTGTCGAATAGACGACAGCAGGTAGTTATCAAGCAAGAGAAATTAGAGTACTTCGACCTATCCACTGGAGTTCCACAGGGCAGGTGTTTGTTTAGGCCCCGTTTTGTATATTTTGTATGCTTCTGGCCTATTCAAAATTGTTTTTAAACATCTTCCGCAAGCCCATAGCTACGCTGATGACACCCAATTATATTTCTCCTTCAAACCCAATTCTGAGATCTCCCAAGAAGATTCAGTCAAGATCGTTGAAAAGTGTATATCTGATGTTCGTTCCTGGATGGTATCTCATCGTTTAATGATAAATGATACAAAAACGGAATTCCTTATTATTGGCTCTCGAGAACAACTGTCGAAGATCAATGTTGGTGAGATTAATGTTGGTGAGTCCACCATTACACCAGTGAAGTCTCTACGAAATCTTGGTGTGTGGTTTGATTGCCATCTATCTATGAATACACACGTCGGAAAAGTTTGCAGCAAGGCTTTCCACAGCCTCTATAACATCAGACAAATTAGGAAGTTCCTTTCAGATGACTCGGCAAAGATATTAATACATGCATCCGTGACTTCCCATCTCGACTTTTGTAACTCTCTTATGTATGGTTTATCAAAGTATCAATATGATCGTTTGCAAAGAGTTCTTAACACAGCTGCTAGAGTGGTCTGCCAAGTACCGAAATATAGTCACATTACACCTGTGCTAATGAACCTCCACTGGCTTCCGGTAAAATATCTAGTCATTTTTAAGATCCTGGTACTAGTTTATAAGGGACTACACGGCAAAGCTCCAAGCTATCTTTCCGACTTTCTCAAGACCAAACCTAATGGCCGATACCATCTTAGATCTGACAACCAAAATCTGCTGGTTGTACCTAAGAATTTCTGCAAAACGTTTGGTGATCGATCTTTTGCCAAAGCTGGCCCATTCTTATGGAACGAATTACCATTAAATATTAGACAATCGTCAAGTTTAGAAGTGTACAAGAACCATCTTAAAACTTTTTTATTTACGAAAGCTTTTGGAACGTAATATTTTAAACATTTTCTTACTGTTGTATTTATTTTATATTTAAGTTTTCTTTTTATATTTTAGTTTTTAAGTACTAGTTAGTATATAACTATTTACTTGTTCAAGCGCTTGAGAATATTTTATAGTTTTAGCGCTATATAAATGTACTGTTATTATTATTATTTATGATATTATTCATAGCTGAGGAAATGTAAATGAACTCAGGATAAAAAGCAGGCCGTTATTGATGATGATGATAATGGTCTTTTATTAGGAAAGCTTTCTCACAGTTATGTGATTTTCAGAAAGGTCCTAAATATTAACATTAAAAACTAATTACAAAGTGAATAAAACAATACTAAAACAGAATCAAGACTAAAAATAATAACTACAATAACAGTCAAATTGGTTAAAAACTCTTCTAAATATATTTCGTTTAAATAATCCTATACTAGATGTATTTCTGGTGTCTTTATCCAATGTGTTTCAATCCTTTAGTGAGTGATAACACACTCTTTGCTTGACATACATATACAGCGATGATAAAATCTAGGTTGTTCTAGGTTAAGCCACTTCAGAGTTTCTAGGGCATCAGTGGCTGAACTATGGAGTGGTTTGTCCAGAATAATCTTTGCGGCGTTGTTCTGCAAAACCTGTAGGTCATTCATATATAAGTGTCGCATTGTTCTTGTCGCCCCACACAAGGTCAGAATAGTCGAAAATTGGTAGTACGGTACAAGGTTATAGAAAAGCAATCGTGCAGTGAAAGGTAGTAATTTCTTGATCCAACGTAACAGACTCTCAGACGTTGATTAACTTTGGTAATTACATGTTCTACATGATCAGACCATGTAAAGTCTGAGGCCAGAGTAATCCAGGCGCGGATTTAGAAGTTAGTCGCATAAATTAGACACTTCATGAACAACCCTATTGGTTATGCTTTTCTTAAGAATAATTCAGAACAAAAACCTATCCAATAGGATTGTTATTCACAGGTATTTTGAATTGCAAATTCTAAATCTAATTTATGCGACTAACTTCTAAATCCGCGCCTGTAATCCCTAAGTCCAACGCGGTGACTATCGTCTCAGAGTATGTTCAGGTCTTCTGACTGTAGACCTTCAACGATTTCCAAAACTTTTATAATTTTATACCCTTCAGTTGGGATAAGGTTTGTTTATGGATTGTTTAAGATAATATATTGCCCAAAATATTACTTAAAGTTTACATTTAAAGATTATACGATATATTGCTCGCTATGCTGAACAATGCGAGGTATCACTATATGCTGACGACACATTTCTTTACTGTTTCTCGAAAGAATTACACCAGCTGGAGAACAAATTAAATGCGAATCTCTACAACGTAGGATTGTGGCTTAAAGCGAACAAACTTACGCTAAATCTCATAAAGTCCAAATCCATGTTGATTGGAAGCAATAGAAAATTAATTAACATTTCCTCGATGTCTATATTTGACTGTAATATTGGTTTGAAACATCCTGCACGTATATGTATAGTTAACGTGTTTATGCAACGAAATTTTTTCTTTTTGGCTTCATCGGATTTTTAAGTCATCGCTGAGTAATTTGATATAAAATTTATCTAAAGTTAGAATTGCGTTGGTTTGTAAATAAACCTCAAAGTTGAGAAGTATATAAGATGCGAATTTGCCGCCATTATTCGAGTTAATTATGACGTCACAAGTAGGACACATTAAGAGCATTGATTTATTTCCTCAGCTCACAATGTTTGGTGCTTCTGTATTGCTCGCCATATTGAAGTTCATGACGAATGATATCTCAACCTCGTCACGAGGTTGATGATATCTAGGGTGTCCTACAATATTTCTTCACATCCTTCGCAGAATAATATTTGTATATCATTCATATCATACAATTCCTACCCAAAGAAAACAACCTAAGAGATCAACAAGATCATGTAGTAGAGAAACTGGCACCACCTTTGAGGAGCGACTGCGCAGAACATCAACGTACAGCAGATCATACTTGGTCAGGTCAACAAGGACATGGAACGCGCTACCAAAGGAAGTGCCCCGTCACACAACATCTCTGACAAAATTTTAAAATAATCTAAAAAATTACTTGACTGCTCTACACTCAACATTCAACACTGAGGACACACGTACATGGAAGACAGTCTGTGTCAAGTGTAATTCGCCTCGCAGTTAATTGGTCCTGCCTTCTTGTTGTTTTTAAACTACACTCGTGTCCTTGGTCTTCGTGTGATTTTTAATTTTTTTGTGTAATTAATTGTCTGTTTGATTAGTTGCTTGTTTGTTTGTTTGCTTGTTGTCTGATTGTTTGTTTGTCTGTCTGTCTGTATGTATGTTTGTTTACTTGTTTCTGTCTTCTTTTCATTCTACTCATTTCTTTTTCCTGTTCAGTTTTTTTGTACCTCATTCAAAATATAGTAATAATGGATCCGCAGTAATTGGCCTTCAGCTGTTGCGGTTTTTCCCGCCTTCTAACTTGTAATCATGTAAGGCAAAGTTTAATAAAATAAAATAAAATATTTCATCTTGCAGAAATGTCACGAAGATAGTGTTTCAAAAATATGAAATTTGACAAGGAAGCTCTTGCCTTCTTAATTCATGTTGGTAAGTCAAAAAGTGTCTAAATATTATTACGGTTACTTTAAGTTCGCAAAGCATTATGATCAATTTTATAGCCATCATAATTTTCCGTTCCAAGTTATTCCATGATTTTCCGTTCCAGGTGCGTTCCTCGATCTTTTTATAGTATTTAAGCAATAAGTTTTAGTATTAGAGTTACAGTGCCTATGATATGTCTTATTATGAACTCCAAAATGATGATGAATAGTAATTTAGAGTTCTTGAGATATTTAGACTACATTTTTAGAAAATCAAGTATTCAACGAAATCACTTGAAACTTTCCACAGCACGACACTTCGTGACACCTAACATCATTACATTGAAATAGTGATCCCAAATTAATTTACTATTTCTAATTTCTTAATTTTATAAAAATGTAGAAACATCTTGACGTCATAGGCTACTTCATCTGCATATCACAAAAGTCTAAATATCTCAAGAACGACGTGAGATATGAAAGAACTCTAAATTACCATTCCTAATTATTTTTGGAGTTTATTTAAATAAGACAAACTTAATTTTCATTTCACTAAAGTCATGTCTCAAGGTCACTATTATTTATTATAACAATATATATAATAACAGATCAAATTTCGCTCGGTTTAGCAACATGTATAGTAGTTACTGATATATCCTATGCACTAATGACTCAGTTTCTTTCATTAAAATTAGAAGATTCACGGAAGAATACGTTGCAATTCATATATTTATCAATTATTGGATGAGTCTAAGCAAAATACCATGATTTGTCAGTGGCATCTACCAGTTATTTACCGATACAGAAGGCGGAGGCAAATAACTGGTCGCGAGACACTAACAAATCATGATATTTTGCGATAGACGAATTCAATTTCGTCCTCCGACAAGCTGAAGACATGAAAACAAACAAGGTTGTGAAAATTATTTGAAACAGCTGTTGCTAATACGCATGCTCAGAAAATTATTTGCAGTCAGTTATTTGCAGGTAAAGTAACCAATCAAAATTCAGGATAGAAACGAAGTGAATGATAATACCATAATGATAGTTCACTTAAGTTAAATAGGAACAATTTAGGGAATGCATAGTTTTACGCATTTTATATTTATGACCTTTTAGAATTTAGTGCAAATAATTTAGCATATATTATTAGTTATGTTAGTAGTAGTTTCTTTTTTATTATTCTTAAGTAACATTGTAATGGGTAAATTTAATTTAGTCTTGGACTACGATTTGCTCATTATTATTTTATTATTAAGGTGGAAGTGAAATATTAAATTTAAGACTGCCATGCAATTTTGAGCTCATTTTCTCAAATTTGATAGTTTTGTATGGCCGCCATTGATTGTTGTCATTTGTGAAAAGAAGTTCCGGGTTTGCAACCTTAAATATATTATTTTGTTTTATTATTACATTACGTTTCCTGGCATTTTTTATTATAGAACATCATTTTAGGTTAATAAATGTTTGCATTTGCCAAACAAATGAACAACAAACATTCTATCACAAGAAATTTAACCTCCAAAGTCGCCCAAATTTTGTCCGCCATTTCTCAAAACTTGTTCCAGACGAGCCCGCGATTCGACAACAGAGTATGTGATTGGGGGAAGGCTAAAAGGGATGACTCAAAAGGACCTTTCTGTTTTTTCTGTTTTTTATTTTTCGTTAGGTTATGGATAGCTACGGTTTGGGCTAGGTTTAAGGTTAGGATCAAGGTTAGGATTAGGGTTAGGATTAGGATTGAGATTAGGGTTAGGATTAGTAGTTCTAAAAAATGTGAAGGTCCTTTTGAGTCATCCCTTTTAGCCTTCACCATGTGATTGAGACGTCAGAGACTCAACACGTGACAAAGCTTTATGGAAATTATACGACAAAGTTACAATAGAAAGTTTTCCTCAAGTAGCTTTATATTCATACACAACTAGCCACGTGTTGAGTCTTTAACGTCACTTCCTCTAATCACAACCTAAGCGTCCAGAACATGTTCGATTAATGGCGGTAGTATAATCTCGTATAAATACAGTCTGAAAAGGAGACTTCCAATGCAAGAACACCATGCTCTTTACAAATATGTAAAAATTCGGGATACCAAATATTTGATCACAGGGGCACTTTAAAAATACAAAAAATAACGTTCGGCACCTAAACTGCTTAAAATTCTGTATTGTATAATACGTTTCAAGAAAAATGAAGTGCAGAATTAAAAAACCGCTTGAGAACAATTTCTTTCACCTTATTCTTGGTCTTTTCATGTCAGGATAAGCATAATAACAATACACAGTCATATAGCCAGCAAAAGAGTAACTAGTTGAACCACCTTCTTTGCATTTCTCAAACCTAATGACAAAAATATGATTAAAAATGACTAGATACAGATCTAGGTTTATCAAAAAAGAAGACAAAATGTTTTGTGTTAAAGAGAAACTGTAGTCAGTTTAAACAGGCCCACACAAAGACTAAAGTGGGCCTGGGGCAAAATAAATAATTGGGGGGGCCCCTTGGAAAAATTTTGCATGCCATTTTACGGATGAATCGGATATAAGGATATTTCAAGTGAAAATGTTTCAGTTTTACATGTGAAATGACAACGCAAATTTTCGTAAGGACGTAAAAGATGTACAAAATAAGGACAAAATAAATAATCACTAACGCACAGAAGCAGAAAACATTAGATATACCGTCTACTGATTTTCTACAAAGTAAACTAGCAATATAATTAGGGGGCCCTCTCGAGCTGGGGTCCCGGGGAAAATAGCCCCAGTTGCCAACCCCCTCTGGGCGGGCCTGCTTTTAAATAAAAGGCATTAAAGTATAATGTTGAAAAATAAAAATAACGTTTTCATTCTCGTATTTTATGCTTCTGGACGCCGCCATTTTAGAGTTTGCTCGACGGCTCAAAGTTGACGTACAGCGGTGGTTTTCATTTCAACTTTGACGTCACTAAGTTCTTATCTTTTATTCCTTGCACGCATAAAATACAAGAATAAAAACGTTATTTCTCGAGTACAAAAGCAGATACAGTAAAACTATTAACATTTCTAAACATTATACTTAAAGGTCTTTTATTTAAAAGTAATTTATTACTTGACTACAATAGTTCTCCTTTCCATCACATAATAATAATAAATCACTGTAATTTTGATCACTATAATAAGGAAACCAATTCGCAAAAAAGCTGAAATACAGTTACATTTAGGGGCTGCGAGCTTTTTTCCAAGCAATGGCTCACAATCAAAATTCAGGACAGTGTCTTCTTACAATATATGCAGGGAAGCATTTGCCCCAGGCCCCATCCTGGCTATCCACTGCGGATTGCTAATTTGATTATCAGGCGTGTCGCGGGGACATTTCCCCTGTTGAGGACACACGAAGCGACAAGTCGCGGGGGCATGTCGTGGGGACATTTCCCTTGTTGAGGACACACGAGGGGACATGTCAGAAAAGGAAAATAAAATAACGTTATGTGATTGGTTTATTTTAATTTTGTCCCGGGGACTAGTTGCACGAGCTGTTCATACGATGGGACAAGTCACGTGGACATACTTTTGTCACCGCGACATGTCGCACGAATTCAAATCATTTTGAATACATGCAACATGTTTCGGGCACAAAATGTTGTCCCCGCGACAAAGTTTTGCCTAGTACACACGACGGGATTTGTCCCTGCAACAGGTCGCGGACCTAACCTTTACAATCAGTTTATTATTGGCAGAGCTGTGCATTAACCATTTCTAATTGTCCAAAATCCACTCACTCGTACATAGTTACGGTAGAATAATACATATTTGGTTATATCTCAGTTTGTTCATACAATTTTGGAATCTAATATATTGTGATGATAGAACAAAAGGCTATTGTGTTACCTTTCGTCAAACAGGGTGTGTTTTTTTTAGACACCTAGTATATACATGTACATGTAGTGTTATCAATAGTTGAAGAGTGTTGGAATAAAATAATTAAAAGGTCTTCTCTTCGTATCGTGTGTCGTTATACAGTACTTACATCAGAAAGAAGTCCCATTTATCATCATCGACATCTGTTATTGATAAAATAACATTACACAAATATTAATCTGCTCGACAACAACAGACATTTAACAAGTGGATAATAGTGGATTATAACAACAAAATCTTTGTATTAGTGTCCCCAATTAGTAGGCTATCTGTGGCCAGCTATAAGTTTTGACACTTTAATTGATTGATTGATTGATTGATTGACTTACCTATAAAAGAAGCTGCGTCTATATACCAAAGAGCAAATGTTTGAAGCTTTTCATGATATTTTCTAAAGTTTGGCGTTGAAATATCTACCTAAATACAAAATTAGAAAGAAGCTTTGACAACTCAGAAAACGTCTCTGACAAGAATCGAACTTGTATAACATACTGATCGCAGTTCACAGCAGTGGCGGCACTACAGGTGCGCCGCACCGGGCCTATGGGGGCGATCATCCCATCCGGCAAACTGCTTCTTTTTACGAATTATGCTTGTAAAATTAAAACATCGATGTTTTATCAAAGTTAACTTGCTCAAATTGAGCTTTTTCGGAGTTAAAATAATTTGTTTGTACCGTTTCTACAACTTCCAAACAAAGTATGTATTATATATTCTACTCTATTTACAAGTTCGTTAAAACATTCGCGGTCGATGTTTACGGGCAGTTACAACGGCTCGCCATTGTAAATTAAACACTTAATAATGGTGCTATTATTAATAATATTTTCTTAAAAAAAACACTACTACGTTACTCAAAAGTGCTCTCAAAATGCAGGAAATGCCATTTCAGAGACCCTAAATTCAAACATTTTCCGGCGGAGAATCCCCCGAACCCCCTACATACGTCGTCACTTTGTGGGAGGGGGGCCCATGCAAATTATTTTCTCGCACTGGGGCCCACACCCACGTAGTACCGCCACTGGTTAACACATTCTAAACCATTGATAATTATTGCTTGATGAGTTAGTAACGTGAAGCCTACAACAAATGTGAGTTCATTTATTTGACGTTCTGCTAGATCAGCGAGTCACGTGATCAGTATGACAATATTTTCTGCACTATGTAATACTTGCTTAAAGTGCCCATAACCTCAAAATGTGTTATTGCCTTGTTTGGAAGAACTTTTAAAATGAAAGTAACTTCTTTTGAAGATTTTCGTTTCTTTGCTTTCTTTTTGAGATATATCAGTTTGTTTGACCATGGATAGTAAATAGACTGGATAGGAAACTGGTTGACGTCAGCGTGAAAACCTAGTTGAAATTCGTGATGTCACGAAGATGTCACGAGTACACAGATTTTGCTGAGTTTCTCTTCGACTTCTCCATATTTTCGTATTCAAGTAGCTTATTGAGATTCCAAAATGTTTCCCATCGTCTTTACAAACCTGCCTAAGCCCACGACCAAATGATCGAGGTAATGTTGTTCGTCTTTGTTTCAGCTGTTTTCGTTTTTGTGGTGAAGAAACTGGCGTCGCAAAACTACCCGTTTGTTTTAGTTGAAATTTGGGACGCGTTTTTCACCGTCTAAAGTTGGATCTTTTCGCCTAAAATGAGTAATGGTAGTCGGATATTCCATCGTAAAGTGGCATTGTGATATTTTTTGGTAGTTTGACTATCATTTTTAGCTGTATTATTGCTAAACGTTGCGATTTATGGTGATTTTGTGACATCACGATTTGCAACTAGGTTTTCACGCGACCAACTGGTGCCTAAACCAATCAGCATGCTGGAAACGTCGCACGTGATCTTAGTTTCCTATCCAGTCTATTTACTATCCATGGTTTGACTATGCAAATGTATGGAATTTCGTCACACATGCATAATGACTTATTGGAGAAATATGTATATCTCTTTCATTCTCGAACGATATCCTTTAAAATCAAGAAATTTGGTGTTGTGCGAGAAACACGCACACACGTGTTATTCACACTTTAGTGTTTTTATTTCATGAACGCAAAGATATATAACATTCTCTGATAACGCATTACGCATGTGTGACGAAATTCCAGATATTTGCATATCAAACAAACTGATATATCTCAAAAAGAAAGCGAAGAAGTGAAAATCTTCAAAAGAAGTTACTTTATCATTTTAAAAGTTCTTCCAAATAAGACAATACAAATTTTGAGGTTAGGGGCACTTTAATATTATTATCAGTTTAAGTTTCATCTTCAAGTATTTTTCTTCTTCATTATACAATAATCTCAATGCTCTTATACAACAATATATTCTTACAGTTACTTAAGTTACTTATAAAACAAATAACATTTCACTATAACATAAAATCAATAAAGCTACGATAAATACAAAAACTATCAATTCGAAAAAAAGAAAGTCTTAAGTGCTAACTTAAACTATTTAAACAGTTGCTCTCTGATAATGAATTCAAGAATTTTCCAGCGGAAACCAAGAATGTTCTGTCTCCACTGATAACGGTGTTCGTTTTTGGCACAAATAGTAGATTTCGGTGAAATGATCTTAAAGGACATTGGCAACAAAAATTAAGTTTGTCTAATATGAAAGAACTCGTAAAACGATAGAGTAACACCTTTTACAACTTTTCAGTATTTTACTTCGTTTTTGAAATATTTCAGTTTGTTTGATATGTAAATGAGATAGTCTCTGACGTCAGGTGCAGGGTAGAGAATTTTCACTCATTAAAAAAGTCTTATATCTTAGTGATTGCTAAGTTTACAACGTTCATTATCATGAGGAGTTATTATACGCACATTTTCAAGTTAATTTGTGGAACAAACTTGAAGATGGAACTAATATTTTAATGAGTGAAAATTCTCCACCCCACACCTGACGCTGACGTCAGAGACAATCTCATTTATATATCAAACAAACTGATATATTTCAAAAACGAAGTAAAATACTGAAAAGTTGTAAAAGGTGTTACTCTATCATTTTATGAGTTCTTTCATATTAGACAAACTTCATTTTTGTTGCCAATGTCCTTTAAAGTGCAAGTAGGGTTATATCCCGTCCACCGCGCGCCTCCGATTTTCCTCGATCCACTCCCCGCGCGCTTCTCCATTTTGCCCGCACGCCTTCTTCTAATAAAAATAAGCCTCTGCGGAGGTTGAAAGTAATCAACAGTTTCTTGAAAATAATCATTGATCCTTACTGGCAACAGGTTATCAATTATTGGATGAGTCTAAGCAAAATATCATGATTTATCAGTGGCGAGCTACCAGTTATTTGCAAATAATAAGGCAGAATATAAAGGCAAAATAAAAAAGAAAGGCAAATAACTGGTCGCGAGACACTGACATCATGATACTTTGCGATAGACGAATTAGGCTGTTGCGGTATTGAAAAAAAACGAAAACCGATACCGCAAAAAAATACCGATAATACCGATATATTGTATATTGCTTAATTTTAAGCAAAATTTTCTGTTTTCAAATGACGCCAAACAGCCCTATTTACAAATTTTCTGCCAGAAACACGAGCATATTTGCTTGGTCTGGCTTTAGCTGAGCCCTTTGTGCGGTGACAATCTAACCGGCTTTACTAAATAGTCTCTCAGACGGCGAACTGCTGGCAGGAATACAGATATTTCCGTGCCAACTGACTGAGCATTCGAAAGTTTTCGATTGTGGCTGTTTTCACGTATTTCTTCATCTCCTTTTCTAATCGATTGCGCTGGCGATGACATTTGAGATGACTTCCGCATGCTAGTGAGGGACCGCCGAAGAAAGTCAAGAAGACGCTTGGCTGGTTGGCATGGTTCACCTTGCAACGCCAACGTAAACAAACACGTTTTAGCTCTGGAAAAGCTTGATATGACGTTTAAATATACAAACGTAAACGTGATACCGATAATGCCGAAAAATATCGATATTCCGATATATCGAAAATATAAATATCGAATAATCGGTATTTATAAAAAACCGATAATTTTCGGTATATCGATATACCGCAACAGCCTAACTGAATTCAATAATTGATTTATCATTCAATAATAAATATTTATCACTTGTTCTTGCCTCTAAAATACTTTCATTTTCGTCCTCCGACAGCTGAGGAAATCTAGCTGCCATAATTTTGTTCGCATGAAAACAAACAAGGTTGCGAAAATAATTTGAAACAGCTGTTGCTAGTGCGCATGCTCCGAAAATTATTTGCAGCAAAAGGAAAATTTCACAATTGCGCATGCTCAGTAAATTATTTGCAGTCAGTTATTTGCAGGTAAACTAACCAATCAAAATTCAGGATAGAAACAAAGTCAATGATAATGAAGATTACTAAGTACAGGGAGATGTGATCTGATACAAGTCTGGAAGCTGTATTCTGAATTCGCTGTAACTTGCTCAATTCAACTTCTGGTAAGCCATAAAGAATGCTGTTGCAACTGTCAAGTCTAGATGTTACAAATGCATGCACTAGCTTCTCGCAGTTTTGTTTACTCAAATATTTCCTGATCTTGCCAATATTTCTAATAGCCGAAGTAGCTGATTTACAAATGTTATTTACGTAAGTATTTAAGGCAAGATGTTTATCAACAAGATGTCCTTGTATGTCTCAGGGGTAGAAAATGTGAAGAAAATTTTGATAAAAGTGAAAGAAATTTAGCCAGGAAAGTAGAACATGTTATAGTCCATTAAGGCGCAAGAGTCTCCAGAGTAAAATAACAAATTAGGGCGCACCATGATCCAGTGAATGACGGTACCAGGACAAATTTGAATTATTTTGAAAATAAATAATTAGCCCATACTTATAAAAAACAATGTTAATCATGTAAAATATCATTACATATTGGTTAAAGAGCTTCTATTTATCTCACTCTAGTTCGGTAGTCCTAATTTTTTATAATTGCTAAATTCATTGCTAAAAAGAACATGAACTGGCAGAAATTTTTTGGTTTTGGGTCTACGGTCCCAGAAAGAAATTATTTTTTCCGCCCATGGTATGTCTTGTTTTGAATTAAATGCATTTTGTATTCTTTACATATTGATATGGTTCCCACACCTTGTACACTTCATATGTGTTTTCACAGTCTGTATAACTATAAAGAAGTTCCCCCATTGGAGTAAATTCATTTTCCTCTGGTATCTTTGATATAAACTGATCCAAATTTCTCAAATATCCTGCAAGTAAAAAATAATCTTGATTATACTCAGAAATCTCTAACCAGGCCTTCACAGAAACTAAAGTGGGCCCGGGAAAAAATAAATAATTGGGGTCCTCCTTGCAAAAATTTAACATTCCATTTTACGGATGAATCGGATATAAGAATATTTCAAGTGAAAATGTTTCAGTTTTCATGTGGAAATGACAACGCAAATTTTCGTAAGGACGTAAAAGATGTACAAAATAAAGACAAAATAAATAATCACTAACGCAGAGAAGCAGAAAATACTGTTTGATAATTTCATAATTTCAACTGCAGCCTTTTGGCTACCGTCTACCGATTCTCTACAAAGTAAACTACCAATATAATTAGAGGCAACCTCTCGAGCTGGGGCCCCGGGGCAAATTGCCCCAGTCCCCCTCTGGGCGGGTCTGTCTCTAATATTACATATAAGCAGCATAATTTTAAATAAAATAATGTAAAACAAACACTTGCAAAAATGTTGGAAACATTCGAAATGTTTTAATCGCCTTTCTCATCTCTGAGATGGAAAAATATCTTCCACTCATTACTGCACATTTAACTTTTATACTTTGTAATTCTAATTTAGTTCTAGTAACAATAATTGCAACAATTATTCGACGTATGTAGAATGTAGAAGAATCTTAAAATCCACGCGATATTCGGGCCATTGCAGTTTGATAATGACAGGTATATAACGTGGAAAAATTTAGGAATTTAGTGAATTGTTTGCTACTCAAGCTTAAACGCAAACTCAGAAAAATGTTTCGGAGCCACAGACGAAAATCGAACATGCAACCTAATTAGGATCTCCGGTTTCACACTCTAACCATTGAGCTACCAGGACTCAGATGGCAGAGCGAAGGCTACGTTGTGTACACAACCCAGATATTTCATTAATATTTGTCATAGCAAGCTACGTTTCAAAAATAGACGTCTATGTCCAGAAAATGTCGCAAGAAAATTATATATAAAGTGTCGCCCGAAAATTACAGTTCACAAAAAATAGCCGGCGGTAAGAGGACAAACAGGAGGCGATAAACCGCCGGTAACCGCCTATTAATGAAAACTCTGAAAAGATATAAAGACATCGAGATTGCAGATTTAGCAGCACGTATGTCGCACGTACGAACTACTGTAGTACACAACGTAGCCTTCTCTCTGCCATATGAGTCCTGGTATAGCTCAATGGTTAGAGCGTCAAACACAGGAGATCAGAAGGTTGCGGATTCCCGTCTGGGGCTCAGAAACATTTTTCTGAGTTTGCGTTTAAGCTTGAGCAGCAAACAATTTACTAAATTGAAATAACCAAGCTGTAAGTTACTAATATTTAAATTTAGGGATCAAGCATACTAATATATATACGGACAGCATTGAATACCTTCAGCAACCTGTCATACTGGTAGTGTTGAAGCACTAAGAGCAGTGAATTACAGTAGTCGATATGACTTCAGGAGGAAATAACCAGCTTTCCTCGCATCTTCTCGGCTCGCAAACGGCTACCTTGTTTCTGACCGCAAGGAATTGTGATTATAGATATAGACAATGACAAAAATGACAAATTAATATTTAGTTTACCTGGAGACAATAATTTTCCTATGTTTGACACCACTTGATCAGGCTAAAGTAACGTGACAGAATACTTTGAAATCATTCACATTATAAGACGGTAACGTAGAAATGCCGAACGCTGGTTAATATCAAAGTGTTGTACTATGTGTAGGTAGTGTGAAAATACAAATCGAATAACATAAACCAGCTGTTGTGGTCTAGTGGTTACCACACATGTCTATGAGCTGGGAGACACAGGTTCAAATCCTGAGTCGGACCAGCACTGAGGGTCTTAAAAATAATTGAGGAGAAAGTGCTGCCTTTGCAATAATATTAGCAAATGGTAAGACTTTCGGATCTTCTCGGATAACGACCTTAAATCGTAGGCCCTCGGAACCCCTATCAATTAGGCTTCTAGCCTGTTGGGGTATTCCGTTCACCTAAAAGAATGATAAATCTAATAAACTAAACTAAACTAAACTAAACTAAACTAAACTAAACTAAGATTGGTGTACTGCTAAAATACTGAGTAAGAGGGCTAATGATTTGAGCAAACGCCCTTCATCAGAGAGTGAAACTAAAATGATATAAAAACCGCGTATCAAGCTTTTTTTAATGTGTAAGAGTTAGAGATACCAGGTTTTTATTTCACTTTACGTTTCACATACTGACGAAGGGTCTTCACTCGAAACATTAGACCTGTTACTCAGTATTTTGGTAGTACACCAACCTTTTAGAGTTTTTTATTTGTATGGTTATTAATTGAGCAGTATACTTAGAAAACACTTTTGAGCTCCAGATTAAAATCAAACTAGTAATTAAATAACAACAGAGCCTTAGGATAATTATAGTGGGATGGTCATTAATCATTATGTTAGTTAGTTTGTTTCCTTTTATTATTTAGATATTTAGTATTGTTCACGATAACACTCAGTACAAGGCTACAAGCACGGCGGAAGCAAACCGTATTTGGGGGGCTTGGGTACCAATCCTAAAAGTGCCTGGTTACATAGCTTCTCCATTTGATGAATATGCGAACAATGTACATATCTATATTGTAGGCAAACACTTGGTCATTGTCAACTCAAGCTTGAGCATTGATACTTAATTCCTTAATGTAGCCAGTGCTGACATTATATCAATGAAATGTACTGAAATATACTGAAACACAGGAAATTTCCATCCTGTTCAGTAAAAATATGGAATAAGATTATTAAAACTTCACTGGTGAAAACCCTTTCCGGATCCTTAAGATCCTCAAAGATCTTTACAGGACTTTAAAGATCATGGAAGAACCTTGAGGATCCTGTAATAGGGTGATCAGTATCTAACTTCTCTCAATAATAACAATGGTTAACCAAGTACTGAGGTAATGAGAATAAAGGAAATGATCATCAAAGGTGAACTGACATGTTTTTAAAACAACTTCTCCCAACTAGTACTATAAGAAACGTTTAGACACCATTATAAAATAACCGGAAGTAAATGAGCGAGTACACGCTGTCTGATTGGTTACTGAGCTCAAAACCCGTGCATTATAACTCAATAAAGCATAAGCTGACGTGATTCCTCGCGTAGATTTTGCCGTTTTTGACGGATTTTAAGTAGTTTAAATCACAAAAGAAAGTCAAAGAATAGCTGAATACAAAGCTAATCAAGGTACTAACACAACAGAATGTTTTAACTGCAACGTTGAGTGCATTTTCATCGCTAAAATCGCCAACGTGTTTTCATCATAGACTTCCTAGCAACGCACATAGCAACGTCATTTATAACAGGTAAATCTACATTTTTCATGGCTTTATTGTTAATTTAATGGCCGTTCTTTTATAAAAGAAATAAAAAACTTTGTCTTGTGTGATTATCGAGTTATAATGGCACTCACACTCGGCTATCGCCTCGTGTTTTACACGCCTCGTGTTTTACACGCATCTCTCGTGCCATTATAACTCGATAATCACACGCGACACGTTTTTTATTTCTTAAATAAAGGGGGTTAAAAAGATGCTTTCTTTGCAGAATCCTGTCCTTTTGTAATCCATGAGCCGTTGATTACTTCATATAAGCTAATAAGCATACTGTATTTCTTTACCTCCACACCATCACTTGTAGATTTATCAACAACATCATCATATTTCATACCAAGGTATGTCAATAAACTCCCAGCATGGTAATACAACTAACAGAACAAAAAATATCAATTTTTATTAAAATTACAATATCAATTTAGTAATGATGAAAAAACAAAAGACGCGAAATCATAAAGGACGCTAAACGTACAAATACCTGAACTTCTAAATTTTTATATCCAAAAATGATTTCACTTAAAAAAAATAGAAAATAACCATTAACACTAAGGATAAATTGAAGACAAAGAGAATATATAGGGGCCAGTTATGAAAAACTATTTTGACGAGCGCAATCATTGCGCTCGCCTATTTTTTCATTGATAGTCTCAAAGTTTCTCTCATAGGAATGGCGCGTCATTTTTTTTTGTCATTCTGATGATTTGTCATCATGATTTCACTAAGTGAAAATCAGAATAGTCGGAGCCCACAGCCGGAGAGAGAAGAAAACCCGACTCCGGCTTGTCTGACGGAAAAACGCCGGAGCTCCGACAGCATCCGGTGCACACACACAGCCTGTACTTCGAGTCCGGTGTACTTCCAGTCGCTGGCCTTCTCATCCTATCCCGTGTCACCGCAAGTGACGGCATTTCTTCAGATTGCCACAGCTTGAGTCGTCGATGTTCCCACCCAGCTTGTTGCCCATCCCTCACGTGGGATATGATCAACTCCCTTTGTGGGTCCGATTGTCGTGGCGCCATGCGTAGTTCCTGTCTCCGCTTCACGTGAAGGTTGCCCATTTTTGGCGTTGTCGCCGATGATTGTCCTGATGATATTACTGCCGATGGTGATACATCCACTCTTCTACATGGTCATCTTGGTGTTATTTCTACCGCTACATGTGATGCCTCCACTACCTCTAGGCTGTCGTCCTGTTGTTATTACTGCTGCTGTTGATGTCTTCACTCCTCCAGACGGTCGTACTGTTGTTCTTACTGCCTCTGTTCATGCCTCCAAGCCCCCATGTCATACTGGTGTTATTAGTGCTGCTGTTGATGTCTTCACAGACTTCACTCCTCCAGACGGTCGTCCTGATGTTCCTACTGCCGCTGTTGATGTCTCCATTGCCCCCAGGTCGTCCTGGTGTTATATTAGTGCTGTTGGTGATGTCTTCACTCCTCCAGAAGGTCGTCCTGATGTTCCTACTGCCGCTGTTGATGTCTCCAATGCCCCCAGGTCGTCCTGGTGTTATTAGTGCTGTTGGTGATGTCTTCACTCCTCCAGAAGGTCGTCCTGATGTTCTTATTACCGCTGTTGATGTCTCCATTGCCCCCAGGTCGTCCTGGTGTTATTAGTGCTGTTGGTGATGTCTTCACTCCTCCAGACGGTCGTCCTGATGTTCCTACTGCCGCTGTTGATGTCTCCATTGCCCCCAGGTCGTCCTGGTGTTATTAGTGCTGTTGGTGATGTCTTCACTCCTCCAGACGGTCGTCCTGATGTTCCTACTGCCGCTGTTGATGTCTCCAATGCCCCCAGGTCGTCCTGGTGTTATTAGTACTGTTGGGGATGTCTGCACTCCTCCAGAAGGTCGTCCTGATGTTATTGCTGCACATGCTGGTAATGTCGCCACTCCTCACGGAAGGCAAAACTACCATGACATCACGACCATTTAGTAAGTCACGATAGGCTAATGCTGTTCGGACTTAATATTAATGTCATAGGGTAAAATATGTAAATCTAATGCTGCCTCAGCCATTTTGCCGCGAAATATTAATGAGTTCCTTTGATGTGTTGGGGAGGTTTGACATTTTATTTAAATAAGACTCGAATGAACCAATGGAAATTTAGCCGATACTTTTGGTGGAGTTTGTACGCTTTTATGAATACGACTTTGGCAGGCATTCGTTTCGCCTCCCTCAACATTCTTCCACTCGCCCTCAATTCCCGTAACCTACGCGCCCTCTCTCCCACAAACAGGACGCCTGCAACACATGCTAACTGTTTCCTGATGTCTCCACCCTTCCACCAGTTCGTGATGGTGTTATTACTACCGCTGGTGTTGCCTCTACTCCTCCAGAAGGTCGTCATGGTGCCATTGTTTCCTGATGTCTCCACTCTTCCACCAGTTCGTGATGGTGTTATTACTACCGCTGGTGTTGCCTCTACTCCTCCAGGAGGTCGTCGTGCTGCCATTGTTTCCTGATGTCTCCACTCTTCCACCAGTTCGTGATGGTGTTATTACTACCGCTGGTGTTGCCTCTACTCCTCCAGGAGGTCGTCGTGCTGCCATTGTTTCCTGATGTCTCCACTCTTCCACCAGTTCGTGATGGTGTTATTACTACCGCTGGTATCGCCTCTACTCCTCCAGGAGGTCGTCGTGCTGCCATTGTTTCCTGATGTCTCCACTCTTCCACCAGGTCGTCATGGTGTTATTACTACCGCTGGTGTCGCCTCTACTCCTCCAGAAGGTCGTCGTGCTGCCATTGTTTCCTGATGTCTCCACTCCTCCACCAGGTCATCACTACATCACTAAATGGTTATTACTACCGCTGGTGTCGCCTCTACTCCTCCAGGAGGTCGTCATGGTGGTCGTGCTGCCATTGTTTCCTGATGTCTCCACTCTTCCACCAGGTCATCCTGGTGTTATTACTACCGCTGGTGTTGCCTCTACTCCTCCAGAAGGTCGTCACGGTGGTCGTGCTACCACTGTTCTCTGATGTCTCCACTCCTCCACCAGGTCGTCATGGTGTTATTATTACAGATAGTGTTGCTTCACTCCTCCAGCTCGTCACGGTGTTCTTGCTGCAGCTGTTAATCGCTCCACAAATATGATCTTCAGTTGGAACTTTCATTGGCAGACTTTTCATTGGAAGACTGTGTGACCAGTCATTCTCTCAAAAAAAAGAATGCCGGCCTACCTACCCTATTTTTTTCAAGATGTAACCAGAACCACATAATTGTCCTTAAAGTGAGATACAGTTGGCATGCATCTATTTACTTTTATAGTAGTGTCATCACATCTGTTTTGGAATACACATGCCAACTTTTCCACAGTAGTCTCCCTAAATATCTCTCTAATGACATTGAACGCATACAGAAACGAGCCATGAACATAATTTTCCCAGCCCTTACTTATAAAGAAGCATTGGAGAGGTCGGACGTCTCCACACTGAGGCTCTTTCACTTTAATCTATTATTGTTAAAGTAAATGAACACAAACTTGCAGATCTTTTACCCCCGTTGGCTAGTTCATACTCCGTAAGATTAAAGACTAATATACTTTTTAACGTACCTACTTGTTGTACCGATCGCTATTGCAAATCTTTAATATGTACATAGAGTATAATAGCGTTTTTTACTATTTATATATTCTAACTTAGTCTTTATAATCTAATAATTTATTAGTTACTTTTTATATTTTAATATCTTGTAACTCAATCACATATTTAATTCAGTCTTTAACTGCAATATATGGAGTTTTAATAAACGATTTATCTATCTATCTATATCTAACTGATTTCAAAATTATCTAATTAACTTCATATGAAAGCTGGCTATAGCCATGTTACATACCTTTCTCCAAATACTTGATGAGACATGTCCGGATGAAAATCACTGTCTTTATCAAATACATCTTTTTCAGTTTTAACTAACAATGAAAAAACTACAATTTACATTGCCTATGAAGCGAAAATTCTTATATGGTATTTTTGAATGGAAATATTCAAAACTAAGATTCTGTATTAAAATATTGTTTAAATAAATATAATCCATTGGAAAACCCCATTCCATTTACTCTTCTACCCTGATTTATGCGACAAATTATAAGGGGTCTGAGACGAGTAGTGACGTAATACTTTTGCAAACGCTATTGTTTACAGCCCGACCACAGGAATTTTGCTATTAATTATTAAGCTATTTATTATTAAGCTATTAATTATTAAGCAATTAATGAGCTATTAATTATTAAGCTATTAATAAGCTATTAATTATTAAGCTATTAATTATTAAGCTATTTATTACTATAAAATTAACTTGAGTTACTCTACCTTTAGTCACAGGCCTATTATATGCACATATTTCCGGCAGCGCGGAATTTGTCGCATAAATATCATCATGTTTGATGGTCGTGGGTAGATGGTGCCCTCGCAGTTGAGTTCGCAGTTAGTTGAAGACTGCGATTAAGGTTGGAGTGGGGTTAGGGCTTCGGTTATTTTATTTTATTTTATTTTTATTTTATTAGCTTCACCATTGTGCAAAAAAAAAACCACCAAAAAACAACCTAACATAGATTACATTATATAGTAATAAAACAATGGCAGGGTGACCGCAACAGCATAGCCAATTACTGCGGACCCAGAATTTAAAAGTATATTTATAAATAATAATAATAAATAATAGTTAGGATTAGGGTTAGATTGGGGATTTGGCTTTAGTTTGGATATATGTTTACGTCACGATCCTCAACTGCGAGGGTACCATCTAGCAACGACCATGTTTGATTGAGGTTTTGGAATGTAAGAGGACATGATATTAAGTTTTAAAGAGATATGGCAATAAAAATTATTTTTGCCTTTCTGATTAGCAAATTGCCTTCACAGAGTAATCCAAGCTAGTAAACAAAACGACTCTTGTGCAAAACAACATCACTAATTTCGACAAAAGACATTCCTGTTTTCCACCATGATTAGCCATCTTGGACAATTTTTCGATATGCGTGTGACGACAAGCTGTTAAAGTGAAAACGTTAGTCAGCCATAATTTCACGTACTATATATAGGTCTAAAACTTGATTTTTTTGTGAAGTTTCGTCATGTTTACCCTGCTTGTGACGCCATGTTAATTAGGTAAGGTATTAAAACAAGATGGCGGATAACAAGATTTTTATTTGTGCAAATTAGTGATGATGTTTTGCAGCAGAGTAGTTTTTTTTCAGTTGGGAGGGTTAGGGTTATGACCGTTTGTTTATCAGAAAGGAAACATAATTTTTATTGCCATATCCCATTGACAACAGAAACCTATTTTTAATCCTTCATCAGCAAAAATATCAAAGAAAAATTTTCGTTTTATATGCACTTTAATAGTTATAATTGAAAACCTAGTTTACCTAAAATGACCGTAATTAACAATGGTATTAGATTAGAAGCTATTTTAAATTCCCAGGAGCATAAAATTTTGTGCTTAACAACAATAGGTTAATTTCTAAAGGTCTCGTTTTTTTTTATACACCCTGTACAGTGTGTATAAAAAAAACTGAACCCTTAGAAAACGGTCTTATACGCCTGGAAAATTAAAAACACGGTTTTAATACACCTGGGAAATTAAGATAACTTGTAAACGTATGAAGGAGCATAACTGCAAAGAAACGTTAATATACAGTGTGTATCAAAAAAACTGAACCCTTAGAAAACGGTCTTAATACACCTGGGAAATTAAGATAACTTGTAAACGTATTGAAGGAGCATAACTGCATGAGAAACGTTAATATATTTAACATGTTTCTTTGCAGTTATGCTCCTTCATACGTTTACATGCAGTTATCTTAATTTCCCAGGTGTATTAAGACCGTGTTTTTAATTTCCAAGGAGTATAAGACCGTTTTCTAAGGGTTCAGTTTTTTTTTATACACACTGTACAGTATGTATAAAAAAACCGCTACCGGAAGCAACTGTGAATTAGCATTTTTTTCAAAGAACCCATTGTAATAGTTTGAAGGCTTAGACACCTCTGAGCAACGAATGCGTAAAACATAACTTGGATTGCATTCGTATTGAAAACTGCTTTCTCTCTTCTTGATTAACGCAGCGCTTGGACCAGCAAATTATGTCGGCCACACAAAACTTTTTTTTAATTTTACAAGTAACAACAATTATATGATCAAGCGCCTTGTCCTTCAACGTGTCCCCCATTTCTCGCAACACAAAGTACGCCTTTGCATATCGTGTATCGCATTTCTAATAACGTCAGGCTGCTGCCGTAAAACATTAACTTCGTTGATTACTCTCTGGCGTAACACAGCGATGTTCTGAGGTGGGGTAGTAAACACTTTACTCTTGAGATATCCCCACAGAAAGAAGTCACATGATGGTGTTAAGTCCGGCGAGCGGGGTGGCCATTCCACATTATGTTGCAACCCTATGACGCGGTTATTTCCGAACACTTGGTTTAGACGATCCCTAACTGCGATGAGGCGATGTGCTGGCGCGCCATCTTGTGCCCACCAAAGATCGCGAAATAATCCATTCCAATAATGATTTCCAAAATGCACTGCGAGATACGCAATGCCGTCCACATTTCCATCAAAAAAGTAGGGCCCCAAAACACGCCATTTCCGCAAAGTCCTGCCCAAACAGTCACTTTTTGACGAGAATTGTTCCTTTCGAAATTAAATTCTGGTTGATGACCTTTTGGTGCATATTCCCGTACATTTTGGGAGTTGACTTGTCCGTTCATGGTAAATGCTGCTTCGTCTCCGATGACAAAATTTGCCATAAAATTTCGGTTTTGGCAGTGCCGGATGAACCATTCAGAAAAACGTAATCGACGTGGCAAGTCGTTTGCCAATAACTCGTGTCTCACATGCACACATGCATTCGATACGGATACCACCGTAGGTCCAGTCTTGTTATCCTGTTAAAGCCTGAGGACGAAATTCCAGTAGGATTACGACGAGCACTCACATCCCTTGGATTTTGCTGGAGCAAACCTCGAACAGCATTAATATTTTGTGCAGATCGTGTGGTTCTTCGCCTGCCAGAATTGCCCTTGTTAAAGTTAAAACTAGTTCCATTGTTCCGATATTTCGCGACGTTGCGCAAAACCGTTGATTTGGCAGGAGGATTCCGACCAGGAAACGCTACTCGAAAAGCGTTAAGCACTGCGGCTATGCTGTGTGTTTCGATGTAACTCTCCACGATAAATACTCGTTGTTCTGTGGTCAGTTGAGCCATTTTTAATCGAATCGGATCAGTTATGCTCCTTCATGTGATTACAGGTTATCTTAATTTCCCTGGTGTATAATTTTTTTTTTAGGTCTCTTTAAGAATGCTAATTCATTTTCTAAGGGTAGCGGTTTTTTTTATACACCCTGTACACCTGTACAGTGTGTATAAAAAAAAACTGAACCCTTAGAAAACGGTCTTAATTATGACTCCTGGGAAATTAGAAACACGATCTTATACACCTGGGAAATTAAGATAACTCCTAATCGAAACTCCTATCAGTTTGATCAAAAATGGTTCGATTTACCACAGAGCAACGAGTGTTATTGTAGTAACTTAGACCCAGACTCACTGTAAAAGCCGCACTGTAAAACGCTTTTCGAGTAACATCCTCCTGTGGGAAACATCTGAATACTGGAACTAGCTTTAACCGTAACAAGGGCAATTCTGGCAGGCGAAGAATCACACGGGAAATATTGTGAAATATTGCTCATGCTGTTAGAGCTCCTGCGCCTCCAGCTAAGTCCGAGGTGTATAAAACCATAAAACCATATTTTTATACGCACCGTAGCTCAGAGATGTCAAGGTGACAATCGGTTGTTTGAAAGGTGACAATAGGTTGTTCAGGTTTTTTTTATACACACTGTAAATAGCATTAACGCGCTCCGCTATTGGCTGATAATTCATGAATTATTAATGAGGTTGAGAACTTTCGTTCTCAGAGTTTTTAGAAAATCATTAGGATAGTTATTTGCCTTTTTTCGAATACATGCTTTCGCTCACTTTCCCTTGAATGGGAACTAGATAGGAACGGACTTCTTATGGGGTGGTGAGGATCAAATGAAAGATATTTGTCAGTGTGAATTTTGCATCTAATTTTGCGTGGTCTGAATTTGTTTGACGATTTAATCTAAAATGCTAAACATTCATTCTTTTCACGTTCTACTATGAATTGAATTGAAGGCTCTATTGAGTTCAAGTGGTTCAAAATAATTCTTCATTCTTGGATACCGCGGAAATGACATCATTGACGTATCGTTTCCAAAAGAAAGGCTTCACTGGCGCTGGTGCTGATATGCTCTTTGTTCAATGTCTTCATCACTAACTTAGCAATCACAGCAGAAACGGATGAACCCATAGCTGTGACAAAAACATGTTGATAGTAGTGCCATCATACACAAAACTAGTTGTGTTTCGACAAAAAGACAAGAGTTCTATTAGATCCTCAACAGGCAACGATGTTCTTTGATCCAAAGTAACAACCTGTCTTAGTCTTTTGTCAGCAATTGTGATAGCAAGAACAACAGGTATTTTGTGGAACAGAGAATTAACGACGTCAAACGATACCAATTTATCATCCGTTTTAAGAGTAATATATTCTTAATAAAATCTGCATATTCAGGGTACACAGTTAACAAACATGGCTTTTAGCCAATCAGAACACACCTTTTTCAAATGTTATTTTATAATTATAGTCTACAAATGCATTTTAACAATAATCGCGATGTCATTATCACGCTTCCCCAAATTGGAAATAAACTGCATCATCCATCTATTTTCAAGTTCTAAATATTCTCATTGATTTTGGCTCAAAGAAAATAATTAACATGCAGCAAGCTTGCCTTCAGAAATGGCTTCTCAGTCTTTGTGCATTTTGCGCAAAATATCAAGTTGTTCTGTTAAACCACGGCACATAATAATTGCTTCACCTCCCCCTTTGGAAATTTGTCCCCATATTTCCTTTGATTATGGACCCTAGGGGACTGGGCAGGACAATTAAGTCCCCCCCCCCACTTTTCTTCAAGACCAATTTTGAAATTCTTCTAAATCCGGTGAGAAACGCTTGTGGGGGACATAATACTTTGGGTTAGTTTTTCAGGCATGTTTGGGATTAAAGTTTGTCGGCTTAGTTTTAGGGTTAGCACTACCAGAAACAACCATTAAATTAGGTGGAGCACTTCTGTTGGAAACCAAGCTATTGATGTGTGCGATGACATCATCATTTTGTCCCCCCACTTCTCCAGGTCTGGCAACGCCACTGCCCTAGGGGCGCATATTTTTTGTGGGAACATATTGGGGGACTCATAATGAGTTTTATTTTAGTTTTACTTTAACTATTTTTTCCTCAGCAAAATAATTGCCAAAATCTATGATTTGCTGATTTGCCTCAGTGATGCCTTTGCAATTATTTCTGCCAAGTAGCGTGATGAAAATCACTTCTGCACTTAAGGATTTCTAAAAGACAACTGTCACTCTTGAAATCACTTTGTTAATTGTATATATGTAACAAGGGTGGCGCCAGAGGGGGCTAAAGCCCCCCGTCAGGGAACCGTAGCTCCCCTGTCGGGGGAAAAATTAACAATTCGTTGGGGAAGGAGCTGGAAGAAAAAAAGGGGAAAAAGGAAAAAAGGTTCGTCTTTTGTTTTAGAATCGTAAAATTTTTTTACGCATTAACAAACGTTTCGCTAAACAACATCAAAGGTAATCAACTTTCATCTCTGGCACAAATCTATCACCTACATGTATGTATGTGTTGTTTCGCGTGCTCACTGTCATATAGTTTTTGCATGAATATTATTGTTAGAGTTAGTTTTGTATAAGTAAGGAAATATTGACTATAAAATCATGATTTTCACTGTTTTTTATTATTTTTTTTGTTAAAACTGCCCTAAAATGCAGGAAATAGCATTTCAGAGGCTTAGAAAATAAAAAATTCCCTAGGGGGAGCATGCCTCCAGACCCCCTTGTCGAGGTGGACTTTAACCCCTGCATCAGAGAGTTCCTGGTGTAAGCAATTCAAATGCGATGGCAAAAGTAGCTTCTGTATTGTTTGAAAAACAACACTTGATAGTTATTATACAGAAAGAAATGCTTGATTTGAATTTTTTTAAAAAGTAGCAGCCATGATCAACAAATTGTATGAAAGGTTGATTTAAGGCAAACAACTCAAACAAATAAGTACCACATAGTTTACCAAATAATTTGAACAAGCAAAGTGTCTTCATTTCATTTCCAAGGGGAACCTGTTAATAGTAGTATCTTGTTTTAATCAAACAGTTTTGATTATTCCACAGTAAAATGTACATAGTGCAGGGACGTGAACATCAAATCTGCTTAGCCTCAACTATAAATCTGTTAAAAACTCAAAAAACGTTTCATGTAGTTTTTACTTGAAAAAATGTATGTGGTTTGCACTTGGGCAAAAGACGTGGATGCAGAGGTCTTGTTGTTCAAGCTAGCAAGATGTACTGATCGGCCAGTTTATACTGCAGATATAGTTTTGTTTAATAGTACATATATGTATATACTATTTTAAAAATACATTGTGTAAATTCAATATTGACGTACATAGTATTTGTAATTCAGAAAGCGATTTAACACAGCATTTGTGAAGAAAATTAAAATGTCTAAAGACAAGTACAACTACAGGTTTTGCCTTGACATCTTTGCCAAGGCAAACCAGAAAACTGTGAACTTGCCTCAGCAATTGCTGAGTACTGAGGCAAATATTGAGGACTGGAGTTCGAACTAGAACAGGTACACTGTTCAGGTTGAGAACCAATAGTTATGGCTGAAACCTTGCAAGTTCCAGGGCATCATCTTTACTGGGGCCTTTTTAAATGTTTGGAGCTATGTCCCCAAACACAGGGCCGGATTAACGTCGCGCGAGGCCCGTGGCAGATTTTCAGCACGAGGCCCCCGTACCCCCCCCCCCCGTTATGAAAACCTAACTAATTGAATTCAAAGACACAAAATTGTTAAATAATCGTTTTCAATTTTATCCGCAAATCATCGCAATATCGATTGTGTCAACAAGTATAAACAGGATCATATAACAGCTCAGCGCAACTAGAGCTTACATGCATATTGCATATTTTCCTGGGGCCAAGCCTAGGGGGCGAGGCCCTTAAATGCGCGAGGCCCCTAAATGTGCCAGGTCGCTAAATTCGCGAGGCCCCTAAATGTGTGAGGCCCCTAAATGCGCGAGGCCCCTAAATGCGCGAGGCCCCTAAATTCGCGAGGCCCCTAAATGCGCGAGGCCCCTAAATTCGCGAGGCCCCTAAATTCGCGAGGCCCCTAAATTCGCGAGGCCCCTAAATGCGCGAGGCCCTTAAATGCACGAGGCACCTAAATGTGCGAGGCCCCTAAATTCGCGAGGCACCTAAAATGGGCATGTCCCAATAGAAAATGGGCGTGTCCCAGTAAAAATGGGCGTGTCCCAGTAAAGCGCGAGGCCCGTGGCATATGCCGCATCTGCCACGTGGTTAATCCGGCCCTGCCCAAACATTTACAGTTCCTACACTGAGCACAATGCAGGTTGTCTCTCTGCATTGACAAATTATGCATAATTTTCAGTCTTAATAGGCCAAATATCTCAATATTTATGAGGCAGGATAATCTTTTCTATTAAAGTGACTGAATGGTTCTTTGAACATCAAAGTTTTCATGAAAGTACACTTTCCCACCCTTCTACTGCAGACACTAAATAGTAGATTATTAATAATTTTTTCAATAATTTTTAACACCAATTACCTGCTGCATGTTGTTTCTGTCTGCATGTTGTTTCTGTTACGTGCAACACATTCACAATTTGTATGTAAATGTGAATAATATACCTGTATGTAGTATATTCACTGATGTATTGAATGTGAGAGTAGACAGACCGAAGCATTGCTGATATATATATAGTGATTGTCGTATAAGCATGCTGCCAACCAATACATCATAATTTGTAATGTCGGTAGCAATCAGAAGTATGAGTGACAATCACGATAGCTTGTAGATGTTGGAAATTATCAAATTCACTGGTAAGTTTACAATGTTATGAGATTCATAATGTAGATCGTGTGTCTCTATCCTAAATAAACCAGAGCATTGTAACAAAAATACTTACCTAATTTAAAGTGAATCGACAAATTTGCGTCACACTTGTATTCTTCAAGCAAGTTATTTGTCAATGAAACTGTATATAAAAATATCAATATCAAATAGGTTGTTCTTTTATTATAGTTTTACCGTAAAACCATACATAAACAAACTGTTTATAAAAGCAGTAAATAATGCTCTACTTGCCTGCCATAATAATAATATTGTGGTCAATATTCTTCGTTTCCGTAAATTCATAATTAGGTGTGATGCTGACAGACACTTCGGCAGACGATTCGAATTGTCGCCGAGGTCTTTTTTTCGGGTCGTCTTTACTAGATCTTCCTTTGTGTCTACCAGCAGGGAAATGATTCAAAGACATGGTATCATATCTCAGCTAACGTCATATCAAATAGGATCGGCAACTGCACAATACAATGCCAATTTTTCAAGCTTTACACTCCTTATTCTAAGCATCAAAACTGATTGAACCCCTACTGTATATAATAACTATATATAACCCATAGCTGTGAATGTATGATGTCTGCAATTTAACAAATAACTGCTAACCCCAAAACAACAAAGACCCTAACCCCCGCCTAACTATCACCCTAATGCTAACACTGTTATTAGTGTAAAGTAATATTTTATGCACTCCGTGGCTCGACGGCTCCGTGGAGCTCCACGCCCTTTCATCTCACTGAGGAGCCTCTTTCCTGTTCAGTTGGGTTTCTTGTGTGTTGTATCTGTTACACAATCTCCAACAGTCTCCATCATAAAATCGGCGGGGGTGATTCAGTGGCGGCACTACGCACTACGGGCCTACGGCACTTTTGAGTAAAATCTAAAGATCACAAATCACTTTTTTTGTAGTGTAATCTATTATTTTTAAGAAAATATTATTAATAATAGCACCATTAATAAAAAGAGGCAGTTTGCCGGATGGGCTGATGGGCCCCGGTGCGGCGCACCGTTTCCACACCCGTAGTGCCGCCACTGGGGGTGATTTGCAGAATGCAGATTGCAGAACGCACGACTACAGTAAACCAATAAATTAGTCATTGGATTGTAAGCAACCTCAAAACAACAAAGATCCTAGTCTCCTCCGCAGGCAACTCTGAAAACATTGCTCATACAGCCTTGGAAGCGATTTGACTTGGATAAAAGAAGCCACAGAGTTGCATGCGGAGGAGGCTACTAATATACCATGGCGGATATTTATTCGCATTGATCAATTTTATATTTTCATCTGATTTTTCATCATCGTTCTAATTCGGCTAAAGAACACACATATCGAAATTTAAGCCAATTTGGTGAACTATTTCCTACTTTTCTAAACACGGTGATTTTGGTTCACTGGCTTAGTTGGCTATTATAAACACTTCAGATCAAGGGCGGCGGAAGTGACTATATAGGATAGAAAATTAGGCCCAAAAACTAATGTTCAGGACTTCAGGATGTATTAAGAGTAAATTGATATACATAAAAGGAAGATTTTATTAAAAACGATTAAAACATCCACAATAATCAATAAGAAAAGCTGTGTACATATGAAAGCTTGTGTAATCTACGTAGATTGTAAAATTTTGTGATTTTTTCTCTTTATATTTCCCTGAAAACTGGCCCCAAAACGCAGGAAATCCTGTTTCCGAGACTTTCTAATACAACATTTTTCCGGGGGCGAGGGCAGAAAGGGATCCGGTCCCCCCCCCCCTATATTTAAACTGTTCCGCCGCCCTTGCTTCAGATTATACGCGTTTGTAAAATCTCGTGTAGATGAAGCCCGTAGGTACCGTAGATTACCTTAACTATTAAGTAGCTTCTCCTAGCCTCTATATTCGTACTAATACAATTGAGAAAAAAAAACCATTAAATTTAGCAACGCTTTTCCTGGATCTAATATGATGAGGATTATGAACTCGGGTGGTGAATAATAATGAGTGCAGATGGTAGAACGCAGGGTTAGAAAACTCATTAGGCGGGGGAGTTAGGGTTAGTATATTAGCCATACAGTAGTTCCAAGAGTAATATCATCACCGTCGTCGTTCTGTTTTCATGATTTTCAACGCCAAAGGAGCAGGCAACTCTTGGATTCATTTGAACTATGCTCGCTGTAGAATTAGATGAAAAAGTTTGCTCAAATTGCGGCAAATTGTCTTTCCGAGCTTCTAGATTCAAAATTTTCCGGGGGAGGACCCCCGCACCCCCTAAAAATGCGCTCACTGATTACCTGCTTGTCGACGTCAGCCCCCCCCCCCCCTTTAAATCCGTTCCTACGCCTCTGTTATTCTTCATTATTCTGCCTTCATTATTCTTCATTATTCGAACGTCTGTACGCAGCCTATTATTATTCATAAAATGATGAATATCAGCTTTGACAAAACAAAATGAAATGATGATAATCATCATTCTGCAGGAAACTGAGAAACAAATTGAAAATGCATCAACCTGCGCCATTTAGTATCCCTTAGAATGTCGATGATTATCATTTCCAATTCATTATCATTTCAGCTGTTCATCATTCTATGGTGTGAGACTGCGTTGGCGTGGGGCTTTTCGAGTTTTTATTTTTATTTGATTTATATCAATATATCTCATGAAAACTCATGTAACCCAGTTTAAAGTTAAAAACGGCTGCTGAATCAGGAGATAGCTTGCCGTTGACTTATCTTATTTCAAAGATGGCGGAGTATTGAAACATCGCTTTGTCGTAATTCGGAATATTTATTTTAATTTTTTGGTGATTTATTCGACATAACAGTTACTGTTATCGTGTTATTTTGACTGAATCAAGGCACCATAAAGTTGATTTTGTTACTAATGCTATTGGTATACGACATTAACGACAAATTCTTTGGTTCATGAATAGGAATGTACTTAAAAAATTTCCCGCTTTAATCAGTTGTACTTCATGTCAGCAAAATATAAAACGGCAAGGGTTAGTCAATATTTTCCCGTAATGCCCGCGGAAAAACCTTTTTTGTTGATTTGAACACAAATAGAAGAGAACTAGAAAAATACGTTACGCAACAACCCCTCGCCTGTTTTGTAAATTATAAGAGCAAACTGAAACTGAAAAATATTAAAACTGTCATCGTACGAGCACTTGCCTTGCCAGATATTTTATCAAATTTCGTGCGCGATTTACCCGGTAGTTTTCAACCCCGGGATGACGCTCTCGTGTAATCGCGAGAAAATGTCATACCGCTCAACAGGGCTGAAATTTAACCCTGGGGTTGGAACTCCGTCCATGCAGTGGCGTCGCCAGACCGCAGACATTGCTACAACTTGACGAAATGGCTTGGAAACCAAGCATAATACTCCACGTAATTTAATGGTTATTTCTGGTAGTACTACTAAAACTAAGTCACGAACTTTAATCCCAAACATGCCCGAAAACCTAACCCAAAATATTATGTAACACCCATCTACCCCTCTCCCCCCCCCCCCCCCCCCCCCCCCAAGCGTTTCTAGCCGGATTTAGCAGAATTTTAAAATTGGTCTTGAAGAAAAGTGGGGGGACTTAATTAGTGGGGACTCATGATTACATGGACGGCCCTGCGTCTACGTAATCATACAGCTGCCCCTGGATAATGTCCCTTTATTATATAGATATTGATGAAATAATAAGTTTTCTCCTATTCAGAAAAACATGATATATTTCATGTGAAGGTAAAAATGATATTTTTACTGTGAGCATGCGTGCCAAAGATATCATCTCGCGATGAGAATATTTATCGTTCACTTCGCCAGTCACTCGTGAGAAATATTACCAACACTTGATTGGTTTTAATTATTACACGCCTTCACTCGAGTTTATAAATGAGGGTACAAGTTTTAACAATTATATTGCATGAGGACAGAGGTGAAAGCATGATATCAAGAATTATCAAGGCCGAGATCTGTTTTCTGCCGAAGACTTTATTATGCATAAGAAGTGCTAAAGTAATGCGTTGGTGAATCTTTGCGAAGAACCCGCCATTTTCACATTTTCTTTCGGCGTAAACGAGCTGCCAACAGCAAGCTAGCAACGAGATATTGGAATAATGATGTCATACTGTAGCTACACTTTTTGAGCCATAATATTGGAACATTGACGTCACATGAAGCTGATGTCACGAATTAGCTGTATGGCAATAGCCAATCAAAATAGAGATAGAGTAGAGAATGCATAAATTTACTGTTAGCTATGTTACCATCAAGGTTTTGTTGTTTACACTGAGCTTGTCAAAAAATACTGAAAAATAAATCATATTAATTCTGAAATTCAGCAATTCAAGGAACTACTATACTGAAAAAGTAGAAAATATCTTTACATTACAAACTACTACAAATATTCACTGAAAAAATGATTCTGGAAATAAATGAACATCAGTTAAGTTAGGACATATCTGTGTGATACGCATTAATGTCATATCTGATAATGGATAGCAACGATAAAGTGATAAACGTGTCAGTTGAGCACATCCTTCAGCCATACGTAGAATAAAACCATCCACTTCATATCGGGCAAAATGTTCAAATTCAAACAGTTCAAGTTGTGAACAATGTCTTGAAATGACATAGAAGATATTATCAGTCACACCACCAGAACGTAGTAAGCCTATTGATAACTCTACAATTGGAACCTTTTCCAGAAATTCCCGAATTCCTGAATTCGTTATTTTGCGCATTCTTTTTAGATTAATTGATTTCAATACTTCACAGTTATCTGCAATAATGTTCAGACCATTATCAGTGACTTTCTCACAACCTTCCAGGCTTATTGTTGTCAGCATTTTGCAATTCTTCACTAAAGATTCCAGACCAAAATCTTGAACTAATTTACATTTGCCTAAATTAATGATTTTAAGATTTTGACAATTTTTTCCGATGTAAATAAGGGAACCGTTGGAAATCCTTTTACATCCTTCCACATTGATATTCTCCAATGCCGGGCAATAGGTGACAATTTCCTTCATTCCTTTATCTCTGATCTTTATTCTGCTTGAAATATTTAAACTTCTTAGTTTTGGGCAATATCGCGAAACATATATTAAACTTTCATTCGTCACTCGACGACACCTCTGTCCTGATAAATTAAGGTAGCGAATACCGTTTGTTCTTCTTAAGATGTATTTCACTGACTTATTACAAACCTTTCTCATATTAATATCTTGAGAAAGATCAAGGTTAATCCAGAAGCGACCATCATGACACAATCTTCGCCATCTTTTACATACAGCTGACGTCTTCATTAGGTCTTTTAGTTTGAGAAATGAAAATACTTGCAGAAGAACTTGATCAGGTAAATAATTAATTGTTGATTTAAAGACATCAGCTTTTCCATCTAACACCTTTATTTCTTGGTTTATGGCAGAACTGTGAAAAAAGGATTTTATCGATATAAATATAATTGATGGAGGAATCCGAACCAGCTTGCAGCTTTAGGGGAGATCCCACAAAGTTCACACCTGTATTTGAGCACTCTTCATCTTCTTCTTCGTCCATGAATATACGTAAGTACTCTTACTTAAGTATTTTTCGACACATTGGAGTTATTTTATTTTTCCTTTTCATATTATATCCAGTTCTTTTGAGAACTTAGCAGCTTTAATATTTGTTCTTACAATAGATTATTTAAATCAGGCATATATTCATTAATTGTTCTTCAATTCAGCTAGTGAATTCGGCAGGATGCAAATGACCCACTAAAGCATCAGGATCTAATTCACCGTCGGTTCGTCCTATGCATTTAATTCATTGTTTACAGTGGAAACCACATGTCAGAGATATAAATCTCTAAAAGATTGGTGTGCTGTCGAAATAATGCGATGGAAGAGGTTTAGCATAAATCCAACCTGGAGCCGAGTAGCGACAATAACTAGAATTTTAAGTTTACATTCTTGCTCTACTGCCTTACAGTATTGAGCACTTTTTGTTCTTAGTTAGCACTTTTTCTCAATACTTTTAAATCTATGGTATTGCAATCCAAATCACAAGTAGCATGGCCAAAAATCAAGGACATAATTTGACTTCGAATTTAATGTAGACTAATTTACATATCAGTAGCTAGCTACCTCTCTAAATTATTGACTTTACGTTTATCTCATGACGAAGGGTCTTGAAATGTTGAATTTTAATTTTCTCTGTAAACATTGTTCATAGTTTTGCTGCACAATGAATCACTGGATACGAGATAATTATAGATGATATATTCTGCCATAAGAAAATGATTTACGGAACTTTAATTTGCATGTATTTAATAGTTTTTAAAACAATCTTTTGATTCAAACCTCATGTCTTCGCTATCCTGTTCTTCGCTGCCATTTCTTGTTTGTCGTCTTGACAACAAAGCAGATAGACGTCGTAATAAAATATTTCCCATAATGACATGAAAGTTAAATAAGAATACCTTGCATATACTACTTTCACTAATATTTAAAACGACATTCTTAGGCATCAACTGGTTGTTTATGCTCACCGCGTCTCTCTTCATAGCTACACGCAAAATAACTAAAAAATTAAATTATGGCTAATTGTTGACCAATCATTATTGTCTATTAATATAATATCCCATATTGTTTATAAAACATCTCAAACCAACCACCAAAACATACATCATCAAGAACACTTCCAAATATTCAGTTTCTACTTATGTTTTGTCCTGGTTATATGATGTCAAAATTGTCAAATGTAGCCTCAAACATTTTCTATTCTTGAGTTTTTGGTTATAATTTTATTTTCTTGAATCTTTAGCTAGCAAGCTAGATGAGTTATTAGCATTTTTAAGTTCATTTCAATAATTTATATCAACCACCTGTTAAATATTCATCACATTGCATTAATATGAAGTAAACTAAATAAAGCAAGTCTATTCATTAAACTACATCTTGACAGAATGATTTTTAAAGTATTGCTCAGTTATGAACTCAACTATGACATTTTATAACATTTATGACTGATTTATAACATTTTGGAATATCATCAACCTTGACATTCACTCATGGTCATTGTTAGGGCTGCTTTCCATGTTGGGGGTAGAAAAGGTGGACGAGGGGTTATTGTGGAACGTATTTCTAGTTAGATATCTGCAGGTGTGTATTTTTTGCTATGCTTTAATTTTTATCTATAAGGAGGCACCATTATTATATAGTTTTCAGCTTTGCGCCCGCGATTATGCTTTCGTTGGTCAGTTACATTATTTTAATAGAAGTCCTCGCGGGTTTTATTAGGACTAGTGGAAAGTAAGGAAGATAATCCCGGAGAAAAGTTTTGAATTTTTGATTCTCTGAAAGAGTATTTTCTCCAATTTGAGGGCACTTTTCTCGTTTTTCAGCCGCGGCAGTGTGCGGGACTTGAAGTATTTAATTACGGTTAAAGTAATAAAGATTTTCCAAATTTAGACCACGTGGATATCTCTCCCGCGCATAGGAATGCGTTGCACGAGGGCAGAAGAGAAGGAAGGAAAAGCAATTAGCCACAAAACCAAATGTATTAGGTATATTAAAGTTGAATATACAAGATAACGTTTAGACAATGCCCGGACTGCATTGCTCAACGAAGAACAACAATGAAATCCCAGATTAATTCCCTCAATGAGAACCGTTATAATGTCATTATGTTGCATTCAAATATTAGAATAATTTTAAGACAGCACCATTTTTGCCCGAATGACAAGACCATTTTTGCCCGAATAGAGCTAATTTTTCTCCACATCAATGCACTGGAACTCAAGGCTCATGCACACCTGGCCATCCAGGCATTTACAAAGCATCGGGAGACAGCGCCAGATCACATTCATTTGCGCATCGACAACAGAACCGCGGTTACTTACATCAACAAGAGGGGCGGCACTCACTCCGCCACCCTGTCAACAACAACTCTAAACCTGTGGTCCTACATCCTAAAGATCTTTTCCTGCAGGGTTACAGCAACACACATTCCCGGTGTACTCAATGTAGATGCCGATATAGCTTTCCGCCAATTCAATCCCAGGATAGAATGGACCTTGAATACTCAGATCTTTCAACAGGTTTTAAAACGTTTTTACTTACCAGAGATCGACCTCTTTGTATCGAGATTGACCCACTGAGTAGAAACTGGGTATCCAGACCCAGGAGCAACAACAATCGATGCCTTTCTCCAGGATTGGAGCAGGTGGATGTGCTTGATACACCCCCAGTTGGCCTCTTACTCCAAGTAATCGGAAGATTCGGGACGACAAAGCCATGCACAGCCACAGGCCTGTTGATATGTTGATAGCCCCGAATTGGCCCAACCAAACGTGGTACCCACAGCTGGGCTGTGATGCTAGTGGATTACCCATTGCTTTTTCCCAATACAAAATCTTTGGTGTTCCTATCCCATTTGATTCTATAAGGTCCGCCATCCACTGCGGGCATCGCTTAACTTAACAGTATGACCAGTATTCGGAGACGTTTCGAAACAGCAGGCTTTTCGCCAGATGTCATCAACATTCTGCTGGACACATGGGTAGAATCAACCCAGAAGAGATATGCAGGTCCTTGGAGGGCCTGGGCAGATTGGTGCACAATACGTGGATGGTGTCCCCTTTCAGCGCCTGTGACAGCAGTACTCTCTTTCCTTGCCACGTTATTGAAGGAGAGAGATTTAGAATACCGGACTATCACAGTGTACAGATCAGCTATTTTGTAGACGCATGATCCTGTGGGCTCAGTTCAACTGGGTCAGTTACCTTTGGTCTCTAGCTTTATGAAACGGGTGTTCAGGGCCAATTAATTACCAAAGCGTAAATGCTGTTGTACATGGAGTGTTTCTCAAGTACTTTCATTCTACCGATATCAAGAACCAGAGAAGTCACTGTCCTGTTAGCACAATGGCTTCCACAGCGAGAGACCATGAACTGGCAGCCTTGGATCTTGATTACTCCTTGACCAAGGAAAATTATTGGGAGTTCACTATCTCAGAACATGTGAAGAACTCCAAACAAGGTCACCCACCACGGAAGTCCTTCTTTCCTGCATTTCCTCAAGACAACAATATTTGTGTTGTGAGGACTTTGGTTGCCTATACTAAACGGACAAAACTATCCAGAAGTAAACATCTAGTCTCTTTTATTGCTCCTCACGGTAAGATACTTACCTGACGAGGGGAGCTATAGTTCTCCAAACTCATGTGAAAACTGATACGAACAATACAGTCCCCAACTAATCATGGCAGTGCCTCAACTGTATATTTACAGAGGGCTCATTTGGGTCTTCATTAGGCAAGCCATGCCTATCCGGCTACAACCATTGATATCATACCTCAGCAACGACACTCATTCAGATGATATATACGCAGACGGCCGCGCGCGCTGCGATCTGCACTAGTATTGTTCGTATCAGTCTTCGCAGGAGTTCGGAGAACTGCATCTCCCCGTCAGGTTACCTTTCAGGGAAAACTTAGTTTCCTACGACTGAAAACATTGATATAGGTATTCCTGCACTAGACGAGCGCCTCAACACGCTGCAAGCTGTTCGGGAGGCCAAGCCATAAAACAAAAGGCCAGTCTCCAAAAGGAACTGGAGAGTTCCCGGGACATATTTAAGTTCTTAATTGGTATGGAAAGACAAAAGTTGGAGGACCAAAGTACATGCTCTCTCCTGTCCGTCTTTTGGCTCCTCAGGAGCATTAAACTAAAACTAATAGGAAAGTTGCGCTCAATGTTCATCGAAGCGGGTTGACAAGAAATCCAGCAGCTCATGATAGCATCAAAACGTACCTGCGTCTCATACGAGAAGAGCAGGCTCAGGCCAGAATCAACCTTAAGCAAGCCGTTCCGCTATTTTTTGACAAGCTGCTTAAGCTGTGCACCCATCTCAAAACGTTTGTCTTCTCTCCTGAATGTACACCCAGCCAACGGTACATTATTGCTAGGGATCTAGCTTTCTTTTGTCTGGAGTTTAATATCGGGGACAGAGCTTCCGACATTGGCAGAGTCCTCACAAAGGAAGTTGCGCGTTTCCCCAGGAAAGACGGCTTACTTTTCAGACACATAGGAGGTGCTACCAATACCTTTATGGTCAAGAGGTGTGTTGCTAATTTGGAGCTATAGCATAGCTAACTTAAGCTATGCGACATAAAGAAGATCAACCTACGCGATGGCTACCTTTTCCGAACACTTAACAGCACAGGAGGGTATCATCCTTACCATACACCAGATCCGGAGTGGCAAACTTTCTGGCGCACAATCTGAATAACGCCGGCATCAATATAGTGGTGAAACGATGCACAGTTTCCGCAGCGGATGCTCAATTACGCTCTTTCTCCTGTGTGTCTCCGGAGAAGTACCAAACCGGAAAAGTCGTGAATGCCGACCGCGTGGCATCTACATTGTCCGGCAGCACCGCAGCCTGTTCTAAGGAGTCATCAACCGAAACTGCTATTGCTGGCAGAAATTTTAGTATCAATAACGAGATTGGTAATATCCAACAAGCAAAGAAACGTTAGACACCGTCCCGAATGGTCTCGCTGGGCGTTGGATGGTAAAGCTATCAGGTCAATAGAATGCGACAAAAGTTCAACCAGATTCCACGAATCTTCGTTTAAGGTGGCGTCCAAATCCGATAGGACACGTGACGGACCATCCGCGGGATTCTCTTTGGACGGGATATAGCGGGGTGCCAGACTTGGGTTTCTCACAGAACTGGAATATGGATTTTAGCTTGGTTGAAATGATGTGGGATTTGGACACCTGTCTTTCTCAACTTGCTGCGAGAGCTTTATTGTCCACGCGAATATATGTCTATCTTGGCGTTGTGGGCCTGTGCAGGCAATTGTTGTCGAGGTTCACGAGCGATAGGGGGTTAATACTTGGATGGATGACCATCTGGGAATAACCTCGTGTTGATTCACGAGTTTGGAACTCATGTGAGCAGAGTTATTAGTTGATCTCTCCCGTGCTTTGAGGGTTTTCCTCCGGGGTCTCCGGTTTTCCTCCCTCAGTAAAATCAACACTTAGAGCTGTGCTCCGTGGTCAGACATGGGTCGTATGGTGGCAGCCTGCGGCGCCTTTGACATACCTTCGACTCGGCCACGTTCGAACTAAACAATTTGTAAAGACACACGTCTGTTGTGTCTGTTAATAAGATCATTAACGTCCCAATAATCCCGCGTTTCAACCGCAGCTGTGCCGTCGTGCAACAAATATGACCACAGTCAAATTTTGGCGTTGGTGGACTTGCTTGCCTATAGGAAATAGCTAGATACATGTATACTATAACAAGGCGAAGGATGTGGTTTTTCCGACAAACTTCTGCAGGTTCTTTACCGAGACAGATTTATTTTTAAGAATATCTTCCCTCAGCAATGCGAATTTGAAAGCCGCAATTGTCTCACGTGACGGTCGTCGATGTATATTGTGAACAGGGCACCCCTATAAAGACCTTATGAAATGTGTGGCTGCCAAACCAATAATATGGTACACGAAAGCGCTAACCTTCCAACCAAAAGGGAGAGTGGCGTATAGGTAAAGTACTATCCCTGTCATTCTAGTGCAAAAGAAGGGGAAGCTGCATGGATGGATGGAGGCGCACGTGGTCGTTCAGCTTTTACCGTCGAAAGTCGGTCTGAAAATCGTCGGCCTCCAATTATCCAACAGTTGAGGAAATGCTCATCGTGGCACATGCGCGGCTTCGATGGCTCGATTGTAATGGGCATGGCCAAATGAGGTCGTTGATATGACCCTATTTTTCCAGAGTGTTGAGGGAACCGTTATGAATCCTCTCCATAATAATCTTGGAGATGAAGTCAGAAAAAGCTGTACACTGCAAAAAATGCACTTTTGAATTTGCGTAGAACTACGCAGATTTTGAGTAAAGCTACTCAATATTTGAGTAAAAACAGCAGTTTTTTTAGTAAAACCAGCATTAAAGCGAATGCTCCAACTTCATGGTTTTAAGCAGATTATCAAACAACCCACAAGAACAACATCTAGGACAAGATCTTTAATTGATATCATAAGTATCACACATGAAAGAAGGATTCCCAAGCACATTGTAATTGCAAATTCCATCAGCGATCACGATATCTCACCGGAATAATAAGAAAAATGAATTGTCTTAAATTCAAACCACGGACGATAAACATATTATAATGTAAGCCAGTTTAAAACTGAGCTGCGTGAAACCCACTGGGAGACCATTATTAATGAAAATGACCTACAATCTACCTGGAACTCTTTTTGACGGCTATCATAAATCGACATGCCCCTCTAACAGAGAAGAAAGTAAGAGGCCGCGATTGTCCATGGCTAACAAGCGAATTAAAAACGAAAATGAATGAGCGGGATTATCTGTTGAAAAAGGCTAGAAAGAGTGGGAAAGAATGTGGTTGGTCTAATCACCGCAAAGTAAGAAATGGTGTCACAAATCGTATTCGCCAGCATAAAGCAAATTATAATGATCTGTCTTTCGTGAAAATGTTAGAAGATCAAAACATGCAGTTTTGGGATCAAATAAAGAAATGCTATCCAACGCATAATAAGAAGGAAATCCCAAACAAAATGCTTAATGTTCAGGGAAAACTGATATCTGATAAGAACGAAATCGCCGACACCTTTTTCAAATTTTTTACAAAAATTGGAACATCCATTCAGAAATGTTATGTCACTTTAACGGAGAAACATTGGATATTCCATAGCTACTTAAAACTTCAAGAGCTTATCAACCCACATCGTTTTGTTTTTAAATTCAAGGAAGTAACTGCAAGGGAAATACTCAATGTCATAAAAACATTGAGATCATCTACTGCTTCTGGGCATGATAACATTCCCATATCCTTCATTAAAGACGGTGCTCAAGAGTTAGCCACCCCTCTTGCGATGCTCATAAACGCATGTTTACAGAAGTCAATTTTCCCTGATGCAGAGAAATTGGCAAACGTCACCCCAATCTACAAAACAGGAGACCGATCATCAATGGATAACTATAGGCCAATCTCTGTGTTACCCGTCCTAGCAAAGATCTTTGAGCGTGTCGTTCACAGACAGCTATGTAACTACCTGGAGGAACACTGTTGGAGTCCCACAGGGCTCTATATTGGGTCCTATGCTGTTTATTTTACTAATTAACGATATTGATCACCAATTGAACAGTTGCAAAATCTTACTATATGCCGATGACACAGTAGTCTTCACATCGAGTAAGAAGCAAGAGCCTATTGAACAAAATTTAAACTCGGACCTGTCAAATCTCAAGAATTGGTTTTTAAAACAACTTGGTTGTTAACCTAAAACAAGGAAAAACGTAATTTATCCTGTATGGTACAAGCAAGAAATTGTCCAAGGCCCAGAAAATGGATATACTGATGCGTAATACACCGGCGAATGAAGTGGAAACCTATCAATACCTTGGGGTTAAAATGGATAAATCTAAGATGTATAAGGAAGCTATGAGAAGAGTTAAACGTATACGTGTATACGGTGTAATGTTAGTCCACTGGTCGCGCAATCAATTTATAGAACAATGATAGAACGCATCGTTCTCTACTGCAATAATCTATTCCTTGGGGACTGTGCCAGCTCCTTTGAGAAATTCCAGAAAATTCAAGATAGAGCCTTTAAAATTGTATATGGCAATAATATTTCAAATAATTGGTCTACGCTCGAAAGTATTCGAAGCAAAATTTGTTTCAATAGATGTTTTTAAATGCTTAAACAGCATGCAGCCCCCTCCGTGCTACGATGGCTACTTCCAAAAACTTTCTCATGGGAAGGGAACACGTGGAGATAACAATAAACTATTGCTGCCCAAAGTTAAAACTGAAACCGCACGGAAAAGATTTGCATTCCAAGGAGCAGTCTTAGGCCAAGTAAAAAAATTAAGTAGTTTATCGTCCCCGCCCGCATCCTTTTTTCCGGCCGCATCAAATTTTATTTTATTTTTTATTTTATTTGCATCGAAAATCTGTCTTGTTTTTGGGGGCCGTTTGCGCAACCTTTCGGCAACTTTCGGGACTTTTCGGTTCATTTCTGGTTTTACACGCCACAATTTGTTTAGAGAAATCCATTCAATTCTTGTTTGTGCTTGTAATACCACGTCAAATAGATTTAATATGTGTTAAAAATAGGTTTTGGTAGGTGATGGCCATTTCGGAGAAGCCATCTTGAAAAAAAAAAGAAAAAAAGAAAAGCGCCCGCATTCTCCTTTTTTTTCAAAGTTAGGACGATAAACTACTATATTTTTTTACTTGGCCTTATACAACAAACTTCCAGTTAGTTTTACAAGAGAAACATCATTTTTAATATTTAAGGAAAAATGCCAACATTATTTTTAACTTTTATACATTTCAAAGATATTTCCCTTTTTATCTGTACTATAACTTTTACTGTTTTAACGTAGGTTTTTAACTTTATATTGAACACAGGTCCTTGATTTATAGCAGCTTATTATAGCTGACCAAGCTAACCTGTTAAAATATAGTTAATTATTATTATTATTATTAGTTTACTCAAAATATTGAGTGAATATACGCACAAATTTGAGTAAAGATAGTATGAGTATTTTTACGCGATTAGTTGAGTAGAAAGTTACTCAACGTTCTGTGTAGAATTTGGAGAATTGAGTAATATTACTCAGACAATGAGTAGAACATCCTCTATATGAGTAAGGTTACTCAATCTTTGTGTAAAACTACCAGTTTATTCAAATACTGAGTAAATGTACGCAAAACCTCGAGTAAAGTTAGCATAAGTAAATTTCTACGCAATTCATTGAGTAGAAAGTTACTCAACATTCTGAGTAGAATTTGGAGAATTGAGTAATATTACTCAAGCAATGAGTAGACCATCCTGTATACGAGTAAGGTTACTCACTACAGCAACGTTTACAAATCTATGCTTTAATCGCAAGTGTGACTTGAAAGATTCAAATTTTCTCAAATTTTTTCAAGCGCGCATTTGGGAAACGTTTTACAGGAAGGTGGTCGCTGTTGTACTTTTTGCTCTCAAAGGTTCCTTAGAAAGGGACAACGAATTCTACTAAATCTATTCCCTGGGATAAATAAGGTAGAATCTCGTCCTTCTTTGGGTAGGCTGTAAGAACTGAAAACCATTCCGGTAAAACCACTCCTTTAAAGAATCTGGGTTTCGGAACTTGAGCATGACGTGAAGAGGCGAAAGTCCTGCCGTTTGCTATCATATTCACGGACGGGAGTGGTCCGGCCTAGCTACCTATTCCATCATCTTGCGCCAGACACGCCCTCTCGTGCCAGTGCCTCTGCTCCTCAAACTGTTGGGCTCGACGAAGAAGTGACCATCTCAAAAGAAATCCAAAAGGCCCTATTAAAAGGCTGAAGTTCCACGTTACCGCGCCTAGTCAGCCGTCCCAAATGTTTCTCGAAAAATTCCTAAAAATGAGTTTTTGAAAACTGACGTTGTGATTTGCAAAATACGAAAAATAACTTCGTGCAGACTTTATAATAATAGGGCCTAATAATGGTACACCAAGTTTTACGGAATCACAGTACGTTATCGGAAATCGGAATGTTTTTGCCCGAACCGGGACTTTTTTACCGCATGTAACCGAAACTCTGACTAATTTTTCTTTTGCTTTATTCAACGAAAGGAATCACGCCGTGCGGTTTTTGGACCGATTTGAATGCGTTGTATGAGTACTGTACTTCTGGATTATATTCTGTATATATTTTATTAATAACTTTAATACTGTAAAAGCAGATTTTAATTTATTTTGATTGATAACCTGAATTTGAATTTGTACAAACTAAGGGTACCCCGATAGTGCCGAATATGTTCCCCAAAATTTCGAGGGTCTCCCGAAAATTTCGAGCTAGTAATCCACAGCTGCCCCCCCCCCCACTTTTTGACACCTTGCTACGGCACTGAGCCATATCGTCTCGTCAGCTATGTCCATCCCTTCATAGCCTTCAAGGTTGCGTAACGGGTATTTCCCCTTTCTTTTATAGATCACCACCAGGGTTTCCTCAGACGTCTGCGTGAACGCCTTAAAACATGGAAACCATGTGGTGAAGTGGTGCGACGGCAACCCAATGTGAATTTGAAACGATTTACATATTCAGATCTTTAGAAATATATTGTTTCCAAAATATTCAGATGTTTATAAATTAGCATAGCATGACCAGTTGCTACGGCCAGCTTCGCCACTGATCTAGGACGTTGCTCTACTAGTCAGGGAGCATATGTTATGAAATAAAGTCCCGTGGGAATTTTGTGATGAAAGCAAGCGACTAGTCTAGATGAATTAAGGGGACCCTAACGAACATGGAAAATGTTGTCGGCAATTTTGAGACTTGCACCGACACTCGTTATGGTGGGCTTAAAAATGGCCCAGCATGGAAACGAGGCTAGGCCATAAAATGCGTCCAAAATTATTCATACGTTATATATTTTTAGATAATAAAACTGTTCACATGACCATGAAAGCATGGAACTAGGCTGGACCATAAAATGCCTTATAACTTTTTTTAATTGCGTAAAATCTATCCAAATTCATCCAAATCAAAGTAAATATGTGATTGCTACATTACCAGGTTTCGTCCTTGATAAGAGTGGTCACGTGATTATCATTGGAACGAGGCTAAGGTGCAGACACCGTTTCACCATGTATGTGGATTTCATCGAAATTATATTACATCTTTTCATAGCGTAGGACCTCGAACCTTATTTAAAGAAACTTAAGCAAAGACATCGTAATCATCATCATCAATCATCATCAGAAGACTCTTCGTTGTCCTCATCATTGCTGTCAGCACCAGCCTAAAACACGCATTTCCAAGGTGAATGATCTGAGGTGGTTGTTGTTTCGGAAGAAACAAGCGCAATCGGAAAGACTACCTCCCACGCGAGCTACATTGCAAGAGGCCATGATGATGCGAGCTCAATTCCAGACGATGCATGGTATGGAACAATGACAAGGTCCCGAATCCACAACTGCCGTCACCAACGAATTATGGATGGAAAATGGAGAAAGGTGATTTTTCATGTGCACCGTATTAGTTAGTTCACATTTTTATTTCATTTTAAAATTGTCTAACGTGTTTGTACACTTTATGACACTTATGCCAAATAAATATTGATTATTGTGCTTATTTTATTAAAGATGAATGGCTTCCACAGTCATCAATCTAGTTAAGTGCGGCTGTGTTAAGGAGAGATGTTCCAATAATAGATCACAGTATCACAGGGCTGGACTTAATTCCACCAATCTCTGCAGCTGCAACGATGATGGAGATGACCCCCGTGATAATGTTGCTGACAGCAATGATGAGGACAACGAAGAGTCTTCTGATGATGATTGATGATGATGATTACGATGTCTTTGCCTAAGTTTCTTTAAATAAGGTTCGAGGTCCTACGCTATGAAAAGATGTAATATAATTTCGATGAAATCCACATACATGGTGAAACGGTGTCTGTACCTTAGCCTCGTTGCAATGATAATCACGTGACCACCCGTGTCACGGACAGGCCTGGTAATGTAACAATCACATATTTACTCGATTCAGGTGAATTTGGATAGATTTTACGCAATTAAAAATAAGTTAATTAAAAATAAGGCATTTTATGGTCCTGCCTCGTTTTCATGCTGTCATGGTCACGTGACCAGCTTTATTATTTAAAGTTGCGTCAGATACACTTCAATATAAAGTATCTATAATTTTGGTAACCATTTCTTGCCATTGGCGACTTTTATAACGCATTTTGTGGCCCAGCCTCCATGATGGGCCATATATATCACTTTTTAAACCCATCATAGCGGGTGTCCGTGCAAGTCACAAAATTGCCGACAACAGTTTCCATGTTCGTTAGGGTCCCCTTAAAGTGCCACTACGATGAAAATTCACCCTCGTCTTTTAGATTTTCTTTAGCATAGAATAGTATTTCAGGGTCGAAAGTGATCATCGATGTAAAAAAAAACTAAAAAATGGTATTTTGAAGTAAGTATTTTGAGCTCTGAAATCACTATTATTTAGCCCACCATTACTAAAAACGTGTTCCAAGTGAGCACGCAATTTCAAAAGGTAATATTGATTGTGACGTCAGATTCTCAATGCTACGCCTGTATTTTGGTCGAGGTTATTTGTTTTCTTGTTTTTTTCGAGAAGTAGATGAAATGTCCAGCCTTTCAGACGAAGAATTTGAAAAAACGACCTTGATTTACTTGAAGAATTAGCCATGTGGAGTCTTCGCGTTGAGAATCTGACGTCACTTCGTTACGCTGGTCAGGGAAACCGTTTTGCGATTCGACGATGGCAAGTATTATTTTTCTTACTCCGAATCTGGAGTTGTTATGTCCGCCATTAATCGTTCATTTCGACCGAGTAATATTTAGAAGCTCTGCTTTATAAATAAGTAAAAATATCGATAGGTAAAAATTTGATCGTAGTGGCACTTTAACACATCTAGACTAGTCGCGTGCTTTCATCACAAAATTCCCACGGGATGACAGATGCTCCCTGACTATACTGGAAACCAACGTCCACAGAGCCACGTAGGCCGCGTTGCTGGGAGCTCCGAGCAACGGCCTACGTGGCTCAGTTGTCAGACGAGTTCAATTCTCACGGAAGGCCTTGAAGTTGTATTTTTCGCAACTTAGTGGAGGTTGGGTCTTAGAAAATGTCCACACTCGTAAAATATCTTTCTCGTTGATTTTCTTTACAAGTTATCGAGTGTAAATACCAATATTATTTGATAATATACCCTATAAATGTTCATCGGCCTACATGGCTCAGTTGACAGAGCGTCGCACTATAGATTCGCGGTCTCATCGAAGGCTCCAAGTCTACCTCTTGATTGTTTCGTGGTTTGTTTCGAGAAGACGGGTTTGTTTCGACAGTGGTTTGGTTTCAAAGATTTTTGAAAAGACGAGCGAGCGAAAAAGCGGGCGGAAGCGAAAAAGTGGGCGGGCGGGTGGAAAAACGGGCGAGCGAAAAAGCGGGCATGAGGAGAAAAGGCGGGCGGACTTACTTCCCTTGCAGCGCGCCAAATTTACAGGTTTCAACCGGAGGCGATGAGGCGAGCGATCAAAATGAAACTACAGAAATCAGTATCAGAGTGAACGAGAAAATTCGAAAATGAGATGAATAAAAGGATGCCATTATTTACGGAACAAGTAAATGTGGTTACGAAACGATCAGAGACCAGCAAAAGCAAGTTACTGAGGCATATCTTTCTGGTCGAGATGTATTTATGACTGTCGCTACTGGATATGGCAAAAGCTTTACTTTCAAAATTGCCCTTACGCCTTTGATTTCATGTCAAGCGACTTGAAGCTCGATCGGTATGTCTTGTGATGGTTCCACTCATTGCGCTAATGAATAACCAAATAGCTTCCCTAACTTCACGAGGATTGTCGCCAAATATATAATAAAATTAGAATTCCTGCAAGGAAAACAAATCTACATTATTTGCAACTGGTCTTGGTTGGGGCACACCGCTATTTCAATTTTCGCGACACACATGGCTACTTTAATTTCCCGACACACCGCTATTTCAATTTTCCCGACACACATGGCTACTTTAATTTCCCGACACACCGCTATTTCAATTTTCCCGACACACATGGCTACTTTAATTTCCCGACACACCGCCATTTCAATTTTCCCGACGCATGGCTACTTTAATTTTGTAGACACACCTCCATTTCAATATTCCAGACACACATGGCTACTTTAATTTTGTGGACACACCCGGCTACTTCCATTTTGCCGTCACACCGGCTACTTCAATTTTGGGGACACACCGCGGCTACTTCCATTTTGCGGACCCACCGGCTACTTCTATTTTGCCGTCACACCGGCTACTTTAATTTTGCAGACACACGGCTACTGGAACTTTGCGGACACACCGCCATTAAAATTTTGCCGACACACGGCTACTTCACTTTTGCAGTGACACACCGCTACGCTACTTCAATTTTGCCGACAAATGGCTACTTCAATTTTGTGGACACGCTAGTGATTTTTAATTACATTTGTTATATTTACGTACCATCTTCAAATTCATATATAACCAAAGTAACGTGCGGGGTAAAATCTTAAAGTGTTTAATCTTAAGAGCAATAAAATTTGAATTTCAGATTTTGATATACGTAAGAAAATATCACAACGACAACATGGTTGCATAGAAACATCGTAAAGTAACATTTTCGTTTTATGTAATGTCGTATATTTCAAATCATCTCTTATTTCGCCAGCAGCCTTTAATGCAGTGGAGTTGGTGCAAAGTACATGTGATCTGTGAGAACATATTATATTTAGTTAAGGTGACAAAAATAAAAATTTTCCTTTTAATACTGATTTTAAGTTATTTGCAAAACAAGAAGGATTAAGGAATCCAACAAAATAATTTGAAAAGAACAACACATTTTATTTGTTTACTTTTACATCTACATATATATGATCTAATAAGGTATATCCAACGTTTAGACAGCGTTATTTTCTAATCCCAACGTCCTTTCTCTTTTCGTTTGGCGTGGGTCAAGTATTTTGAATACGTCTGCTGCTCTTGAATAAGTCTGCTGCTGGATGACACTTGTTCAGTTTGTTTCCATCTCTTATCGTCTCTCACTAGATCTCTAGACATCAGCTTCTTCATTTGTTGTAACAAAAGCATATTGAAATTGCTTCATGGACAGCCAAGCATTTATCACTTGGTTTCTTAAGTCTCCTATTTTCTTGCATTTCTGACATACGATATTAATAAAAAACGGATGCATTAAGGGAGTGATTACATTGACAGGCTGGCCCAGTTAAATGGGCTGGCCCGGTAAGCCGGAATGAGTTTTCAATTGCTATTATACATGGAGCGGGCTGGCCGAATAAGTTTTGAGTTGACGTTTACAGCCCAAAATTCACAATGATCAAATAATAAATTGACAAATATCGCTTCATTTGCACAGAGTTACGTTACCTTTTCCGCAGTTTTCAGCACTGTCGATGGAATTGTTAATTATTGTCAATAAAAGCAATTGTTCACTGTCGTAGCTTACTTGCGAATGCCTCTTAACAGAAAATAAGCCGTGGCAAAACAACCACGAAACACAAAAACAATGTTTTGATGACCGGCATAAAGACTCCCTTCTGTCGAAGAGAGTCGATAGGTTCAGCTCGCGTATAGTCCTTCTGTCCTTGACTGTCTATTAAGTGTGGATGGATTACACGTCAGGACAGGCATATTCGAGTACAGGTCTAACAAAATAGCAAAAAATGGAACGAAGATCGCCCGAAGGAACACCGCTCTGCTTTAACGTCCGTATAGAGCATGCATACAAACGCTTGCTAGCTTTAGAGCATATATATTAATAATCGATGTGCTTTCCCCACTTAAGGTCAGATGTTAACATTGTTATTGGCAGACGTCGACCACTGGCACTGGGTAATATTGTCAATCTCCTGCTGCAGAGTAGATGAATCAATAGCGGTTGCGGATATGACTTCGTAAATCGTACAGTCGTCCACATAGCTTATAAAGAAGGAGCGCTGTAGACAAGTCATTTACCATGACGAGAAAGAATAACGGTCCAAGTTTAATTCCCTGTGCTACACCAAGGACGTAGCCTTGGTTCCAGCAGGATCTGAATTGACCCAGCTTTACGCGCTGTTGACGGTTTCGCAGGAAGTCAGCTCACCAGTTCAGTAGGATAGGAGGGACGCCAAGAAGTTGAAGTTTATGCAGTAGAATGTTGTGGTCGATCCTGTCGAAGGCTTTGGAAAAGTCTAACAGACAGGACCGCCACCAAACTGGAATGGGTCAGTGTGAGGCATTATATATGATGGAAGCCTGCAGCCAGTTAAACACGAAACCTTCAAGTAGGACGTTGGCACACTTCCACAATGAAGGGACGTAGCCTTGGTTAACAGACAAATTGAATATAGAACACACACACGACGGCATAACACTGGTGCGAAGTTCTTCAGAACCCAGTTAGGAATAAGGAATTTCGTCCGGTCCACATGACTTACGCTCTTTGATGGCAGATAGCTTCTTGGCTAATGTTATGATGTACTCGTCGGGGGTGTTATGTACAGGAATGGGAGTGAATTCAAGAGGCGGGATATCACCAGCAATATTACTAAAAGAGTCAAAAGGCCAGCTTCCCTCAAGACAGATCCGTCAATAGTAATGCTTGAGAGTGGCGCGGGTTTCGATAGTCCAGACATTAATTTAATGTTATTCCACCACTTCTTTGGGTGGTAGAAGCGACTACGCGCGTGTTTACACAGTTTCATCACTTTATTGCTATACAAACAGTACAGGTGCATAGAGTTGATTATTTCTCAATCGTGAAATAAGTTCGTGTTTTTGTTTACAAGATGGTATCCGTATTACGAAAATTATATTTTTGGGCATGTTCGATTATCTGCGCTTTTAAAGAGAACTATAAGTTAGCTACCTAATTGCTCGTCAATGCCTTCTATTTGCGCCTCCTTATAAGGAATACGTATACTAGATACCCCTATCTACAGGTGGCGACCTCCCATTTTCCAAGCACGTTGCCGTTTGCTAATAGCTTCCTTTATTTCGGCAGTCATCCAAGATTTATCCGTAAGCTTCACACAACGCTTGGGCAAGCATGTATCCATGGCAATAGTAAGCGCAGACTGGAAATCGTGAAACTGATCTTCACAAAGAGTCATGTCATGCAGGGAGAATAGTGCTTGTCTATTGGAAGCCTTACCATCGCGCTTCTGGACTCTACTAGCTGGAGGAGAACACTCGAGTGATAAGACAGTCCTACGGGTGGTAGTATCAGTGCTTCATTATAATATTTTGACAAAGTAGAGTAGACCTGGTCCAAGATCATATTGCCCCGTGTTAAGAAAGGGCCGAATCAAGACTTCTATGAATAAATGTACGCGTAGTTTGTTATCGTCATTCTGAGGCGGATGGTAAACAGTGCCTAAAATAATAGAATTTATTCCCCTTGGTAAGTGATTGGGTTTAATGACGAACCACTGGCTTTCAATATCAGGATCTCTTAGCTGACATAATTCAACGAAGTCAAGACGCGAGCTAATAAATGTACATATAGTCCACATGCACGTTATAACATAGCCAGGACTACTAATGAGCTGGTCTGTCACGCGAGAAGTCAGCGAAGATTCGGTAATAACAGCAATATCAGCCAAGTTATTGATTACAGATCCACAGATTTCATCAATTTTAATAACCATTGACCTTGCGTTACTCAGAAATAATTTCGGAAAGGAAGAACCAGATGATTTAGGTCGAACGGTAATTATTGCGAATCACATGTAATGTAGAATTACCATTCGGATCAGTATGCACAGAACTGAAATGTGTTTGAACTGTTCTGTCCCGATAATCAGAAACTATCGGTTTAATCTGGTGAACATTAGTAGCAGATTGTCCACCACGTTTTCCCCTGTACTCCGTACGATTGCTGCAGCCTGTAGCGAGTTCCAAACCGAAGGAGAGACGGATCTTGTCCATTGTCATTTAACAATATGGCGGAAACTTTGAAATCCAGGCTTGACGACTTTCCACCAAGAACTGAGCGCGCAAACATAATCCCTTGAGCAGGTGATCATAATCAAACGTGGGCTACTGTATGTAGTAGTATAACAAACGACAGCAGTAGCTAGGTCTTGGGTGGGAAAAACAGTAAAAATTGTGATAAAATTGGAGACGGCTAAAAACAAAGCAGCGATACGGCGCTAATTACATGCATTGATGGGCTTCCCGATAATGAAATTACTAATCATCCAAAAAGCTGCTGCTAGATTGGTAACAGGCACGAAAAAGTACGACCATATTACTGCTGCACTGCAACACCTTCACGGCTACCTATCAGGGCAAGAATAGATTTCAAGATTCTTCTACTCACATACAAAGTTCTTCATAATCAGGCTTTGGAATATATTACATAACTCCTTACACCATATAATCCTTTACGTTCATTAAGGTCTACAAACGAACATCTACTATTTGTTCCAAAGTCGAAAACAATGAATTGGTAGTTTAGCTTGATTGTAAATTATTTATTTTAGAATTCTCTCTATCATGTAAAGCATTGAGACTTGTGTAATGCTCTATTAAATATTATTATTAATGGCCAAGTTTCTCAAATCGGTAGTGTAGAGAATAGAACCAGTTACCGATAGTGAAAGAAAGAATGACAACTAGTGGATTTACACGACTGTGCCAGATTGTTTTGTATCAGATACATTATTGGTAAAAAGGGAACAACTGATTATACTCGTTGTGGTATACTCCAAGGAATATAGCGGTGACTTAATTATCTGATATAATTGAAAAAACGTTATTGACATGCAAATGAATAGATTGGAAAATCGTGAAAAGCAAAGTATTAGTCATCCATAATTATCATAAAATTGTTATACTTACAATCGTGTTTCTCATTTTCAGCATTGCTAGTCACTGATTAAAGGTCGCAAATTCTGAGTTTTACCTTCAATGGAATACAAATTGGGATGATGAATTTCTTTATTTAATCTTTATGAATTTTTTTTAAGTAATCCGAGGGATTGAATTCTGCCTTTAAATATATATATATATTCCTTTCACATGTGGATCTTTGCTGCCTAATCGAGTTATTTTTCGAAAATATTTCTAGATCCACCACATTTTCCAATATTCGAATATGGATGGAATTTCAACCAAAGAAGGCATCAAACGATAAATACGAGTCGAAGCCTTTTACGTTGTAGTCAAATTACAAAAACCGCGTTACGTTAGCTCTCTTTTTGGATTTTTCATGTCGAAACCAAGAACGTTAAAGAACTATAGTTTGCTTCAAACTGTCTCCTATATTATGGTTATGGATGGAATCAACGGAAGAACGGTGTAAGCATTATACCTTTTGCGAAAAATCGAATAATCGAGTAGCGTTTGAGACAAGATGAACGTCGCGGCTGAGTTGTGTTACGAAAGTCGTTCCTCGATCCAAAAAGATCATTTGAATTAACATTATCCTCTTCTTACAGCCAAACTAAACCAGTTCTGCTTTAAAATATAATTTTGGGGTGTCTATAGTAGCTGTAATAAAAACTTCGTTAAGAGAATCAGCCCGCTGCTAACCGGGCTAGCCCGGCTCATATAAACAACCCCCAAATGATTCGCTCTGGTAGGCCCAAAAATACCTTTGACACTTTGTCCGAAGTTCAATTATATGCACATCGATGGATATATTATAATAGTATATTCTGACGAACTGTTCCATAATTTACGGTTTTCTAGATTGACTGTAGCTCTGGTTTCAGATTCGAATCTGAAACTGCGAATCCTGAAACGGAAAGTCCAACGGTTCATAAGATGGCTAAATTGAACTTGACATTACTAATTGTGCACAGTCAGATCTAATTAAAATGTACTTTTGTTCAATGTTCAATACAGTCTTTTCATAAACCACATCGATGCATGCGAATTCTTATTTTTGCAAAATAACGAATGTTAATAAGGATAACTTGTAAGCATTAATTTTAATATTATACAAAAATATGGAATATTTAAATAAAACCCGGATCAATATCAATATAAAAATGCCGCGTCATACTGGGAACTGTAAAGGAAATATTGAAAGAATAATAAAGGTTTAATCAATAACTCTTTCATTTGAACATTGTTATAAGTTCACGACCAGATGTAGTCACTAAAACACATAAAGAGAATTATTTCACAGGTAAGTGATAGTTAAAGAAACACATAACATGTATATGTTTGATTGGAAATGAACAAATAAGGATATTTTATATCATATGGGGCTTCCCAGCCATGTCATGACTTACAATTAATTAATTTAGCTTTGGGGTATGATTTAGAAATGAGTTTGAATACCTTCCTAACTCATGTGATTTTAAAAATCATCAGATGCTAACAACACATCAATGCCGTATTCTAATACAGTAGTCGACTGAAACACTGTACTGTAGCAATACGTAATTAGCGAGTAACAAAACTTAGTAAAGATGTTTTGTCTCTCGATCGACTAGCTAACTGAAATAATCTTTATCAAAGTATATGGAATATATAGACATAATAGTATATGAAATATATAGACATATTAGTATATCTTTATAGAATTACTTTATAACTCGGCAATTATTTATTATTTTTAGGCCTGCAATTTAACTCTAGACTTCTTTTTCTTTCTATATTGTTAATAAATATTTGTAATTGCCCCTAGGTGTGACAAATATTAAACTGATTAATGATAACAATGGTATATGTGTCTCCCTTCGTGGTCCTGCTTGGAATTCTTTATGTGATTCTGATGATCATTATTTTGCTTGGAAATATATTTGTTGTTGAAGCATTACGACGTCATGCTCGTATCAGAACTATTCCAAACATTTGTATAACTTCCCTTGCTGTCGCTGATCTATTTGTTGGATTGATTAATATCCCTCTCTACATATACGCCATCTATCACCAGCCGACTGACATAACTATGACATATAGAATGGTTCAAAATTCTTCTGATATCTATTTTGGCGTCACCTCTATTTTGCATCTTACATTCATTAGTATGGAGAGATGTTATGCTATCACGTTTCCAATGAAACGAAGGCTTTTAAAAAAAGGTAAAATACAAAGTATTTGTTGTTGTATAATGCCGATGTCAATAATAATATAATAAAAATATAGAATACATTTGAGTTTATATCACGATTTCAGATGAATTCAATTCATATTAAATGTCGTTGTATTCGACTTATAATTATGGAAACAAGTCAGAAAATTTAACACTCTAGTCTCTAGAATGACGAATTTAATTCATGTTGTCTGACGTTTCATTCTAATTATGACGGAAACACGTCTTTGACTAAACGAGAAATTTCTCAAAGAAAGTGAAGTACTGCGAAGTGGACGTTTCCTACATTATATTAGAAAAAGTGATTAATCTTCCAGAACCTGGGAGTGATGTTCATTTTCCTTTTAATACATAATTACAAATTGAAGAGTACAGTGATGACATGTTTTAATACACCAAAGGCAAAGAAACTGCACCTTCATGTACCGCACTATGATAATTATACCGCTGGTTATATATGTACTTAGCTAGACTCGCGCTAGCACAGGTATCCCGCGTAATAATTATAAACACTCCGCTCAAGGCGAATTTAATTAATATTGCCTGATGTTGTATCCCTCTTATAATGACGCTCTCTAGACAAATTTAATTCATTGTAGACGTCGCACCGCTGCAAATTATTGATTTTATCACTTTGTCGGATTAAAAAGGACGATTGAACGACGTATAAAGCAGTTCTTAGTGTTTAATTCCTTCTTCACAATAGACATCATTCCCATTAACAAAGATCTACATACATGCGTAATTAATGTAATATTTATGTAGAGATAGACACGCTTATGTGTAGATCAGAAACGTTGAAGTGTTTGAGGTGAAAATTATACAACATGAATGGTGGGTTTACGCAGATGCTGGGTTCAAAGTATTGTTTTGGATGTTCGTAGCACAATTTAACATTCTATATAAATATACAATATATATAGGAGTGCTTTATCTCCTTTGCGTGTGTCTGCCACTGATATGAAAAGCCCGGATTGAATTTGTTTTGATAGCTGGCAGAAGATTGATATCATCGCTTGCATATATAAGTCAGTATAAAGGCCATGTTATACGAGCCAATATTACAGCTTGTATATCAACTAGTGCATGCAGCTAAAATTCGTTATAATTTCAGAGCTAAAATTGCGTTACAAATTCAAAGAAAGATTGTAACATGACCTTACTTTTGAAGGAGTCCAGCTGTCTAAAAACTTGATTGGCAGCTTTTGTGTCATGCAAATGTTGAACTCGAGTTGTTAATGGAACAGGTAAGAACCTGCAGATAAGATCTCGTCTCACGATTAGCTGAGCTTAAAAACTTTTTATTTACAACTCAAGCAGCATGTTTTGAACAAAACCTTTGATGATATCATTAAGGGAAAGAATAAAACCTAAAAAAACATCATTTTGAAGCTTGATATTTAAGTTCAGTAGAACAAAATAAGGACGACAAATATTTTGACTATATTTTAAAGTCATTTTGAAACCTTGTCTTTATTGGTTTGATAATGAATATCATTGCTGGTAAAAACACATTTAATGAATAATAATTCAGTTTTGTTTGAAAACGTGTTTCCTTTCGCAGAAACTCCTCCATCTTGAACGTTCATGATTATTGATTATTTATGGCCGAGAGTGCATCTTAGTAGTATAGCAAGTAGGGCTGCGAGCCCAATCGACTTCAAACGTGAATATAAACACCAAAACATCACCAAATTTTGCCAAATCGCGATTCGACAAATTTGACGATGTTTTGGTGTTTATATTCACGTTTGACGTCGAATAAGCTCGCAGCCCTACTTGCTATACTACTACAGCGATCGTTAGTCAATCTAGACACCCTTCGCACGTTTTCTACTAAATTGATGTCAAACACACGCGAGACTAGCGAAACAATACCAAGTTTATACTAAATTTGACACCATTTCAACCATATTTAAAAAATAGAGAGTGTCGTTTCAAAATTCTCACAAATTACATTTAGGAAAAAATAGAAAGTGTCATTTCAACATTTTCGCGTGTTAAAAAAATAAAATGTGGTACGAGCCCACTCTCACATATTAAAAAATAGAGAGTGTCGTTTCAACATTTTCACAAATTTGTCGAATCACATTTAAAAAATAGAGAGTGTCGTTTCAACATTTTCACAAATTTGTCAAATCACATTTTAAAAATAATCGTTCCAACATTTTCACAAATTTGTCAAATCACATTTAAAAAATAGAAAGTGTCGTTTCAACATTTTCACAAATTTGTCAAATCACATTTAAAAAAATAGTCGTTTAAACATTTTTACAAATTTATGTGTCGTAAAAGTGTCTCACGCGTGATAAAATTGCCACCTGTTATGCAAATTGGGTTATTGCCACCTGTTAATAATAGATTAGTCCGTTTGTTCACTATTTTCAGCGTTTGTCGCCTCTCACTTCAATGTTTTTGTGACCATACGCGTAGGAGTCAATACCATTTTCTAAAAGGTATCGTTTATCATCAAAACAGGATAGCGACACTTTATTAATTTCGTAACTACCGAGCTGATGTTTGACACTTCTAATGGTCTTCATTGTGTGTCGCAATTGTTTCTGCTCAAGTAACACACTTTTGTAATCTTCGTGTCTGATCACTTTTTTAATTATATTCTTTCTAATACCTTTAGCGGTTTTCCCGCCGCCTCCACCCTCTTTCAAATAGCTGTACATTTTACTGCGCAACCCGACGAACTCGACAATTGGCGTTCCAGCGCACTCGTCCTTCATCTTCCCAATAACTTTCTTATTCTCTCTAAAAAAGAATGGGCTGTCTGCAGGGTGGTCGCTATTATCAAACTTTTCGCACTCCATCATAAAGTCGGAATAAACGTCGTCAGTTTTGATTGAGTACAACAGACTGTCAGTGTCAGTGAAGTGCAATCTACAGGTGTCGCTAGAGTACTTTTTCATAATATAATTGTAGTGAAAATTGTACATCAACGTTTTACTCAAGTCTAGTATACACATACCCACATATGCGGGTCTATTTAGTGTCAACGTTTCTTTAACTTTGTGGACAGCGACTAAATTCTCGCTAAATATTTTGCAAGACACAAACGTTGGCTTCGAGACAAGCTTTTCTAATTTCTTCGCAGTGGTCACTAATCTTACGTCCACACGCTTCCTCAAATTTTCCATCGTTTTTCCGAACACACTGTTGTTCATCAACTTGAAGAAGTCCTTCTCAAAAGCGTTCTTAGCCGCAGTTCTTTTGACTGTGTTAAAGTCAATGTACTTGCCTAGCCACTTGGACTGGTCAAACTGCAGGACCCTATGAATCTTATTGATTTTTAATCCAAGATCCATGTACAACTGCAGATTTCCGTAGTGACACACATACTTTTTTTTGTCCATCAAATTAGTCACCAGCTTCTTTACACCACCAACACTCACGTTAAACTTATTTTTGATTTTCGTGCAGTACTCCGACAACATGTCAACAGTTATCTCCATCTTCTCGGGAGCCAACGGGTAATCGTTGTGTAGGTCATGCAAATGGGCTGGGTACTCCAAGTCGACCTCGAGCAGTAAACCTTTTTTGCTATTGTTGTGATAGTCGTGCAGATTAACTTTTTCTATTTCTTTCTCAGTCAACCACTTGAAGCCGCCCGTGGGTAGACTTCGACTCATTGCCCATCCATACAAATTGTTGGCATCAAGGTACATCAAATACTTCGACTCTTGCTCTTTGTCATACCCTTCCATATACTTATTATTCGCCACGCCATGTCTGTTGCATATGTAGCTCACACCACCACGCATACCTAATTCTACGAACTGGAACATGTCAATGTCGGACAATAATTCGAGTTCCACTCCAGTCATCTTTAGCATGGCGTCCCAAGCCAATCCGGGCGATGTAAAATAATGACACGGGTCTAATTTGTACTCACGATGGCATGTCTTTCTAAAGTTCTCAAAAACGTCGGCGAGCAAGAGCACATCACTTTTCAAATACAGGTCGTGGTACCCACCCATATTTTTAACGTCAAAGAAGTCCCACACATCGATGGCGCGCTCGTGCATTTCTTCCGTAATATGCTCGTCATTCAGAATGCTGTAGAAGTCTTTTTTAGAGGGTAACTCGCTTTCATCGAATTTATCAAAGGAGTCCATATAATCGTAGGGATAGACCCCCTTTCTTGTCATAAGTGCCAACCCCTCGTCGTGAAACACTTCTGACGTGTATTTGAAAGCGTCCCTTGGTAGGTTCCTCACCAAGTTGTCTAGACCACTACTCATGAACTGAAAGCTGTCCAAAAATACCAAGTTTTTTCCAAGCATGAACGCCATGTACTTCTCCATGTTGTTTGGTATCACATTTATGTCTTGACCAAACTTACCAATCTCCTGCATGATGAAATGGCTATCGTAGCCGCGCAAGTTATGAAAGATCACAGGAATTTTGTCAGTCAACTTAAAGTTCACGTTACAATCGCGATGTGCAGACCCTCTGTACTTACCTGACACGTGACAGTGGTCTCTCACTCTAACGTTAGCACCAGTGTACTCAACACTGCAAATATGACAACTCTTAGCCTCGTCAAAGTTCTTCTTATCGGCATCAGTCAGTATCATTTCTTTGTTAAAGTGACTCTCAGATGTTTCTTTACAATATTCGACAATTTCTAACATCTCCCCAATGAACTTGTTGACTGCATTTTCACCACGATACACTTTTACTGGCTTACTATACTCGTCGTCGTAGCAACAAACCAATTTATACCCATAACCACAGTCAACGTGCCTCTGGTAAGCGTTTGTGTAGCTACACTCGCTTGACAGCTTTGTTGTGTGCACCTTCTGTGTGATAGCCTCGAAGTCTGCATACACCACAAATGGCGCATTTAATTGTCTGCTAAAATTCTCGTATTTTACTTTCGCGCCTTTTTGTGGCATTTTAATAGCTTGCTTCCCATTGATGACCAAACATACTTCCACATGACGTTCAAGCACGTCCTCGCGGGTGAAACACTGCAAACAATACCTACAAAAGTGCTTTCTCGCCTTATACTTTGTCTGACGGTACATGAATTTGTTAAAATCGCGAATGTACACATAATGCTTGTTGCCCGCGTCGTTAGTTATCAACAATAGGTCCATATGGTCAGGACACGCCTCCTTAGAAACGTACACAGGGAATGGCTGCAAATTTTCGTACCCAAAAACATTAATGCTAATATCGTTTGCCTTTTCGATCTTGTTGTAGTCTTTGAGTGTGACTGGGAAGTCAATTCCGTCATAATTCAGCTCACCGACATGCCTAGCGTACTTCGACGTTCTATCAGAGTGTTTTCCAACAGGAAACTTATGTGCGAGGTGGCACCATCTAAAGCACTCGTTGTCATCATCGTTATTTACATTTATCAGACCCTTCATACTGTTGCGCAGCTCCTTTGGCAGCGCAATGTAGCTACTCCCATGCAAAGGTCTGTAAATAGCGACGTTGACGTAGTGTGCATCTATTTTGTCGATAGTCCATCCAGACCCCTCAGATAACCACCCAGCTATCCGCGTCAAAATCTGCTCCGACCCACGATTGGCAACACCCTCGATGTCATGCTCGTTAATGACGACGAACGTTTCGCTGTTAAAGTAGGCAGTTTTGTACGTGGTCTTGTTGAGTTCTAAAACTTTCTCGAAAGTGACCTTGACTGTCTCTACCACTTTCATTCCGTTGGTCTCACCTAGTTCACGTCTCAAAAGGTTAGTGACAGCACTTCTACTACCATTTACCTGATTGATGTCTCTGTCGTCAATTACCTCGACTCCATAAGACCTTGTGAACCCTCTCAGTGCTCGATCCAACAGATGTGTTGACGGTGTGAGGTCTTGGGCTACAGGTTGTGTTTCTTGGTCTCCAAAAAAGCCGTGAACGTTGGTCGCTTCATCTGTTAGTGAATTGACAACGGCTGCACTCGTCTTATGCGCCCGTCTTTTTGTCAGTAGGTTTTTCACAGTCCGACTCATTGGCTTCTATATACACTACACTTGTTTTTTTTCCTAAACCACTCGTCGTAATAATTGTCGCCACTTTCGCACCATCCCAGCTTTGGGTACACCACCCCAAATAAATTGTCGTCAAACTTCTCTTTCACCTTCCCGTCTTTGAGGTCTGACACCTTCTTGAGTGTCTCGAGTTGTCTTCTATGACACAACCTAATAATGTAGTATCCATATCTGCTGACATTTCTACCCTTTATCAAATCGCATGAGTGCAGCACATTGACAACTTTCAGGAAGTCCTCTTTTATCAACTCAAGGTGCTCACCCTTCACAACGTTCCGCAGTCTCCTCCCCATCCACCAAGACCGTTTGTGAACGCTTTTTAGTCGCGTGAGTCTCATGTCGCTGTAACTCTGAGTGTAACCCCATTCGATGTCGCCACACTTTGGACACGCGTACCCACCGCAGTCAGTCATGTTTTTCACAACGTCACAATCCGAGCAGTAGTAAATTCTGAAGGTGTCTCCACACTTAATTTGAATCTCATTCGCGATCTCGTCAATTGTCAAGCCATAACTCATCTGCCTCATAAGTTTGTCCATCGCTTATACTACTCCAACATTTTTTTTACCGAACTAGTACCCATACCGCTATTCCACTACCCAAACCTAGCGCACCAACAAACAATAATTGGTATTCCTTCATTTCCGCACTCGGTTGGTAGTAATCCGCAACCTTCGGGGGGTTAGTGAACACTCGTCCGCTGTACTGTATGGTCATTACGCTTCTAAGTTCTTCCAACGCGTGGTTTGTGTCATTGATGTCAGCATTAGCATCTGAGAGCTGTTGTCGCAAGCGCTGAATCTGATCTTTTTTAGCGACTTCATTTTCGTACCACACCTCTTTCGCACTGGCTAGCTGTTCCAACGCATGGTTGTGCCTTTTCATCTCAGCTTCATAGCCTGAGTGATTAAATTTCGAAAACATAAAGCCAGCGCCTGCAAAAGCCACTGCGTTAAATATCCCTCCAGCCACAACACTCACCATTAACTTACGTTGATTTGAATGGATCTGTCGGTATCCACTTTTTCGATTGCATCCATTTTACTAACAGCGTTCCTGCACCAACAGCTGCAGCAAGTTTCACTGTGCCTTTAACTGTCTCTGGTGTTCCCAATGGTTCTCTCAAAGCCTTTTTAGAAATCATACTCACTGCCACAGCACCAGTCGTGACAAGTAGCGCGTCGTACAATTCGTTCATAAGTTCTTTTCGATCGATCGCAGTCATATACATTGTCGTGTGTTTTGTTCAAGAGTCAAATGTGTCTAACGCTGGACGACGAGTTCTATGACTCTCTGACGCAGGTGTTGGTGTAGTACTCACAGGTTCTTTTTCACTGCTAATTGTGTACCATAGTGAAGCACCAGCAATGATAACACCAAGTGTTCCAACAATGTAACCATAGCTCCACTCTGCACTACCCTGTTCTTCGTTAACTATCATTTCACGCATTTTCTTTTCTTTCGCAGCTTTCGATATCTCAGCCAACTTTTTACCAGCGGCGACGCGCTTTGGGTCCTTTACCTTAACACTCTTCACATCAGCTGTGATCTTTGCTTCAACAGCCGTCTGTGGGTCTTCAACCATCTAATACACTATCACGTGTTATCTTACTCACAGTTGACCTCACACATGTCTCACAGTTGACCTCACAGGTATCTCACAGTTCCAGACCAAACGCACTAAAAAATAGGATTTTTTCTGGGAGTATAACATAATGACCCAAGCCCGAGAAATCAGCGAAGAAGATATTGCCAACATGCTGAGAACAGCCTTTATCAGTGTGCCTACCCTACAAGACGCCTCTGGACCTATCGTCTTAAACGAGTACTTCTCAACATACACAATGTTCGACCCCGACCCTGAAGGACCACCAAAACGGCTTGGCTCTCAGGTCCGCCATACGAGGTATCTTCTCGACGCTTGGATCGATCTTCGAGAAGATAGAGCCAACGAGCTTGCTGGTGTGTTAGCTGACATAATCCCTGTGTGGTGTTACTCACCATTCAAATACCTTATGTTAGCGAGTGGCGTCTACTTGAACAACCCTCGTGAGTCCAACGCCACATTACTCGGTAATTTCCTCCAAGTGTTCTTAGCGACCCTTCTATGGAAACCATGCTCAACCAAAGCCAAAGCGTGGCTAGAGCTCGCCGCAAACCGCGACGTTCACGTTTGCAAGGTGGGGTGTAATGAGATACTGGGTGCGGATGATATCAGGGACCACGTACTCTCGCCCGCCCACAGACACTTTGCGAGAGATGAAAGCGCGTACGCCTGTTACCCATGCGGTGTGGCCACCAATAGCCCAATGTGTCGCTCAAGACATGAGAGCTCGAAGACTCATCTTGAAAACTTAGAGCTTCGGCGGATATTCAACAACGAGCAACAGTTGCCACAATGAAAAAATATTTCTCCGAAGGTATAGTAACCATGAAGAAAGTTGGTAAACTAGAAATCGTGATTGGTCCCATGTTTGCAGGAAAAACGACCGAGACTCTTCGCAGGTTAGTCACGTTAAGTAAATCAGAGCTCAAAGTCCTCTACATGAACAACGCAGGCGACACCAGACGAACTGACCACGCGTTCTCCACACATCGCCAGACCATTGTTGTCGGGTCAGACAGTTTACCTGCGAAGTTAATCACCAACCTTCCGAGTTCTTCCGAGATAGCTGGCTATGACGTCATCGGCGTTGATGAGGGCCATTGGTACTCTGGGTTACTCCCAATTATTCGCGAATACATTAGAGCTGGCATTCACGTCATTATTTGTGGTCTCATAACAACAGAGCATTTAAAAAGACTTGGTGAGCTCGACACACTGTTCCCAGTGGCAGACGACATCACATTTCTAAAAGCGTATTGCGCCGTTTGTCGTGACACTTACGGAACAACTGTTGAAGCACCATTCAGTTGGAGATACAACCCAGGGCCATCATTCGTTGGTGGTGCTGAGCAATATCGCGCAGTGTGCAGACGTCATCATCCTTCCACACAAAATTAGGGGTGTTCTCGGATACCCCACTTTTTTTAAATTTAGACATTGGTCACATGAAGCGTCCAATGTCTCATAGAAACATTTTTTTTTTTTCACACAGTGGTCAGAAGGTTTGTGAAATAAAGAGAGAAATCTTCGCAGACACCTTTATCGAGTTAAAAAACGTCTTTAAAAAATGCTAGAGCAGTTGTCACTTCAAACGTCGTCTCAACAACGAGAACGAGTGCTAACTCGACTCATTACTCGCTGTCTAAAAAGTCTCTTTACAATAACGTCTCTCATGGTTACTCAACGCTGATTTATTTTTAAATTTACGAAAACACTGAGAGCACTGAAACCCAACGTCAAAGAAATATTTTATCACTGCAGTAATAGCGTCGTCGTATGAGTCGCACAACAACGTTAGATACCCAGCGGATTTATATCTGAGTAGCAGAGACTCCTGCTCTTTGGATGTCTTACCTGTGCCACCTGGGTTCTTGAACTCAATCACGAGTCCGCTATGCTGTCGGTTTGCGTTGGCGATAATCAAGTCAGGCGTTCCACGTTGGTAACCTTTTTTCCACGAATTTATTCTTTTACTCGAAGTGTCTTGATTTTCACCACAAGCAGCTATCAAAATAGCCTCTGGATAACATTTCCTAAGAAAACCAACAACTTTCGTATGAAGGTCGAACTCGGTGATCATTTTAAACTGATTGTGTTTGAGACCGACGTCAGCTAAACCCTTTCTAACGCTTGGCAAGACCTCTGAGTGCACCCACCTTCCAAAGTGTCTCGCACGCTCCATTTTACTCGAGAACGTTAGTGAGTAGACCCCAAGTTCGTTGATAAACGAGGCCCGCTCTATCTTCATTTTACAATCAGGTTCGACGTGGTCGTTGACTGCATCTTTTGGTCGAGCGTAACCTAGAGCGCTTGCGACTTCTCTTGCTTTGAACCATATATCACCGTTGTGATTAACCATCGTGATTTGGTGACCATCGAATAATTGCACTGAGTTGGTTGCCATTACTATAGCCCCGCAAAAAGACTACTCGACATAGGTGTCAGGTTTTTTATAGATCTGGTTTGTTGTGTACCAATGCAGCAGGTGTGTTTTATTAGTCCTCAGTTTTCTACGTCGTCTGAAAAAGTTTCTAATGTTACGAATCAGTTTTCTAAGCCAACCCATTTTAACTTAGGTCACGTCTCCTACCACTCCCACAGTGTCTGACTCTGGTAACATAATAGGTTTGCCGTAAGTCTTTTTAGACCTCATACCAATCTCAGCGTGGAGCTCGAGAGTCACGTCACCGCGACCAAATGATCCACCAGCTTTGAACATGTGATCAGTCGTCTTATTTATTTTATATATTTCACGAGGTCTCGAAATACATGCTCCCATTTACTTTATACCATATTCCTTCATCATCTCTCCACCCATGATTATGATGTCTCGGTTCGTCATGTAACCACTCACAATTTTCACACCGTAGAATTCTATCAACGATGGGTATGCATAAGGTGCGAGAGGTATTCTTGGTCGATGTATTCCAAAAATTGTTCCATAGGGTGTGCCTATTTTCTTCATATTCGCTATGAAGTCTGAGTCGGCTGACTTGACGTTGTTGACCCTGACGTGTGAATTGCTCATTTGCCAATGTATTGATATCATATGCATTTTTGTGAGGTCGACACCACTCGGAACAGTGCATATGCTCTCCATTGCTGGGATGCTACCACCATACGCGAGTCCATTAGTCATGCCAGTCTTGTACCCTATGAACTTATCCCACTGACCGTCGTCGTTTGATATAATTGTCTCCCAATTTGATCCAGCGGTGCGAGTAGGTAACCTCACCACAACAAAAATGGAAAGATCACACCACTGCATACTGGGGCAGTTAAAATGAAGACCTGACTCAAGTGGGAGTGGTGTTAACACAGGGGACAGAAAACTTTGGCTTACACTGCTGATGCCAATAATAGGACCATAGGTTGGGTTGTTTTGCACTAATTTACTTGTTTCACCAATAGCTTTCACGTTGTTTGAACCATTGGTGTGAAATTCCACGTTTTTCAAGGCGTGTGTGCTAACGTTGAAGTCAAGCACAATGTTGTAGGACTGATTCTTGAGGAAACCTGATAGTAATTGCTCTAGAGTTCTTTTATTCGCGGCATCTGAGTCATCGACTGGGTCTGCTACGTTTTTTATCGCTGAGCCTTGCATGTCTATTATTCCAGACATCCTTCCACCGGTCGCGCTTAATTTAGGATCTTCGTCCAGATGCCTTTTCGTTCTCTTTAGTATTTTATCGTGAGGGTCGTCAGACTCATACCCGTAGTTTAGACTCATTACTACCTGAAGGTGTATTTGGTTAGCAGATAGCCAGATACCGCTGAGAACCCTAAGATTATCGCCAGCGTTGTCGTGTCTGACTCACTTGAGGTGGTAGTCTGCGCAATTTGATTGGTCACTGTTTTCTTCACGGGTGGTGCTACTCCCAAGTTAGCCACCACGTTTTCTTGGTGGACTTTTTTAGCCACTGTTTTCTTCACAGGTGGTGCTACTAAGTTAGCCACCACATTTTCTTGGTGGACTTTTTTAGCCGCAGTCGTCGGTGTTGTTGCATTCAAGTGAGTGTTCACTCCAAATTTCATGGACTCTGTAGCAACCTTTAATAAGTTGTTGTACCCAGCGATTTTATTCTTGAGAATCACCACATTACTCGGCATTAACCACGTACTTGGCGACACTGCAAGATTTTGGACAACGTTGGTGTCTCTAATCGATTTGTTCATGTTGAGAATCCATGTCGATACGTCGTACTGTACAACACTGTCAGAAAACAACTTGCGGAATTCTTGTTGGGTCTCTAGACTTCCTGCAGAACCACCAACGACTGATACACGTGTTCTCGCTTGCGCACCAAGTGTGGAGTACACAAAGGACTCTATGCTCTGATTTAGATATTGCAGTCCAATGTTGGTGAAGCCGTCTGACAATCGCGCGACGTATCGTTTGTAATCGTTCTGAACGTCGTTGAGTGTGAAGACTCTGGATTCACCTGTTGTGCCATCGCTCAGGACTTTATTCTGGTAGTAGTGCCTTCTGGGAATCTTGGAAATCTTGCCATACAATTCGGAAGCGTTGAATTCTCTACTTATTGATTTCATGGTCTCACCACCTTCCATTCTTCTCAGAAATCTTCTAATGGTGAAGTACAAATGAAATCTCATCACACTTGTGACCACGGGGTGGACTTCTTGTGACACTGATAAATGTTGCAACGACACTCCACAACAGAAACTAGCACAATACGTCGCAAACACAATGCGGTAGTAAGACTCGTTGTCATCCCACTCTGATTTTGTCTTTGACGTGGTGATTTGTAAGGTTGGCAGCTTTGACATGAAGTAGTTATTTTGGTTAACAAAGACTTTAAAGTTATTCACTGGATAATTTAACACGTTCTCTGTTGGATAACCATCCCAAAGTCCCCAGTGGTTCTTATGACCTTTTGGTAGTGGTTGGATAGTCCCACCACCTTGCCATATTATTGGGAACTTACTATTGTGTAGCCACTCCCACATGCTTTTATCGTTTTTGAAGGTTGTGCTGGTTATGTCCGTGCTGAGGACGTCGTTGTTTCTGAAATACACATCGACACTCATGATCTTACCATCTTGCAAAATATTTGGATAGAACTCAAATTTGCTTAAAGTGGCGTGAGGGTACTTTTTGATGAGGTCTGCCTTTGCGTCGTGTGTAGCCTTTGATGTGTTAGCCATCGCGAGTTTGTAGTACTTTCCATAGTAATCATGAAGGGCTTTCTGCATATATAATATACCATATGTTACACATAACACATGCTACATTATATATGGTCAGGGTTGTAGTATTGATTAGAGGTCCAACGGAAACTGTGGATTTACCAGAGGCACTTTTGACGTTTGGCTCAGATCCTCACTTACTAGTGAAAAAAGCGACCATCTTTTGGGACTATGTTAACGTGGAGACTGGTGTGAACGATGAAATAAGCTACAACAGCAACAAACACGTTTTTGAGCCTGGGTACCACACTTTTAATATGATTGCTGATGAATTGAAAGGATTGGGGGCTATCGAGCTAGTAGCCAACAAACACGACTTAAAGTGCGTGATAAAAACTGACCAACAATTAGAGCTGTTTAAATTTGGAGAGCTCTTAGGGTTCAACGATAACACAACGGTGAGTAGTAGTGGTTTGGTCAGCCCTAATGTTGTGAACGTTAACAAAGGGTTGAAGTACGTACAAGTGGGTTGTAGCATTGTGAACAGACCTGAGAATATTGTTAATGGTAGCAAAAGCGAGGTTATCGTTGAGCTACCATTGACCACCACCCAACCACTGAAGAGCTCCGTTCAACAATTCTTCAATATTGAGTCGAAGGTGTCAATAAACAAAGGCGCTTTTACACAGCTGGTGTTTAATGTGACTGACCAAGATGGTAGTGGTGTCAACGTTGGTGACATATTGTTGGACTTGTATGCGACGCTTGAGTAGCTAAACGTACGCTAAAGTAATGAGTCTAAACTATGGGTATGACTCTGGTGGTTACACTGAAAAGCGACGTACACACAACAACCATCAAAAGTTGATGGTGCTCATTGAGGGTGTGGAGAAAGTTGTAACTTTTGACCATAGTGTGGTAGTCACACACGATAACCCACACATTGTAGTTAAGACAGCCACCGTGTTTTGGGACTATGAAAATGTGGTGAGTAACACCAGTGTGCGACTCACCACATTCCCTTTAGGGGTAATAATACATAATATTCGAGTGGACGAGGGCTACTACGAATTCGACGCGTTGGTTAGAACTCTACGACACGCGCTCAACAAGACGTATGATGTAGGCTTCATGGTGGAGAAACTGATAGCCACAGGTAAGAGTAGGGTCAAAAGCCAGTCTTTGGATAGGCACTTCGGAATCGACACGAAGCTTATGCTAGGTGACATCGGGCCTTTGTTTGGTTTTGCTAAGGACGTGGGGATTGTGTCAGATGGTAAGTGGCACGACAGTCCAAACAAGATTGACATGAATAGAGGTCTAAAGTATGTAGAGGTATCGTGCGACGCTGTCAAGACGGAGAGCGATGTGGGCACTGATGGGAAGCGTAGCGACGTGGTCGCAACACTGCCAATACCCACCGAGAAGTCTCTAGATGGAGGGGCGCAACATTATGTATACGTCGACTCCAAGGTGAGAATTAAAAAAGGTATTTACTCAAGTATGACGTTTCGTGTTAAACCAAACAATGGTGACGCTGACGTTGGTGTAGTGCTATTGGAAGTGTATATTGTGTGAGTTATATGGAGCTTGGCGTGGAGACAGGCGTTGCGTTGCCATCGCACGCTTGTAGTACTTTCTGCATAAAATACACCATATGTTATACATAATGCGAAAGTTGACGGTGTTCATTGAAGGCGTAGAAAAAGTTGTGCCCTTTGACAACGCGATGATGATCACGCACGATAACCCATGCATTATGGTCAAGACAGCCACTGTGTTTTGGAACTATGATAATGTGACGGGTAGTGATACTATCCAAATATTATACGTTAGACAGAGTAGACCACGGCGATGGTCCACGACAACTTGGTTGGATGAGGGCCACTACGACTTCGACGCGTTGGTTAGAGCTCTACGACACAAGCTCAAGGCGCTCTATGTAGACCTCGTGGTGGAGAAACTGACGACCACAGGTAAAAGTAGGGTTAAAGCTCAGTCTACGAGTCGTAGCGTCACCGGAGTAGAGCTAAGGCTAGGTAGTATCGGGATTTCGCTTGGTTTCGCGAAGGACGTGGTAATCTTGATAGATAACAAGTGGCACACTAGCCCAAACGAGGTCGATATGTATAGAGGTCTGAAGTACATAGAAATCTTATGTGATATTGTCGAAACCGAGAGCAATGTGGGTATTGATGGGAAGCGAAGCAGTGTGATCACAACGTTGCCGATACCCACTGAGCAGTCTTTGAAGGGGTCAGTGCAACGTCATGTAGACATCGAGTCAAAGGTGGGTATTAAAAAAGGTGTTTACTCAAGTATGACGTTTCGCGTCAAACCAAATAACGACGATCTCAAAATTGGCGCGGTGCTATTGGAACTGTATATTGTGTGAATTATATGGAACTTGGTGTGGAAACAGAACAAGGGTTGAGAGACATTTACTACAATCCCAAGACAGGGTACACTGGTGTAGAGAGGTTGTATCAAAGTGCATTGGGAGACGGATTGAAAGTAACTAGAAAAACAGTGAAAGAATGGTTGACAGCGCAGGACACTTACACTAGGTACAAACCTATTGTGAGAAAACATAAGTTCCGTGCGACCTTTGTTGGATTTCTTGGTGAAGAGCTCCAAATGGACTTAGTGGGCATGAGTAAGTATTCAAAACAGAATGGTGGTTATTATTGGATATTGACAGGCATTGAAATATTGAGTAGATACGCTTTTGGCATTGCAGTTTATAGAAAAGACACTAAGAACATGACTGAGGCTGTTGGAAAATTGTTGGTTGACTTTAAAGATCGGTTTGGGGTCACACCTAAGTTAGCGCAATTTGACGATGGACTCGAGTTCTACAATGTTGGGGTGAAAAGTTTGCTGAAAAAACATGGTGTTGAATATTTCAGCACTAAGAGCGACAAGAAGGCTGCTGTTGTCGAGCGTTTTAATAGAAGTCTCAAGAGCGTTATGTGGAAGTACTTTTACGCACGTGGGACGCATAAATGGATTGGGGGTCTCGACCAGTTTGTGAGCAATTACAATAGCAGTGTGAATCGCAGCATTATGATGAAGCCGAAGGATGTCAATAAGTCGAATGAAGGCGAGGTGTGGACCACTTTGTTTGGTCACCAATTTGCAGACAACCCGTTGCCAAAGTTTAGAGTTGGTGAATCGGTGAGAATTAGTAAATACAAGAGTGTGTTCACAAAGGGCTATGAAGCCAACTTCACTGAAGAGCTGTTTAAAGTGGTAAAGGTTATTCGTGGTGACCCGAATGTGTACGAAATTGAGGACATAAGCGGTGAACAGATTATTGGTAAATTTTATGAACAGGAATTATCGCCGGTCAATAAGAAACGTGGTGGTGACGATGTGTACAGAGTTGAAAAGGTGTTGAAAAGAAAGAAAGTCAGAGGGAAGAAGATGGCACTGGTCAAATGGTTGGGTTACGAGAGCAAACATAATTCGTGGATACCAGAAAGCGACATTCAAAATGTGAGCTAATGTAATATGGCTGAAGGTGGGGAAGTTTTTGACGAGATTGAGATGGAGAACCTTGGTAGAGCTTACACTGATGATCAATTAAACGCCGAACTTGAAGAACTCACTAAACATATAAATTCAATTGAGAAAATATACACCGACGACAATATACCACACATCGAACGTGTCGAGTATGAAAAATTGAATGAGAGATCGAATAGATTGCAGGGCGAACTGGATAGAAGGTTTCGAGAAAAAGAGACGTCGTTCACTGACGCTGGCGATGGTAAGACGGTGACAATAAGGGGGACCAACACAGAAGTCCCAACAGTGGAGTTTGTTGAACAGGAGTCATATGGTGACGTCAATGACGTAAGTTTTAGTATAGCTTTTGAAGAGGAGGAGGAAATTAAGAAAAGACTGGGTGAGCTAAAAGCGTCCAACAAAGAGCTAACAGAAAACAATGTAAAAAGAATCAAGCTAATAAATAGGAAAATACGTAAATTAAGCAAAAAGGGACTCGGTCACGACGACGCGTCAAGGAAAATAGTCAACAGGTCGCAGGTTACGGACTCAGGGGCTATTCTTTTCAAACCGATAAACAAAGACGGTAAATATGGAAAACCCAAACGAATTCTAATACCTGGGAAAAAAGGCTTGATCTACAGTAAAGACGCGAGTAGTAAAAACGCGATTGAGCAGTTCAAACAGTTAGTTGATCAAATCCCTGAGAGTACAGAAACAACAGCTGTCACAACAGAAGTAATCCTAGATGACTTCCCAGTAATTGAAACAAAAGTGGGCTATGATGACATACCTGGGCTATCACCAGACGAAAACCGCGAGCTGAATGGTGTGCTCGGCCCAAGCGATGGTGTGGCGCGCGAATCAAGAATAGGTGCCAATGGTGCATTGCAAATACAAGCAAACCATTTTCAAGAAGCGATAGACAAAGCGAACGAAAGAATAGTAGAGCTCGAGGGAAAAGACCTCACGACTGCAGAGAACGAAGAGTACATTGATCTACACGAAAGAGTGATTGGACTTACGCGAGCTAAATACAGAACTTTAGGACAGCGAGAAATAGAGGAGGTTAGAGAGCGACAAGAGATTGACATTGACAGATTTCAGAGATTCAAGGAATGGGCTAAAGAAAATGTGGTCGGGTTGAGCGCTGTATCAATTTCAGTGGCTGGGATTATAACAACTATTATTATCGCTGGTAGATCCGCTGTTATGAAAGGCGCTATGGCTACAAAGTCATTCGCACAGGCTGTTAAGAACGTGATAACGAAGATGGGCCCATGGGCTGTTGGATTGGCTAATTTAGTTTACAATGCGTTGACGTTGGGTGCGAAGGGTCTCGCATGGTTGGCTCAAAATCTGTGGGTGCTTGCGGTGGTACTTGCGTGGTTTGCTTATGATTATTACAAGCTAAAACGGTAGTCTCATTTTCGAGGGTCTCAGCTTCGAAGATGATAAAACATATGTAAAGTATATGAACGTCACGTCAGCAGAGTTGAGCCCTGGTTTTAGACGAGCGACCATGGGTGTCATAAAAGGGGTGAGAACGCAACACGTAATCACGTTGAACCCTAATAAGGTCAGTCCTGGCGAGGAACTTTACATTGATATACCGAAGCTCAAGGTTAGTAGCTGTTTGGTGCCTGGATCGTTGGGTCTAGTGTTCGACTTTAAGAACGCAAACGCCAAAAGCTGGTTCTTGAACAATGTGAGCAAGTTGTTGGTTGAGAAACTTGTTGTGAGACTAGCTGGGGAGACTGTGTACGACAACAATGGGGAAAATTACACTGGTGTCTATCGCGACCTTTGGGAAAGTGTTACTGCGCGAGACCAAATGATTGACTATGGTGTTGGTGGTGAGAACTTGAGAAAGCTAATTTCTAAGGATGACAGTGGTGCGACGAGTGGGAACGTTGCTAAAGTTAGTGACGCGTTGATGTTTGGTGTGATTGGAACAAAGCAGCGGATTAAGCTTGGCAAGATCATGAATGACCATGGGTTGTACGCTCCTTTTAGCATGAACAACAACTTGCAGTATGTGATCACACTTCCGAAGGCTGCAGACATCATGGTGGCGCAATCCGGTAGCGCTGTGGGTGGGTACACTCTGGAGAACCTCGAGCTTGAGTATGAGACGATTGATAACCAGGAGCTCGCTGACGAAATAGCGTCGGGCTATGCAAGTGGTCGTAGTTTGTCATACGAACACATCACGTTGATGAAAACCACCGAATGGGACAAAGGCACGACCATTGTGAATGAAAACATTAATCTTCCAAGAAAAAGCATGAAGGCAATCGTGTTGCTATTCACGAATAAGGTGCGAACAGACAGTGAGGAGTTTCTCTACCCAAATATCGAGAGTGTTAGAGTCACAATTGAAGGTGTGCCAAATAGTGTGTACTCACAAGGCATCCCAAAGTCGAAGTTCTATGCAGAAGCGAAACGATTGTTTGGGTTGGGTGAAGAACACGCTCAGTTCATGACCATACAGAAGTTCTATAAAGATGGCTTTGCGTTAGCCATCGACTTGAGGAGTGTTCAAGATAATCGCAATGTCGCCACTGGCAAGAACATTGTAAACACACAATCCGGCGTGCTTCTTGAAATCACGAAGAAAGCGACGACCGCAAATGTCATGTGCAGGGTGTTTGTGATAAGTGATGGGCTGGTAAACTTTATGAACAATGGGTTGCAATCAATCCAGTATTAAATCAAACGCAATTTAATGGAGACTCCGTTTAATATGTTAATTGTTGGTATGACAGCTTGTGGTAAGACGCATTATTTGCTGGAAACATTGGAATCTGAGTACTTTAGTAAATTTGACTACATTGTGTTGATTTGCCCAACTTTCGAGTGGAACAAAGCGTATCAAGATTGGAAATATGTAAGCGACCCTGATGTGCTAGCGATAGACTGTGCGCAGGATAATGTCGACGCTGTTCTCAAGTGTGTAACAAATGTTTTTAAAGGCACTAACACTCTGATTGTGTTGGACGACTGTGCAAGTGGGCAGGACGTCAAGAATAGGACTAGTCAATTGGTCAACTTGGCTTTTAGCGCGCGACATTTTATGCTGAGCGTTATTGTCATCACACAACAACTGACGTCGATCGCAAAACCGTACAGAGAAAATATTAGTAAGCTCGTTTGCTTCTACTGCCCAAGTAGGAGTGATATGAAGGTCGTTATCGACGATTACCTTGGAAACATTAGCAGAGAAAAATCGTCGGCGATTGCGACTGCATTAAAAAATAATAAGTACGCTAGACTAGAAATCTCACTGCGCTATCCATACAGTCACGAAGTTGTTATTCCGCAATAAAATATGGGTATAAGTAATAGCGTGATGGTAAAACGCAAAAGTGAGGAAAATCCTACGATTGAGGAATTAGTTGAGGGGACTGATGACACCTCAACTGTGGAAGACAATATTGACGTTAGGAGATCTGAACTTATTAGACTGTCTGGTGATGGTGTGGTGAGTCAGTCCGAAGCGTACATTAAAAAAGCGTCCGCAAAAGTTATTGATAAGATATGGCGCCAATACGAGTTGAAGAGAATGGAGATCGCAAACGCTTTTCTCACCGACTTGCTAATCAGCAAATTCGCCAGCTTACTAGATGGGTTGAACGCTATCGAGAACCCTGACGAACTAAACGATGAGTTGCAAAAAGACCCGTTACTAAAGAAAGACGTTGAGAGCATTGTCGCGGTTGTGACACCATACGTGCCTTTCTTGGGCTTGTTGTCGGGAGGAATCACAACGTCGAAATATGTGTACGATCACCATTTTAGAAAAGAGGCGACAAACGCTGAAAATAGTGAACAAACGGACTAATCTATTATTAACAGGTGGCAATAACCTAATTTGCATAACAGGTGGCAATTTTATCACGCGTGAGACACTTTTACGATACACAAATTTGTAAAAATGTGATTTTGACAAATTTGTGAAAATATTGAAACGACACTTTCTATTTTTTAAATGTGATTTGACAAATTTGTGAAAATGTTGAAACGATTATTTTTTAAATGTGATTTGACAAATTTGTGAAAATGTTGAAACGGCACTTTCTATTTTTTAAATGTGATTTGACAAATTTGTGAAAATGTTGAGACGGCACTTTCTATTTTTAAATGTGATTCGACAAATTTGTGAAAATGTTGAAATGACACTTTCTATTTTTTAATATGTGAGAGTGGGCTCGTACCACATTTTATTTTCTTAACACGCGAAAATGTTGAAATGACACTTTCTATTTTTTCCTAAATGTAATTTGTGAGAATTTTGAAACGACACTTTCTATTTTTTAAATGTGGCTGAAATGGTGTCAAATTTAGTATAAACTTGGTATTGTTTCGCTAGTCTCGCGTGTGTTTGACATCAATTTAGTAGAAAACGTGCGAAGGGTGTCTAGATTGACTAACGATCGCTGTAGTAGTATAGCAAGTAGGGCTGAGAGCTTATTCGACTTCAAACGTGAATATAAACACCAAAACGTCGTCAAATTTGTCGAATCGTGATTTGGCAAATTTGGTGATGTTTTGGTGTTTATATTCACGTTTGAAGTCGATTGGGCTCGCAGCCCTACTTGCTATACTACTCATCTTCCATCAGAAACTTCCTAAGCCGTCCATCGCCATAAAGATTTCTGGCCTTATCAAGACGATGTCCTATGTAGTCTTTTTTTTTACAACTTTTATTTGGACAAAGCAAATAATAAAAACAAAATGCATAAAAAAAGTTCAAATCCGGTGAATTACAAACGACAATATAGTTCCATGCTATACGTGTACGTCTGCAAATTACAATAAATGTATAAGTATTAACGACATCAATATATAATAAAACATTTTACTCTCATGACGAAGGGCCTTCGCTCGAAAGTTAGACTACTTTCACGCTATTTCGGCAGTACACCAACCTTTTAGATATTTGATTTCAATATATAATATCTTTGTTGATAATTTAAAAAAATTAATTAGGTATGACAGAGCAATTTTTTTCATGTTCAGGCGTGTTGTTTAAGTCTTAAATTTAATAATAATGACAAATTCAATTTTGAATAATAATGACAAATTCAGTTTTGTGTGAAAACGTGTTTCCTTTCGCAGAATCTCCTCCATCTTGAATGTTCATCGTCATAAACTTTCTAAGCCGTCCATCGCCATAAAGATTTCTGGCCTTATCAAGACGATGTCCTTTGTATTCTTTTGGCTTTCAACCTTTATTTGGACAAAGCAAATAATAAAAACAAAATGCATAAAAAAGTTCCGATCCGGCGAATCACAAACAAGAATATAGTCCCATGCTAGCCTTTGTACATCTGCAAATTACAATAAATGTATAAGTATTAACAGACATCAATATGTAATAAAACTCTTTCAACTTTTATTTGGACAAAGCAAATAATAAAAAGAAAAAGTAAAAAACGTTGTCAAATCCGGCGAATCACAAACGATAATATAGTCCATTGCTAGCCTTTGTACATCTGCAAATTACAATAAATGTATAAGTATTAACAGACATCAATATATAATAAAACTCTTTCAACTTTTATTTTGACAAAGCAAATAATAAAAAGAAAAAGTAAAAAAAGTAGTCAAATCCGGCGAATCACAAACGAGAATATAGTCCATTGCTAGCCTTTGTACATCTGCAAATTACAATAAATGTATAAGTATTAACACACATCAATATATAATAAAAGTAACGTTTTACTCTCTGACGAAGGGTCTTCGCTCGAAAGTTAGACTATACTTACACGCTATTTCGGCAGTACACCAATTAGGTATGAAAGAGCAATTTCTTTCATGTTCAGGCGTGTTGTTCAAGTCTTAAATTTAGTACTTTGAACCTCGCGACCCATCACCCTTCACACATTGATACCTCGTGACTCACACTGGAAAAAAGACGGTTCGCTCTCAGCAACGGCCTACGTTGCTCAGTTGTCAGAGGGCCGAACTAGATTTGCGGAGGCATAGTTCAATTATCACCGAAGGCCTTGGAGTTGCATTTTTCGCAACTGGTCTCGGTTAGGTCTTAGAGAATGTCCACACTCGCAAAATATTCTTCCCGTTGATTATTAGTCTAGATATTATTTTGGGACTTAATTTGAAACATTTTTCTCAAATTGCAAAAATTGACGAAAAGCATATATATTTAAGGACAAACACACCACTTTTTATCCCATGTTCTGGAATTTTAAATACTGTAAGATAAAATAAATGCCAAAAAGCTGTGAAGTTTTGTGAACCCTTTCCTTAATTGTACACCATCTGCTTTTTTATTTTAAAATTTTGCTTCTTTTTTTAAAAAGACCTGAAACATTTTAAATTCTAGTTTGTTTTAGGAATTAAAGGTTTCTATATTATGTATTGAAAATAAACCATTCCAATCAGTTCTGCATGACTATTCCTTAATGTTTTATCTTCTTTCTGGTTCTTTTTTACCCGCCAGGGACATTTATCTTGGTTACCATGGCAACACAAAAGTAGAGTATAGTATAAACTGCGTAGCACTTCCATATGCTACAATAATATGAACCTTATTTTGTCTAATACTTAAATGTGACGAAAAATATTTTTGTGTTTAAGAACATGCCCTTAAAGTGCCAAACATCTCAAATACGATATTACTGTTATATATTCTACATGAAGTGAATAGTTGAATACCAAAATATTTTATGATTTTAGTTTTGCCTTGATGTTCTATAAAGGTTTGTTTGTCTAAAATTCGAATCAGGGTCAGATTAGGGCTGCGCGGGGCTCGTGGCATATTTTCAGCGCTTGTTGGGATTAGGCGTCATGAGGGGGCAGGAGTGAAATTATTTTAAAGTACAGTACCTATGAAACGAAAATTTTTTGTACTTTTTGATGCGCTGAAAATTATGGTGGTATTGGTTTTTCAATCACGACAATGGAAAATGCTTTATTTTTTGTGTAAAAGTGGGAAAATTACACCAATTTTGTCCCCAGCGCGGTCAAATCACCTCTTTGACGTCACACGTTAGAGTCGGCATATATTCTAGAGATGAAAAAATCATTACTGATCTCCCTTTCAGAGGAGGAAGTTGACTCTCACTCAAACATCAGTAATATTTCCACAGCTAAGCATTCAAGCGCCACAAATAACATATCGATATTATCGACGACTCTAACGTGTGACGTCACTAGACTGCTGCTTCGGTCCCAGACTCCAGATCAAAATAGCGATGTTTGAAGGTCGTGGCTAGATGGTACACTCGCAGTTGAGGTGACCGTGAGGTACTAGGTCTGAGTCGTCTTCTGGACGATCCTTTTATTAGTAAGTATTAGAAAACCATTAGCTAGGCGGGGGTTAGTGTTATTGCCAATTAGGCGGGGGGGGGGAGGGGGTAGTGTTAGGATCTAAGTTGTTTTTGGGTTAGCAGTTCCATGATATATTTCATCATACAGGCATGTCCAATCGTAACAATCTCTCATTTCGTACAACCTCTCGCGGATACTAAAAACGATCGTCCAGAAGACGACTCAGACCTACCATCTAGCTACGACCATGTTTGAACGTCGATAAAAGCACTTTCCCCGTACTGTGATTGAAAAACCGATAACACCATAATATCCAGCGCATCACGAAGTATCAAAGTGGGTCATAAAAACAGAGTTGAAATTTTCGTTTCATAGGCACTTTAATATTTGAGCGATAAAAAATTAAAATATAAAAGTTAAATAAAAATATTTATTATAATTATTTCTCCAACAGAAACCATTGTTAAAATCCTGGCAGTTTTGTGGATAATAGCTGCAATTCCAGTGTGTCTTTACGTCAATCATGTCGCTCAATCCATAGCCATATTGACTGGTTTATTCTTCGTGGTTCCACTTTTGGTTATAATATTATCATACACCATACTTGTAATATCAGTGAAATTATCTTCGAGGAAAATTAGACGACACTCGAAGAGTCACATTAAGAAGGTGAGTGATGATGAAACTGTCCAATATTTAACTAAAAAAATGTCCGTTACCGTTACGCGTGGCCAGAAAACGTCGCATGCATGAGCAGAACATTATTCTCAACAAAAGCAACATTTGTATGTAATGCGCATGTGCAAAGGGTCACAGGTTTGATTGTAAGGTCGGCACTTAATAACATAGGATGAGGCTACCTTGTTGTTCGGGTGTATGTTCGGGTGTCAATCGGAAAGGTCTTCGGAAATAATCAAAATGGCGGAATTATTCAGATAATAATTAACGAAGTGGCTATATCTATGATTTACGGCAGGATATAACAACAATATATAGGCGTTCGTTCCCAACCCGCGATTTCCGGTCGAGTTTGATATTAGTTTGCCTTTTCTGCGTGTTAGGGTTAGTATTTTGGTTTGGGTTAGGATTTTGGTGATGTTGGGGTTAGCATTTCGTTGAATTCTAACATACTGCCGTAAATATAGCTTGGCGAAGTCCGTATAATATTAAACATTTCCACTTCCCGCTGTATACTGTCTGTTTTGCGATAATTGCGCGTGAAATTTTGAATGATGTAGCTGTGTATCAAAAAGGTTTGGTGAAAATGTGAATCAAATCAGGGGTCTAACTGTTTTGTTAACACTGTCGAATAAGCTTACAAGCTGATTATGAGACAAAACACACAGTCAAGTTTGTGTGCTACAAGTCGGACAAGAAATTTGGAAAGACAGGTATTAAGACTCACAAGCAAAACAGAAAATAAGTATACGTATACGTTAACCCCCCGCCTAACGAGTTTTCTAACCCTAACCCTCCGGCTGTGTTGTATTGACTTATATGGAGTCGGCGCCATTCCTGTCTCTAGCTGCTGTTCATTTCATTGAATTCCGCCATTTTTGATTATTTCCGAAGACCTTTCCGAGAGAAGATAGTTAGCATTCTTGAACTCGAACAAATCAGCTCCGAGTTTTGACCATGGCCGTTTTGGTATTTCATGGGGAATCAAAGGCTGCTTGCATGGCATTGCTTTTCCTATTTTCGAGGCATGTGGAACACTGTGAAACCATTACAGTACTTCAATTTATTTTCCCATTCCAGGCCAGAAGAGTATCTCTCTTGCTCTCTCTATCATCAAATATGATTCCCAGATGAGCTTCATGTACTCTTTTCAGCATTTCACTTCTCAGGACTTTAGGAACAATAAGCCTCTTGTTCCAGAACAGCAGTTGGTGTATACACGTAATCTCATCTCGATATGACCAGAATTCTCTGATGTCAGGAAGTACAGTACTTGGCTCTTCATCATCAGGCCATCCTTGAAGCACTGTGGTCTTTAAATGCTGTAGAGCAGTGTCTTGCTCAGTGGCATCTTGAAATTGTTGCAGCTTTTCTGGGAAAACTGGCTGGTCAAGTTCCAAGAGGCTAACTTCTAATTCTTCATCAAGAAGATCTTCTTTCTCTTCATTTAAATATGCTCGGCTTAATGTGTCGGGGATATACATTTCTTTGCCAGGTTTGTACTCTACTTCTAGGCTGTAACGTTGGAGCTGCAGCAGCATTCTCTGTAATCGAATTGTTTCCACCTTTGTTGTTTGCCCATAGAGGTACTGATGGAATTGTTACAGCCATAAGCTACAGCAAGCAGTTATTTTTCAATTTGTGCATGTCTTTCTTGTGTGTTTTATGCAAAGGCCATAGGTTGTTGATCTTGTATTATCATTTATCACTAGTGGCCCAAGGCCTTGATAACTGGCATCAACTGAAAGTTTTACAGGTTTACTGACATTGTAGTACTTTAGCACCGGTGTAGAGGCTACCAAGGATCTCAGCTGTTGAAAACTCTTCTTCTGCGATTCATCCCAATGCCACTGTGTCTTACTTTCCATTAGACTTCGCAGAGGTGCACTGATTTCTGATAAATTGGGAATGAACTTTGCTAAGTATTGGACCATGCCCATGAGTCTCATGACAGCTTGCTTATCGGCTGGCTCTGGCATCTCTTGAATGGCTCGTACCTTTTCAGGATCAGGTTTTAAACCATTAGCAGTGAGGAGGTGGCCCACATACGTTATCTGAGTACACTGGGTCTTGCATTTGTTTCGATTTAGTTTTAAGTTCTTCTCTCTGCACCGGTTCAGAACGGTCGTTAGGCGATGGTTGTGTTGGCTGATATTTTCTCCCCATACCAAAATATCATCTGCAATGCATTCCACGCCCTCGAGTCCTTCTAAGGGGCTGTTTACATGAGCCCGGTTAACCGGGCTAGCCCGGCTCACGCGATTGATTAGGATCGCATTGTGGTTTTGAAACGTGTATAAACTAAATTTACAAAGGAGAATTGGTTTAGTTTAGATGTAAACAAATCTTTACATTAATTCGTGACAGGAGTCATCCCTCCTAGGAGGGCTAGCCCTCCGCCATATAAACTACCCCTAATAGTTCCGTCATAACTTTCTGGAACACTTCTGGAGCCGTGGAGATGCTAAAGGGGAGTCTATTGAACCGGTATCGCCCAACTGGAGTGTTGAAGATGAGATTGCACTGTGCGCCGGTGTCAAGTTTCATTTCAACAGGTTTGTTGTTGATTATGATATTTTCTTTCCAGTCGTCGTCATTGGCGTTTTGCACGGTTCCGATGAAAAAATCTTCCAACTCTTCTTCGATTTCATCGACTCATGGAACGCTTGTTTGTTCCCTGGCGCTGTTTTCGATCGCATCTTCTCCAGTCACGTGGAGGAAAGTGGCGCACTGAACCTTTTCGGCTTTGTCGTTTATTCCACTGGCGATGAGAAAGAGTTCGAAGCTTTGAATCCATTTTCTCCAATTTTCAGCTAGTTACATATATATAGTTCATGACGTCATAACTAACTAGAAATACGAATTCGCAATAATCCCCTCGCCCGCCTTTTCTAGCGCTAACCCCCACCCCACCCTACCGCTAGAGTTTCTTTTCCCATACATGGTCCCCAGTGCCCAAACCGCGGCGTCTGTCGATAACAAATCCTTAATATGTAGATTTTGAACGCTATCTCGGCCAATATTTACTCGATTTCAATTCTGAAAACAGTTTTGGAATTACGGAGTCTAAATACGTAACGTACGTGTCTCTTATATTACAAGAACGTGCATACCATTCGTAAAAACGGTTTATGTACTTAGAAATTATTCGAAGTAGTGGCGAAGAAGGCCATGATAACTGGTCATGATATGTAAACTCTAAGATGAATTACATATTATTATTCAAAATTCAGAAATATATTGTTTTCAAAATATGCAGATGATTATAAATTAGCTAGCTCAGAGACGGAGGAGCGATTATAGGATATCCGTCAACTTTTTAACTTAAATTTACTGACATAAATCAAGAATGTGAAATCGTATTTATTAATAACTTTTAGTTAAACCTAGAGTAATGTAATTTTAAAGAACGTAATTTTCAACAATTTGACACGGTTTAATGACCATTTAATAGTACTAAGCGTTACTGGTATTCTGTTCCTACTGACCTAGCGGCTCTTAGAAATTTAGCACTGTATAGAACTGCTTCGTTCTTTAAAAAATCCAATTTATTTTTGGGAATAACTATAGAATACCCCGCCAGCAAAGCAACCCGTTTTAATGAACAACCTACAGCCCTACGCGCCTACTCTGGCCTACACACCTACTAGCCTACACACCTACTGGCCTACGCGCCTACTGGCCTACGCGCCTACTGGCCTACCTACTGGCCTACGCGCCTACTGGCCTACGCGCCCACTGGCCTACGCGCCTACTGGCCTACACACCTACTAGCCTACACACCTACTGGCCTACGCGCCTACTGGCCTACGCGCCTACTGGCCTACGCGCCTACTGGCCTACGCGCCTACTGGCCTACGCGCCTACTGGCCTACGCGCCTACTGGCCTACGCGCCTACTGGCCTACGCGCCTACTGGCCTACGCGCCTACTGGCCTACGCGCCTACTGGCCTACGCGCCTACTGGCCTACGCGCCTACTGGCCTACGCGCCTACGCAATTTTCCGTCTCGTAAACGGTCGTTGCCAACCCAAACGGTCGATGCCAACCTGATATCCTTCTATTACCCCTGTAACCCCTTGTGTCCCCGCGACACACACATGTGTTTTTTTCCAAGATGGCGGATTTTTTTACTGATAAAACTCTGATGATTGGGGTGACTGTAAGCGTCCTCATATAACATACCGACTAGCTAGGAATTCAGTCTGTTTTTTTGTAAATCTCAGTCTGTTTTTGTGCCAATTTCAGTCCATTTTTGTGCCAATTTCAGTCTATTTTTGTGCCAATTGGAAGACTGTTGGAACACCGGACTGAGATTTTCAAAAAAACAGACTGAAATTGGCACAAAAACACACTGAGATTTACAAAAAAAACAGACTGAATTCCTAGCTAGTCGGTATGTTACATGAGGGCGCTTACAGTCACCCCAATCATAGATCAATCACCCTAACCCTAACCCTAACCCTAACCTTAACCCCAACCCTAACACTAACCCTAACCATAACCATAACCATAACCATAACCATAACCATAACCATAACCATAACCATAACCATAACCATAACCCTAAACCCAACCATAACCGTAACGCTAACCCTAACCTCAAGAGTGCAATTTCCCCCAGCCAGGAAAGAAAGAAAGAAAGAAAGGAAGCTTCTGAAAAAAAGAAATTCACAAAAGAAATTTTCCATTCGGTCCAAAAAGTCCCTTCGATTACCAACTCGGCAATTTACGATTCTCATACAGGTTAAATAAAACAATATAATTACAATATATCTTACAATGAAAATAATTAAGGCCGGTTTCCACTTCAATCGTATCGTGTAAAAACACAAGCTATAGTTATCAGACAAAGAAACTAGTCAACATCAAGTGATTATCAATAGGTTGTTTGCAATAGGTTTCACTTCAGCGCACATGAAGGGCATTTAACAAAATAATTTTATTATAATATCATTATTTACCCGTCATTTGCTTTTGTGTTTGTAGTCCCATAAAATTGTAGTCACATGACTGCAAACAACCTATTTTCCAGTAAAAGCCATAGTGTTTTTACGCATATATTAATTCGAAAGTATATCACATGCCAAATTAAAACAATACTGAGGTTAGCCGTATAATTCCCATTTCAACAGGTAAACATTTCTTGACTAAAGCCTAGTTTCATTATGACGCAGAGCAGACTACCACAGACGATTATTATTCAAATCAATTTCATTATCCTTTTTACATAATAATGTGAACATGCAAACGAGATGAAAACAGCGAGGTCTGAAATTACCCCATGTCAGTATATCATTTGCTGGACACGATGTACCAAGTCAAAATAAAACGAAGCATTGGAGTTCAAGTTACAACTGCATCCAAAACTCAAGAAAACTTCACGCAATGTGACGTACATGTTGATGCCGGTCACTCAAGCTATCAAAGAAAACGAATGAAAATAGGCCAGACACCTCATCTCACATATGACGATTTAATTAAAAGTTACTTATGCGACAAACAAGTAATGATAGAATGGTTGAAAGACATCGGTTTACTTGCACGGGAAGTTTTGTGTCCTGTTTGCAGTAAAGCAATGGAATGGACAAGTTGCAAAGACAGATCAGATGGTTTCAAGTACGTGTGTCGTAAATCTGACACAGCGAAGCAACACAGAGTGGAACGTAGCATACGCAACAACACCTGGTTTGACAAGAGTATATCTCACGATAAACGAGATTATGAAGCTCACTTATTCATGGTGTGCTGATTTAGAACAAAACCAGATCCAAGCCCAACTTCTTCTCAGTAGCAACACAATAGTTGACTGGTGTATGTTTTGCAGAGAGGTTTGCGAAGTCATCCTATTTAGAGAAAGCCAGCAAATTGGAGGCGCAGGAAAACGCGTACAAATTGATGAATCAAAGGTGGGCAAAAGAAAATACCACAGGGGCCACATCGTAGAAGGCCAATGGGTTTTCGGTGGTATTGAGGAGGACTCCCGTAAATGTTTTGTTGCAGCAGTAGAAGATCGATCCGAAAAAACTCTGATTCCGATAATACAAAAATGGATAAAGCCAGGAACTATAATAATTTCTGATTGCTGGAAAGGCTACACCAATCTTCAGAAGTACGGCTATACCCATGAAACGGTTAACTATCAAGAAGTACTGCCTACGCGCCTACGCGCCTACGCGCCTACGCGGTCTGTTGACTTCAGCAAAGCGCTAAGGTATTGATGTATTAAGAATATTTGGTCAATATACATGTGCGTTTTATTAAGGTTTTAAATAAAATATTCTGAATGCGTAGCTGTTTCATAGTTCTTTAACTGGTTTAGGTTGAAGGGTCATAAATTCTTTTAATACATTGGAGAAATAATATATACAAATCTTCACCACGATTAACGTACCGCCACATAAATTCCGCAAAATATGATGGGTAATGATATTTTATTCTTCCATGGGTGGGGAGACTGCATTTTAGTTGTTTCCAGTGGCCTTCTATTTTGTTCGTATGGTCTCCGTGTTCGTTCACAAACTCAATGGAATGATTAACCTTGCGGGGTATTCTATAGTTGTGCCTATTTTTGTCCTGGAGTTCTCCAATTTATGAATTAAACCTATTATAGTAAAATAAACGGGATTTTTAAAGAACGAGCCAGTTCTATATAGTGCCAACTAAAATTTTACTCATGCAAATTTCTGTGTCCGGTACACGAAGTAAGATCTATCCCTTACTTGATTCTAGAAGACTTAATATTATCGAATACTTCTAGGCAGCTCACTTTGTAATTTCTGGCTATCCTTCTCCCTTCTTTCCATACTGGTGTGTCTTAATGGTTTCTATTCTCATATAGGTTTCAGGCACAATTGCTCCCTGATTCTGTTTTACTTCAGTGTTTACGTTACTAAATATAAATCGTCGATTGACTTGACAACTTTGGGCGCTTTCTCGATATATGAACAAACCGAAATTCAAAATAAATAATCGCTAACCCTAATCCTAACCCTTATCCTAACCCTAACCCTAACCCTAATCCTAACCCTAATCCTAACCCAAATCCTAACCCTAAAACTGACTTGGGTTGATGTTATAATAATTTTAAATTTCGGTTGCTCATATATCGAGAAAGAGCTCAACTTTGCGTTTCGATCAACATTTCTAAAATCACCCACTGTTCCTTGCATTTGAAGGACTAACTGCAGTTGTGATCAATGGCTTATAGATTTACAACTATTTCACAAGATTTGAATAGGTTATATTTGCTTTTATTTGGCATATCACTCATAAATGAATTGCTGCAGTACAGTGTTTACAATATGGAGCATGCAACTGTGCGCTCAGGAACGCTTCGGTACCCGCATACTCATCATTGTGTGCTCGCATACTCATATTCTGTTCCCGCATACTCGTATTCTGTGCTCATACTTTACTCGACTTTTCCTTTTGTCCTTTCTAAAAATTAGTTCCACGCGATATCTCACATAAAGGAAAATTTTATTTTCCGCCTAGTGGAGATTCGACGCGTAGGGCAGTTTTCCACTATGCGAATATTTTCGCGCGAAGCGAATTTCTATATTCATAATATTTCTGATTAGTTCCAGCTGAGAGCTCATAAGAGAAATGTATAGGAGGTAATTGGACAACCCTGTAGTTGGGACAAAGAGTGTTCATTTGACTATTCTAAGACAATAAGCCAGTGCGTCGGATAAATCTTATTTCAATTCATAATATCAGGCTGGGGAATTCAGTATAACGAATTTGCAAGTGTAAATAGAAATGCAAATGTCTATTGTGGTTTTAGCCTGATGTTATGAATTAAAATAAGTTTTACCCGACGCAGAACTCGTCATTTTGACGCGCAGTGGACATTACGAACTGGCTAATTATTAGATAAATTCCCAAAAGTATTGCAATGTGGTGATTTCAAGATTGACTGGCTATCACATGAAGGTCAGAAGCAGCAGATAGTTAAAATATTTGGTCCCTCATATCAGCAAAAGTTGCATCTACCTTCCTAACAACCGATAATGAATCACTTCTGGTTACAAGTGGAATAAATTAATCATATTTTTCAGACCACAAACCGGTGTGGCATGTGCCTTAAAATAGATGAGACATGCATATACATATAATACATACATCATAATGTTCGCTTCTTAATATGTCTTACACACAGGTTAAAAGTTTAAAAGTTTAAAAACTACCAAACGTAATTTTAGACTACAATGTCATCTTCAGGGTTCAAATTAACCATTAACTAACCTTCGCGACAGCTGCAAAGCTGAGTAAATAATCAAACTAAACCTTAATTGGTTAAACAACCTGTTAACAAACATCTTTTGTATACTATAATAAAATTGTCGTATATAATTATGTAATAAAAGATTGCTGGTAGCATATAGGAATAACGAGACCATTGGCTGCGTTATAAAACAACCCATGGTCATAAGCAAGCTTTATAAGCAAGCTTATAAGCGACCTTTAGGGCTTTGTCGCCTATCCCTCCTTTTGAACGTTATCTCGATCAATATTTAGCCGTTTTCAATTATGAAAACAGATTTGGAATTAGCGAGTGTAAATACATAACACACGTACCTATTATAATATATATGTATAATACATATATCGTTAAATCGTAGAATACCCGTCCACTTTATACACAAATATCCAGCATATATCAATTTTTTTTTACGCAAATTACACACAATAAACTGTATACGTTATCTCGATCAATATTTAACCAATTTCAATTCTGAAAACAGATTTGGAATTAGCGAGTCTAAATACATAACACACGTACCTGTTATTTTACGCAAACGTGTATACCCTTCGTAAAAACCTCTTTATGTAGTTCTTCTGATCGCAAATCGATAATGGCCGCTAGCATTTCTCTGCTCAAATATGGTCAGACTCAAACGGATCACCCAAAACGTCCTACCATGTGTGGCTTATATATATAATATATATATATATTTAACAATTATTCACCGAAGTGGAAGTGAATAGTGGTGGATATTTACCGAGACGCGAAGCGTCGAGGTAAATATCCACCACTATTCACTGACACTGAGGTGAATAATTGTTTTAGCATATACCAAAACAAATTGATAAAAATTAGGTAAATTTCGGTTAGTTTCATTATAATTTAGCAAGGAATTGTTGCGAAACGCAAGGCAAAACTAAATTCTCCTAAGGTGGCAACTCCATATATGGAGTTGTTTATCAGTTTTGACAAGCTGACAGCTGCCGGTAGTTTTGAAAACCTTTCGAAGTTGGATCAAAGTAAGGCAAAAGACCACTGGATTTTAGCTCAAAGGAAATATTTTAATCACTGTACATGGGAAAACCTTTGGACAAAGGATAACTAATGAATTCTGGGTGAGTAAACGAGTTGTTCTTTGTAAAAGATGAGTTATATATAAGCGTTTTTATTTCGGTCAGTGCATGCCGTTACAATGTTTTTAGTCGTTGAATTTCCTTTAATTTATAAAGAATTTCTGTGGGTGTTTACTGTTATAAAATCGGTAGTATGTTTCCCAGGTAATTTGTTTAGTATTCAGTTCATTACTCGCCAGTTTCTTGGCAGTGTATCGCGGTATTATCTTTACGGCCGAAGTTTTGCTTGGTTTTTGTTGTAACTGAAATGATTTTTAGTGTTTGTAAATGTTATTAAATTCTATGAAAGGCAATTCAAATTGTCTCATAAACTATATAAAGGCAAATATCGATTTATGAACTACGGAGTACACTTTTCTAAAGAAAACTGACAACAGTCAGTTCTTTCACTCGAGCTAGTTTGTTTTTGGAGCACATTTATTTCGCTGTTCTGCAGGTTTTTGAGCACTTTCTATTCTCTCTTTGCAACTTGTTTTACATAAATATTACGTAAAATAATTTCCCTACACACAGTAATTGTTTTCTATCTACCTGCTTTTACCAATTTCTTGCATTATGTAAAAAGAAAATCGTTCAAGAGAAGGACACCATCTTGTTTTGCGAAACAGTGAATAGTGCAGGATATCCCGAGCTAGAGGAACCAATCAGATTGCGCGAAAAGCACTATCCACTGTTTTGGTATATGCTAAATATATATATATATATATATATATACGAACTATTCGTGAGAAATGGAATGCTGCCAAGGCGAGATTATCACCCTCGCTTCGCTCGGTCGCTTCGCGACCTCGCTAGCGAGGGGATTATCCTCAACAGTGGTAGTCTAGTCAATATTTTTGCTTCTCCCCAGAGTCTCGATTTCGGTATACCTTGACTATATAAACCATATTTGGCACGCCTTCTATAGTGAGTTTCACTGACTCTATGTTTGGGTAGACAAACTCCTGATGTCACAAGATATAGTCACATGACATGTCTCAGTTTCGCAAAGCCTGTTGGGGCCAAATGTGGACCCCAAAAATAATAATCGCGAAATCTAGACTCGGCTACCACAGTAGCCCAAGTAATTATATCCAATTAATGTTTTGTTAATTCAGTATTTATGTTTTCATAACGACCTTAGGCCAGTTTCAAACGTCGAACTTTTCATGTGTCAATGGAACAAAGGATTTTGCTCATTTACATCAGATTCGACACATGAAAAGTTCGATTGGCTATATGGAACAAAAGTGATAGGGTTAGGACATTGGTTTCTTTGTGGTTGATTCTATTGTTTTATTGTTTTAATCAGCCAATCACAACACTTGATAGTATAGGTAGGTGGCGACCCAAAGTTCGACGTTTGAGACGGGCCTTATTAATATTTTAATTTAACATGGTTAAAGTATAGGGCAAAAATCGGGCATCAGCTAGGTGGAAATGATGACATTTCATATTTTCAATTATTTCTAGGAAATGAGGCTTGCAAAGACGCTGTGCATTATTATTGTGTTATTTATCGTTGCTTGGTTACCATTCTTTATCGTTCTCCTTGCATACCAATATCCCAAATACTTTCCCATCAAGTTGAAACCAAGTGGACTGCACTACTTCGTGTATTTGGTCAAATTTTTGCATTTCTCAAACTCTGCTGTTAACCCATTTATTTACGCATTTCGTCAACAAGAATATACAAATGCCTTCAAAAGTTTATTTCTTGGATCCAGATATCATCGTGATCACATTCAAGCGAGTAATTACACCAGAAGAATGTTAATTCAAAGAAGAGAAGAGGAAAGTCGTCGATTTAGTTCCACAGAAGGATCAAGAAAATTCACACAGTGTAGTGAAACGATTGTGTGAAAGATTGCAAGAAGTAAGACTTACGATTAGTTCTTGAAGTCAGTATCGAAATTAGGTTATTGTTGGCCTGGTTATTGATAGTGTGTGTGTAGCGGTGGGGGGGGACACCATACTCGACACAAAATAGGACCCTTAAAGTGCGCCTGCGACGAAATATCACATTACGTTTCCTGGCATTTTTTGTTACAGAACATCATTTTAGGTTAATTATGCTTCGCATTTGCCAAAAAAATGAACAACAAACATTCTATCACAAGAAATTTACCTCCAAAGTCGCCCAAATTTTGTCCGCCATTGCTCAAAACTTGTTCCAGACGAGCCAGCGATTCCACAGCAGAGTATGTGATTGTGACGTCAGAGACTCAACACGTGACAAAGCTTTATGGAAATTATACAACAAGTTACAATAGAAAGTTTTCCCCAAGTTGCTTTATATGTATACACAACTAGGCACGTGTTGAGTATTTGACGTCACTTCCTCTAATCGCAACCTGAGCATCCGGAACATGTTCGATTAATGGCGGCCGTATAATCTCGTATAAAAACAGTCTGAAAAGGCGACTTCCCATGCTCACAATTGCTTGAAATTTGGCAAGTTAAGTAAGAACACCAACCAAACATTTGATCACAGGGGCACTTTAAGATGTAGGATAAGAAGTTAATAAGCAAATATAAACATTAGCTAATTAAAGGGATCACACACTCCACCTCCCAAAAACAAGTGTTGCTTAAGGGGGTACACTACAAAAAATAAATATTTTGGTGAATTTTTGAATTAGCCATAAATTAACTGGTTAACCATATTAGAATAGATAATTGAAAGAATTTTTTCGATTGCAAAGATAGAAATGTTGAAAATTCGTAAAATTCCAAGGCTGGACTGCATTTTCCGCCTTAGCAACTCCCGTAGCAACGTATATTTGGATACAAAAACTGCTTAATTTTCCATGTTGCGCACATTTTCTCCCGCACCACCTCTCCCTAAATGAAATGTTATTATATTTTAAAACATTAAGAGTGAATTGATTGGTGCGTGGGTAGTCATGTGACCGGTCTTCAGGCATATGTGATATTGTTTATTTTGGTTTATGTTTAGCGAGAGAAGTTTTTCAACGGGCGGCCGCTTTTGATGGGAATCAAACTGCTTTTAATTTAGTAGGGCTAAGTTTCCACATTGCCGTGTTTCACAGTTGGCGAGGACATCATTAAGACCAATGACCCGACCCTGGTCCTGTAAAAGAATATACAGGATCCTCTGGCTTTGTTGCTAACGAGGGAGGCTGTGACGGTAGGAAACTGGTAGCATCCGCCATTGTTGTTAAACATAAACACGACCCTAGAGCGGAAAGTGTAGAAGAAAAGATTTTTTTAAAACTTATAATAATGAGTTAAAGTGTGCAATCTCTCGCTTAGGGTGTATTTGGAGTTCCCTTTTCGACTTCCGGTTTTAGTACGGTATTATTTACCCCCGTTGATAAAATCGGGCTACGGCTCATGTCATTTTTGGCTACGACTAGGCATAATGCTCTATATAGGTATTTTTTTCCCGGGTGATGCATACGGCATGTGTTTATGTATAATGAACTAGTACTGTGTATGTATACACTAATAACAATCCCCGTGCCACCAATTTGCGCGCCAATTCTTATGCCCTTCGACCTTCTTCTCCAATGTAAAACAACAACATGACGATATCAACAAGAACACTCGCAAAAACTATAAACAGTAAAATTCTAATCACTTCGTGACGATCAGTCCTTTGCTACACAAGTCGAAAGTTTTATAGATGAAATAAATATATTACGAAACCTATCCGTGTAATCGTAAACTACAACCGTGTGACATATCCAGTTATCCACTTCAACTTTTGAACTTGATTTTCTCTAATTCTGCAATTTGAGCTTTTTGACTTTACTCTGCAAAGGATATCTGGGTAAATATATGACCAAACTTGTTGAAACTTTCACAAATAGTTGTTATGGTGTTGTTTTATGTTCTGAACCTCGAAAATTTTAATAATTTATTTTTGTGTGGTTGTGAATGGAATAATTTGTGCTGACGTCACAAGTAATGAAGTCATTATTAAAGAAAAAATATTTTTTTCTTGTTAGAAACACAATTTTATTAAGATTTTTGAGCTTCAGAACAAAAAGGTATATCTGTAGATAATTTTAAGCCTTTTTCTGAGAATGTACGAACTTTGGTTCTTGAGATATCCTTTGCACAAAATAGGTAACTTTTTCGCTGTTGGCGGTCCGTTACTTGGTTACCATGGCAACAACATATTAATGAAAAGTGTTACTAGCATCAGTCTTATGATATCTCTCTAATGGTACAAAAACAATTTAGCCCAAAACAAAATATAAAATTTTAAAATTTTTTGTGGAAGACCACCTTAAATGAAAATTATTTATCAGCTTAAGGTACGTTTACACACTACGATTAATCGGCCCGATTTCTGGTTTAAATGCATGTTAAGTAATGAGAGACGGAAGACGACCATAGGCAAATGAGCCCACGGGACACTCCGCTGACTGTTTCTCCACTTAACATCCAGCTAAACCAGAAATCGGGCCGATTAATCGTAGTGTGTAAACGTACCTTTACATGAGAATTGGTATATTATTTTAATTTTAATATTTTAGTTTTAGAGAAATTTGACTTTGTTTATCATATTTTTGGTAAATTGAAGGCCGCCATTTTTGTTCTCGCAGGAGAATGTGGTCGCTCCGATTACTTTTTGACGTTATTAAGTATTAAGTGATAAGCACTATGAAAAGAACCCTTCACAAGAGCTTGACTGAATAGTGTGTATGGTTTTAGTCTATCTGACAGGATTCCTATTTATACTATTGTGAAGGATTTCTTTGGATAGTGTTTCTATCACTCAATGACGTCAACAATTAATAGGCCGAGCGACACCCACAATTCGCCCACAATCCTAACAAAAATAGCGGCCTTCAATTTACAAAAAACACGAGTTCTCTAAAATAAAAATATTAGAAAAAAACTAATATCCATGCTCATATAAGGCGACAAAGAACTTTTATTTAAGGAACACTTGTTTTGGGGGTGGAGTGTCCCTTTAAAAGAAGTCAAGGTGACATAGTTGTTAATTGACTGTCGTGTTTGATACTTGAAGCTTGTTTTCGACTTTCAAAACACTTCAGTAATGCTTAAAATTGATTGTAGTGTCTCCTGTGTTAAATATGAAGGAACAGCTATCATCTCTCCGCGAGTTACACTCATGAAGTTACATCTATGCTCCTAATACGTCTATTATTATTATTATTATTATTATTTTATGAAGACGTGAAAATGTTGGACTTTAAGGTCTATGATGGCAACCTCAACAGGAGTTATAAAAAGCAATATAAATTTTCGAATTTAAAATGAACCACGCGGTTGATTTATGATTTCCAACACTTCAGTTCAGTACCACCATTGCAACGTTTGCAGCGTTGCGCTCTCATCGAATTAACGTCGTCCTGGAGACGTGAAAATGCTCAGAGTGACGTTGTAAACAGAACAAGGACGGTGTTGAGCTTGGTGACTAAAAATTATTTCTTTCTTTGATCACATGAATAATTCTTTTTGAATGATGTCGTTGAGATTGCCGAGTTTTAGAGCTAAGCTCTAGACCAGCTAAAGCTTTCCCTATTAACAATATGTTATGGAAGAGAAACAGAAAACAAAAAACAACTTATCGATGACATGAAACTGTGCAATAGAAGACTATAATAAATAAAAATTGTAACTTTTAAGAAATATTTAAACAAACCACAGCTTGTCATGATCGAGGTCATTATATTGTCAAAAAAATTTCCGCAGGTGAAAGTTAAGGTTACTTAGGGAGGGTAAATTTCGAGAGACATATTGTTTTAACATTCGCAATTTACTTCCACTAACATTAACTTTCACCTATTGCATATAATATATACGGTATCGTTATTTTGTCTACATGAAAGAAATAAAAAATGTACTTGGACAAGTAGCTGGCTTTGTAAACCAAGAGCTCTTGGTGCCAACCTCCTAGAGGATACCTTCGAGCCTTTGTATATATATATATGCAGCGCAGGTGCAGATACAGTGTGGTATATCTCACATCCGTTTTCTTGATTATATAAGTGCTGTGGGTATAGCTCAGCTACTTGAGGAAGTCGTTCGAGAGGCTCCTCTACCTTGTGAAGATGAGATGTCTTCCTGTAGAGATTTGAAAATAACGGCGATGTTTAAATGTGAAAATTTCTGGCTGTTCTGACCGTGTCTCAATAGTTCAGTGGTTAAATCACCTATTCCCAGTCAGATTTTCATATTATATATATATATATATATATATATATATATATATATATATATATTTTTTAAATATATACAGTATATATATATATATATATATATATATATATATATATATAGCGATGGGTGATCGAGTACCACTGAGCCGCATGATTTCCATATGTTATTTTAATATTAGAAGGGTATTCCCGTTCGTTTGTATGCCAGATATAAGTCGTTCAATTCAGCAAATATTACAAACGTGAAACCCACTGCTCCTATGTCAGTTCCGAGCAGCATTTCACTTCTGATAAGACTCCAGTCCTAGTCTTATAATATTATGCTATAAGGGTGTGAGCAACAAAAATAAAAAATCGTCATTGTGTTAAAATGATCGTATATACGTATATAAGTCGAAAACTATAAGGATTTCCGATCAAGGTACGGATATACGCTTTCACATTAATTCCATAATTTATTAAAAAACGGTAATTTATTCAAAAATGGTAAAGTTTTTTATTACCTTTTAGCTGTAAAGCACAGTAACCCATGACATGCAACATTAGAATGCGTTCTCCTTCGTTAAACGCAATAAACGGATCCCTGCCGCGGCGAGATCATCCCCCTCGCATCGCTTGGTCGTTCGCGATCTCGCTTGCGAGGGGATTATGTCAATCCTTTCTCTGTTAAACATATTGATATAAAACTTTCTTTATACAAGAGATGTGAGCATGCTCCGCAACAGAAAAAGAGAGCTCAACTCTACAGTACGTGATGTGAAGATACGATATCTCATTATCTCCCTGTGCAGGGATGTGTACGTGATGTATGCGATATGTAGATATAATTGTGGGCCAAAGAATAGCGTTTGAAAATGTCCTGACCGTGTGTCCCCTATTGCTCCGTGGTCAGAGCATTAATGCGTTGAGCCAGAGACCATGGGATGCCCAGTGGTTTCTTCGTCCACCTTTTTCACACTATATTCCTCCCAAGCCTCCACCGCAGGCAACTCTGTGGCTTCTTTTTTCCGAGTCAAATCGCTTCCAAGGCTGTGCGAGCAATGTTTTGGCTGAGATTGCAGGGAAGTATAGGGATTGTGAAGGTGGTCGACGCAGAGAGGACAGCACTGGCGCATTTCTCGGCCAAAAATAGCTAAAAACAGCCTTGGAAGCTATTTGACTCAGGAAAAAGAAGCCACAGAGTTGCCTGCGGAGGAGGCTAATTCCTCCCCTGACTAAAGTGTTACCCTCACTGAGGGTAACATTTATATAAATAGCAACGTTTCGGACAAACGAAACATGCATAATAACTTCGAAAAATCATGATATGCGAGATAACGAGATGTCTTCAATTAGAGCAACGCGATAACAATCTGTTATATAATAGCTTGGAAGCTGGTGTCTTGTAACTAGACGAAGGAAGGTGGAGAACATATACCAAGCTATATAAACTGGTAAGTTCGGATATACAACTGTCAATTCTAACTAATAAATACATCTTGTGTATTATACACTGCTGTAGTGAATGTGGGATAGCTTGGAGTAGACAGACGATACATGGATGATCGTCATGCAAATGATGATCGTCATGCAAGCTCATATCCTCAGTTATAAAAATTTACAGTGACACTGAAAAACAAATTTCCGCAGCAACTATATATTTAACTCTTCAAAACAGGGTTTTACTTTATAATTTAACGACCAGAAATTCTGTTTCAGCAGAAAATGAGATACAGGTCTCACGAAGCGCATGAGACATAATATATGCATTGTTACTTTAGTTTGATATGCCGCAGTTAGTATATATACGTTAGTTACCTTGTATATTAAATGACCTACTAAATCGCTCTAAAACTACATGCAGAAGAGTACATTTTTGCTAAATAACGATGATTATCATCTATATCATGAATAAACTAAGTAGGTTAGTTACCGAAACCTCGGTAACTACGCTAGGTTATTTACCTCGGTTTCGGGAACTAATTACCTATACTTAATATGACGTAGTGGTTCTGTTGTTGGGAATAACATAGTGCAAATTGTTTCGAAAATTTAAAATAAAATCGTTATTATTGTGCAACTAAGTAAGTAAGTATGTAAATCGTCTAAGTTGTCAGTAACAGTATACATTTTGTTGTGTGTAACAGCGTATTAAATGTTGAATTACGCTCATTATAATATGCCGAGGTTGGTCAGACGAATTCTTATAACTTGCGCTATTATTAGTCATTAACCTCCCATGCAATAATGCAAATTGTCTCGAAATTAAAATTAAAATAAAATCGTTATTATTGTGCAACTACAGTAAGTATGTAAATCGTCTATGTTGTCAGTAACAGTTTACATTTTTGTTGTGTGTAACAGCGTCAGACGAATTCTTATAACTCGCGCAAACGTTCTGTTATTTGTCATGCGTTACATTTAACTGTAAATTGCTACAAACAAGGTGTGAGAATTTTAAGAAAATTAGGTGACATTTTTTTAATGGCTGTGTGAAAATGTATGCCAAATTAATGAATAAATCGACAGGTTTCCAAGGACAAAATAAACATATTTGTTAAACAATGATTAGAGATCATTTTTTTAATGTGGTTGTTTTCACTTTCGATGGCTAGCCGTCAATAAACAACTGCGTTGAATAGTTTAAATGTTTCACAACAATTATTTCTTATTATCTTTATACACCAAGTCATTGGAGATATTTATCAAACAAACCTGTCACGTCATCAAGAGCTGTGAAAGGTCAAGAATTAACGAAGGTGACAACTAAAACTAAAACAAGACGCCCGCTAGGCGTTAACTCAGGCTCTTGAATTAGTGGCTTGTTGAAAGACATTGTAGGCAAATTCAGTGATTTGAATTCAATATACACAAATCTATAGTTGTAGGTACAATGGTACATGTAATGATACAGCTGTCAGTGCAGGGGTGGTTGCAAACCCATAACACAGTGTTGGCCAACGGCTTTGATTATATGAAGGTGAGTTGGCTCAGTATCCAAGCTGGCTTACTGAGCGGAAGTCTGCCCCGCCAAATGAGCCACCCTGTTTGCTGACCTAATCCAGTTCTAGCCAACAGGGTCAGCCTGGCAAGCGAGCCGGCCAGTGCTCATGTAATAACAATTCATATGCTCAGTCCGGCAAACAGGTTCAGTTTGAGCAATCATTTAAATCAGTTAATCTTGTTCTCAGTGTATAAGGCATAGCAGTGAATCAAACCATTTAGCTGGCAGTAGCAAGGTGTCATAAGCTATTATAAAATAGTTTAAAGAAATGTAATTCAAAATCATTATTTCTTTGAAGTTATATTAACATTTTGAGCCAGTAAACATATTCATAATTTTAGCATATTTATTATTTGAGAGGCTTTATACATACCAGTGACTAGTCCAGTGGGCCGGCCAGCTAGCTAATTGCAAATATAAAGACAGATTACTGCATAGTTAACTATGTTACTGTTTCGGTTAGCGAGCCAACTCGCTTTCCATGTAGTCAAGGCCAAAATTCAGATCCGTCACTGGTAGTAAACTAGCAAACAACAACAAACTCTTTACTCCTTGATCTTGATAGTTGGTATGGGTGTCACAGATTTATATACTGTGTGTTCATTTGTAAGCATTTGTGTACAATAATACATGTATGAACAATCGATACAAATTTACTGATAACCCAAAATATTTTGGAGCTCCATTTAAGCTTACATGTAAAATATCAAGTGAAACAGGGTAAAATTCGATAGCAACTAATTACTAAACATTAACATAGGCTCATAGCATCAACTTTATTTTGTATAACATAACAATAAACAATACAGCCAACAAAGCTTATAAAAATATTACAGTTACCTCAGAACAATTAACATATTTCCATACAGCATTCATATGTTGAGTCTCATAATAAATTATTAAACATTTAGTAGACAAAAAGCGTATGGAAAACAGATAATTTGATCGAGTACAGGTTCTCGAAATCGTAGACCAACCCGTTTCGAAAGCGATCGGGATTGTGAGCGTATATATATAAGATCAAGATACTTGCCAGTTGCCAGCCACATCAAAGATTTTCAGTGAAGAGCACTCGAAGAAAGGTGATCAATGAGTAAATATTAAAGCACAATGGCGCATATATGCAGTGTTTTCAGTTTCACAAAGGTGAAAAGCCTGGGTACGAAGACAAAAAGTTTTTGGGATCACTTCACTGCGCATGTGTAGTAATCCCACATTCGTAGTCTCGCTCACTAGTCTACAAATTTAGTCAACAATGATGCAATAATTGCCATTTCGCGACGACGACAAAATTAATAATAATAAAAATAATAAAAATAATAAACAGAGCCCTTTTTAAGACTCGTGCTCTCCCCCCCAGGGGGGGAGGCCCGAGTAATTACGTTAACATTGTTTTATTAAAAGAGCCCAAAGGAAAAGGCTAAAACAGACGACCTCTTCGGGATATTTGCAGATCAAAGACAAACATGTAATCGTCTAAAAGAGGCTGTTCATATGAGCCAAGATGGTTTCAACGACAAAGCGATCTCACCCAGGTCGGGGGGGGGGGTATAAGCTCACTTCAACCGACTGACGCACGAGCTTGTACATACTACATAGTACATCCTATCGATCGAAGCTTGTCAAAATATTTTCTTTCCGTTGGGTGCCTACTAAAATGACCCGGTCAACTGGTTAATTAGTCCGTTAATAACGCACTCTCAATACGGAATGAAAACATGATGACATTTTAACTTCGTTGGTGTTCTCTCGTTGATTACCTTTACATATAAACAAAACATTTAACATCAACATTAGAATTGTGAGTCTTAAATTTGGTAGTTTGAAATTAATTAAAACTGATAAGTGCTAAAAGTTAATGATTCTACTTGTCCGTGTTAAATCGAACATGTCTAAAATATAACTTCTGCCTAATTGATAGCTTGACTTCTGCCGACTGAAAGGCCAAGTAAAAAAAATTAAATAGGTTAGCACCCCCTCCCGACCATAGGAAACATCCCGACCATGATATATTTTAATTTTTTTATTTTCGTACCTCTTTTCTTGAAATGATCCAAATGTGCCAAATGTTAAATATTTTGCTGAATTTCGAGCGGAAGTGCGCGTTTTACAAGCTTGACGAGCCGTTCCGAACCTTTAACATTTGTCTACAATGGATATTCAGTATTGGTATTATGACTTAGTTCAACTTCTCTAAATTTGGTCTAATAGTTTTGAACACGGTGGATCGAGCGATAAGCTGCCTAACGTATGCTCCCTCACCCTCAGATTCCCGTCTTTCTGAAAGTACATAAAATTAAAAATAAAAACCGCCCGCCCTACCATAACATTTTTGAGAAAAGGATGCTAACCAACTAATTTGTTTTACTTGGCCAAATTAACTCGTAAAATATTTTTTGTGGGGTGTCGCACCCCCACAGCCCCCGTAGCTCCGGGCCCGCCTTCTCCATATATTAGGATGTCATCAAAGGTAGCCATAATGTGAACTGAATAGGAAACTTAAAACGATGCTTCAAAACTGGAAACGATGTTTGCACAACTTACTATGGTAATTATACGATTATAAGAGACTGATACAGCAACTGATGGTCCCACATGGCTACGATATCTGCGGAGGAGAGAGACTACGTCAACCCTCTCATACAACTCATTCACTCCGGCTGATCACTAATATAATTCCAATTAAACTTCAACTTATAGGTAAATCTCGTTTAATTCAGTTCGTACAGTAGGTGCGTAACTTTTAAATACATTAAGAAGTTTAAGTTAATACAACGCGCGCATTTTGCGGGTTGAAATTGAATACTGCTTCTGCGGCTCTGCCGTATTCTAAAAGCATAATTATATAATCTAGTTTACTCAATTCTGTATGTAATATGTCTTCTTAAATGGTATATAAATTATTTATATATGTCACTCAGTAACTTACTTGTTTATATCGAGGAGAAATGGTGTTTTTTCAGAATTTGTTTAACTGATTGAGTTGCGGGCGGTGACTCACATATTATATTTTCATCGGAACAGGGCCGAACAGCTGTCAATGTGACCCGACATGCATCACTTTGTCATCAGTTTATATCCGTTTACGCAAAACAACATTATTCATTTTATTGGAAAAACCGAAAGTAAAATGCTATTATTTGTAAAATACAATAACATGAGTGTGTAATTAGATGTGTTGATTGACTCTAGAGGGCATATGGACTTATAGTACGTATTCCATATAAGGTCATATCGGACGGGACTGGGAAGAGCAAATACGTTGCCCTGACGAGCATATACGTTTCCCTAACGAGCAAATACATTTCCCTCGTACCAGCCCACTGGATGCGGATACGTAACACGTTACGATGTTCGATTATACGCTCTTTTTAAGAAAATTACGTTCGCTAGCCGGTTAAGCTGTACGCATATTGTAAACAGATAATTTACCTTTGTTTTTTAACATATATTGTAGCTTTGGTAGTTGATTATTTCTCAAGAAAACGTTCGTCGAAGACTTACAAGATGGTATCCGTAATACGAAAATTATATTGTTGGGCATGTTCGATTACCCGCTTTCAAAGAGAACTAAGTTAGCTACCAGGATAAGCTGTATCTATGTTGTAAATAGATCATTTAACTTTAAAAGAATAATATTCTATAACTTTGTGGGACGGTTTTTGGGGTCGGTTACAATCTAATTAACTTGGAGGCTGCAACGTATATGCTCGTTAGGGCAACGTATTTGCTCTTCCCAGTCCCGTCCGATATGACCTTATATGGAATACGTACTATAAGTACCTATCCTAGAGGGATGACCGCCGCTGAGGCCGTCGAAACGTCAGTCATCAACAATAGTGTTTTTCAACTACAACTACAACAACCCAATCTCGTTACGAGATTGACAACAACCTGGACGATCAACTTCACACATCTCGTGATACTCCCATGAGTGTGTAAGTCGTTCTGGATCAATCAAAGTGACGTCACTCGCGTGCCTTTTATCTAAATCGAAATTTCGTTGGTTGAAGTACTTTCTCACGGAACGTGATGTGCATGTTTTCCGAAATTCCGAGTCTTTTTATTATTCTTTTTGACGACCAGCTTACGTGCGAAGAAACATCTTTGTGTTAAGTTATGTTGTTCGATATAATAAAACACCTATTGAATTCATTGGTTGAAGTACTCACGGAACGTGATGTGTTTTCGAGTTTTATTATTCTTTTTGATAACCAGCAACCTTTTGACTGTTTACGTGCGAAGAAACATCTTTATGTTAAGATATTTTGTTCGATATAATAAACACCTATATTGGATTCATCTTCGCCCAATATTACAAAATATTAAGTCTCGACTTGCAATATTAGGCTCGACCTTCGGTCTCGCCCAATATTGAATTCTCGACTTAAATATTTTGTAATATTTGGCTCAGAGGAATCCAATAAGTAATAATGTACTACAAAAAACATATGGAAAACATTTTCATCACGATGCTCAGCATGACTCTGCATAATTGTCATTCGTTGTTCAGTATACTTTTCTTGTATTCCGTCTGGCCGACTATGGCCGTCATGTTCTTTGAAAGTCTCGCAAGAAGAAAGTGAAACGCTTTTGTTGACGTCACACGCGTTCCTGTAATAAAACGTGTCTATATTTGGCATATTTAATCAACGATTCATATACACCACGACGTACTAATTTACAGTGTCTCGACCCATTGATGTCCATTGAGATTACTAGAAAATAACGACGATTGAAGCATTGACGAGGTAAACTAGTACAACAATAGAATATTCTTTGTCTCTACTGTGTAATATGTTATACTGTACAAATTTAAAATGTTTATCTGTCGTTTGTATATCAGTCATATAGTTTCGTGTAATTATATGACGCAGTTACTTGTCAAATATTTTAAAACACAAGTGGATGTTTTAGTATAATAAAACTTTTACTTGTTGTGCTGTGTAGACAGTGAATGAATACAAATCAAATATCTAAAAAGGTCTTTAGGTTTCCCTCTCTGACGAAGGGCCTTCTGCTCGAAACGTTAGACTACTTACACGCGATTTTGGTAGTACACCAACCATTTTAGACATTTCATTTGTATTTTTAGGCTTATTTAGTGAATTCCCTCACGAAATTAGCTATGGCATGATTCGGAAAACTTTCCATTGAAGAAACAGACCTGGGTTCTCATTCCATATATTAACATTAGTCTTGTGGTAATGGCTAAGAATTGTTATGAGAACTAAATTGATATTTAAGTAATAACAGACGTTAATGATGTATCAATGGAAAATCATCACACATTGTCTCATCAAATAATTTACTTTTAATTTAGTCAATGGATTTATTTTTAATGCACTAATTACTCTATTAGGCAGAATCACTCACCAGTAAATAATAAAGTAAATAAACAAAGCAAAATATTGGTCCTGCATTTAGAGACAAATTAAAAAACATTTGGTAACAAAAAAATTACGCGATTTAGATGTACAAAATACTATTAGTGTTGTCTCTTGTGCATTTGGAAAGACACATGCATGACTAAGTAATAAAAACAGTTACTATAGACTTGTACTCAGTACTGTACTCAGGAATAGGAATAATTAGCCGCTCGACTTAACATTATATAGTTATATGACTTAAAAGTAATAAATAAAAGTAATAAGTGAAAGTAAAATAAAAGTATATATATGTTATTTGTATAGAAAATATTTGCCCAAGGTTTCAGAAACTGCCCGAGGCCGTAGGCCAAGGGTCGTTTGTAGGACCGAGGGCAAATATTTTGCTATATGGACCGACCAAAACGGTAAATAACATATTTATTTTTTATTATACAAGGTGAAAGACTTGAGTTACTTTTTTAGTTCGTTATAAAACTGCATTATTTGGATATAAGGAAAGAAAAACAAACCAAAATACTTTAGTTTTTGCATAATAGTTATTTCCAGCTTAGTTGAATCAAATTCTGTGTTCATTTTTCCATTTTCCATTTAATAATAAAGCAAAAACCACGATAAAACTTTTTAGCATTTAGGATTCCGTGACCGTCGTCAGATATCGCAAAAAAACGCTCGCTCAGGCAACCAATCAAATTGCAGGAATGCCTAGGATTCCGCCCGCTCACAATTAATAAAAAAATAAATCACGCTATTTCAAGTTTTAATTTATTTCCAGTTCACAGTATGTAATTTTAATGGTGAAATAGCCAGTTAAAAACAAGAAATACAGGAAAGATTAACCCACAAATGAATGCAAATAATGCAAGGTCACAACTTATTTTTTGATCAACAATAATTTGGGGAAAAACATAGCTGTTTCACATTGATAAATTAATTTTTTGAAACTGAAAGACATTTTAGAGGAACAATAGTTAGAAGAGCATTGCCAATATGTTACGAAAAAGCTCAGAGAAAATGTGTTTTACATAAACTCATGTAGTTACTGGAGGTACTGAGTTATTTTTCGTGTCGTAAAATGTTGGATTTACCAGTAACACACACAAAAAGTAACCTTAAATCGTGTTTTGATGTTTATCTTAATAAATATTGCCGATAAAAGTCTTCAAGACAGCAAAGAAAATAGAAAAGACAGCAGGAGAAACATTTATTTTTTTCAAATTTCGGCAAATATTTGCCATTTGTTCGGCGAATATTTTCCATTTGTTCGGCGAATATTTTCCTTTTGTTTGACGGATATTTTATTTGTTAAGCCACATTCATCGCTAAAAATTCTTGAAAAGAAACTCAACCAACGTTTTTCATTTTGTCTTTTTAAAAACCAACTGGGAAACAGCTTAGCTCCAAAAAAGTTGAATATTTTCCGTTCAGCCATCCTACGATTTTTTCCTGCCACTGCCACGTGCACTACACGCGGATCAACGGTGTTTTATGTAGGTACATGTAAGCCCATAGGGATCATCAATAAAACTAGAGGGGGCATCCAGTCTTCATTTTAGTAAACCCAGGGTAACCACTTGAACGCCGCCATCTTGGATAAATTGGAGGGCAATTTTATATTTATATATTTCATATTAAATTGCAATCCTTAATTTGATATTTTACTCAACAGAAAATGGTCCAAATAACAATAGAACAACAGCCTTAATCACCAAACAGTGAAAAAGAAACGCAAACATTGTATAATTTAAATTCCTTGTTTTGGACTGCGAGGTTCTCGAATTACATAAAAAGGCCTGGAACCGGGATAAAGCTGTACGTATGTTGTAAATAGATCATTTAACTTTCCTTTGATATATTCTATAGGTTTGGGGGTGGTTTATTTCTCAAGAAAACGTTTGCCAAAGGGTTAGAACCTTTGTTGTTTTGGGGTTCGATTACAATCCAATTAACTAGGAGGCTGGTACGAGGTATCAACGTGTCAGCTATTTGCTCGTGAATTCACTCTATTTGCTCGTCAATGCCTTCTACTTGCGCCTCCTTATAAGGAATACGTACTAGATTACCAACTATTGGCCCCAGTCCCCCCTCTAGTTTTATTTACGATCCCTATGTAGTAGTAGTAAAACTTTATATAAGCACGCTGGCCCTGTCAACAATACTGCTGATTTCCACAAGGGGCGTTTAAAAAATACAAGGATATATAATATTAAAAATATGAACAAATCTACCCTAATACTAATCTACAATACACCCTACAATATATAATAATTCAAAAAAAAGTTTCTAAAAGTCTAAAAATAATTGAATTAATTGAATACACGTGAGAGGCAATTCCGGAGTTGAAAGAATGGTATGATTTACAATCGCGTAAATCAGTGGGAAGAGAATTCCACTCTTTTGTTCCGCTGTAAGAAAAGCTTTTTTTAAGCATTCTGTTTTTGGCAGAGGCAACTGCAGGGAGGTATCAGAACCCCTAAGGTTGTAATTAAATACTACAGAATTTTTAATGAAATAGTCTGCTAGGCAACTTGGTGCCATATCGTTAAGTACATGGTATCTTAAACATCTGTTTTACTTTCACTTTTCTTCTCTGAGTTTCTAATGTTTCCCATCCCAAGACCTGGTGAGGAACATCATTACTCATGCGCAGTGTTTGTGATAGACCTATACCCAGTGTATCCCACACCTCACTACAGTAATTAAAATGAGGTTGTACTAATGCATTATACACAGAGATCAAGGTATTTCTATCAACAAAATCGCGAATACTACGAATCACACCAATGCCAGATGTGATTTTTTTTGTAACATTTTCCACATGCTCACTAGTACCTTGCTGTGGGTAACTTGTTTTTATCACCAAGGTTTCTTAGATTATAATGTGAGCCAATAAGAAGGAATTCGGTTTTGGCTACGTTAAGACTTAAGTTTATTGGCCAATAGCCATTCATGGCTGTCTCGATTTCCTCCATAGTCTTACCAGATGTAGTTAGATTTGTGTCGTCGGCAAACAAGCGTGGAATTGTTTGGGTTAAGCATTCTGGTAGATCATTTATGTACAAAAGGAAGAACAGAGGTCCAAGAATAGAGCGTGGAAATCAACTTGTGAGAATGGCATGGTTAAAAATATGTGTAAGAGACGGGGAAATAGCCAAAGCGGCAACCTTTAACACCCCACCAGATATTTTATCAAGTCCAGTTGCTTTATTCTTAAATAGCTCACTCAACAACTTCAAAACGTTTGTCATTGTAACAGTTTTAAAAAATAACATTTAAAAAAATAACAAAATAACATTTGTCAGGGTCGTGGCTAGATGAAATACTCGCAGTTGAGGTGACCGTGAGGGGTCTGAGTCGCCTTCTGGACGATCTTTTTTAGTATCCGCGAGAGATTGGACGAAATGAGAGATTGTACTGCTATCATACGATCGGACATTCATGTATGATGAAATACATCATGGAACTGCTAACCCCAAAACAACTTAGATCCTGACCCTAAACACCCTGCCTAATGGGCTTTCTAACCCCCCGCCTAATGGTTTTAAAGTGCCCATAACCTCAAAATGTTTTATTGTCTTGTTTGGAAGAACTTTTAAAATGATAAAGTAACTTCTTTTGAAGATTTTCGTTTCTTTGCTTTCTTTCTGAGATATATCAGTTTGTTTGATATGCAAATGTCTGGAATTTCGTCACACATGCATAATGACTTATTGGAGAAATGCGTATATCTCTTTCATTCTCGAACGAAATCCTTTAAAATCAAGAAGTTTGGTGTTGTGGGAGAAACGCACACACGTGTTATTCACACTTTAGTGTTTTTATTTCATGAACGCAAAGATATATAACATTCTCTGATAACTCATTATGCATGTGTGACGAAATTCCAGATATTTTCATATCAAACAAACTGATATATCTCAAAAAGAAAGCGAAGAAGTGAAAATTTTCAAAAGAAGTTACGTTATCATTTTAAAAGTTCTTCCAATTAAGACAATAAAACATTTTGAGGTTAGGGGCACTTTAATACTAATAAAAAGATCGTCCAGAAGACGATTCAGACCTAGTACCTCACGGTCACCTCAACTGCGAGTGTACCACCATGAGCGGGAATTTTAAAACATTGATTAGAATGATTTTCGTTCATGATTATATTAACTCATAGTTATTACCTCCGCCAGGAAGTTATGTTTTTACCTCTGTTTCATTGTTTGTTTGTCTGTCTGTTTGTCTGTCTGTCTGTCTGTCTGTCTGTCTGTCTGTCTGTCTGTCTGTAGCAGGATATCTCGAAAATTAATGAACAGATTTTCATGAAAGTTTGTAGAAGAGATGGTCATACGCCAAGGACCAACCATTAAATTTAAAATTTAGATGAAAATTGGATGAAATATAGCGGAGCGCATTAATGCTATTTATAGAACCAAAACTCAGACAAAACAAACCAAAAATAGAATCTCAAGGGGGGGATTCCTAAATAGCCATTTTCTATTGTTGAGAATGCAAGAAATAAACAAGAATAAATTATAGACTCAGACAAAACATACATAGTGACGTCATTACCGCGCTTCGCTATTGATATAAGAATCTGTCTGTAAGCTTCTTCCGCGTAGAAGAAAATGAATGAAAATGCTTGATTGCGTTCATTATCCCTTATATTATTCAAATATTTAATATTTACAAACAAGCTGAATTCACAAAAAAACAACCCAGTGGACTTGTCTGAATTCCATTGTTTATACAAAAGTGCGGTCATGGCAGGAACAACATATAGTTTTGCATAATATTTGAGTAGAAATGAGTGCAATGATAGCATTTTATTCACTCTAGATAAAAGAAGTTTATAGACGTGTAGATCGTACATACAACAATATTTTATTGTATATGAAAAAGTGTGGTCATGGTCATGCACCAGGACCAACCTTACATATGTGCTAAATTTACCTTATAAAATTTCTTCAATAAATATGCCTTCTAGTTACAAATTATATTGTTTATAGTAGCGATGTTGAATGCATCAAATATTTTCACTTAAACTGATGGTAATTATTAGGTATATATTAAACCTTCTTTGTTGTATTTTATTTCCTCTATGTCATCAGAAAGAACTTGATTAAAACAACGGGATATTGATGTTCATGAAGTTTCCTTCTCCCTTCGTGGTGCTCTTGGAAGTATTTTGTTTTATTCTTGGGGTCATTGTTATCGTGGGAAATATATTTGTTATTGAAGTTGTACGCCGTAATCACCGTCTAAGGACTATCCCTAACATTTGTATAACCTCTCTTGCTTTTGCTGATCTATTTGTTGGATTAATTAGTATCCCAATGTACATGTATGCTGTGTACGACCAGACGATTTATAGTATGGAATTCAACAAGGTTCATCATTCCTTTGATATCTATTTTTGGTGTGACCTCCATTTTGCATCTCACATTTATCAGCATGGAGAGATGTTATGCAATAACGTTTCCAATGAAACGAAGGCTTCTTCAAAAAGGTAAAATAATTACTTTAAATGTAAATGATTATATAAATTATTAAAATTGTAAATGCATTGTATAAATTATTAAAATTGTAAATGCATTATATAAATTATTAAAATTGTAAATGCATTATATAAATTATTAAAATTGTAAATTCATTTATAAATTATTAAAATATTTACCAAGGAGATCTGGCGGAGATCTTTGGTTAATATCCGTATTAAAGAGAAATATAGCAAAGTGAAAAGATGGTGAACTGCCAAGAGTTTTAGTAGCGAAATACTGATGTTTCGAGCGGAGTCCCATGGAGGGCTAAAATAAGCATGAAATGTTAAACGGCCACCTCGCAAAAATAAACAGCGTTAAAAATTACGAGAAATCTGAAGACGAAAACAAACTAGCGTTTAAAACAGAGATGAACCAAAAACCATATAATAAATTATTTATTGATATGATATATACAAGGCTAAAAATGATTTAAAAATGAAAAAAAGACCAAACGTTTTCGACTTAAGTCATCTTCAGGATAAAATAACTGTCCGCAAATTTACACCGTATTTATAGTGTTAAGTTATTCCCAAAGGGAATAGCTGAGCAACAAAGCATTGACTTGTTTATTCAAAGATGGATTTTTCTGCGTAATAATAAGTCGCTCCAAAATCTTCCTTGTAAACATTGACTTCGCTGGATGAAGGATTTAATTTTCCACGTGGAAGTATGGTCAGGATTAGCAAGAACGGGCATGCTGGTTCAGAATTGTGGTGAATGTTAGAATGTTTAGCTGTTCGGACTTCTAGGTTTAGCATCGTTTCTCCAATATAGCTCTCTCCGCATGAGCATTCCCCTTCATACTTTCACGATACTTTCATATTTTCATATTTCCCCTTCATACTTTCACCATACTACGTGGAAAATCCTTCATCCAGCGAAGTCAATGTTTACAAGGAAGATTTTGGAGGGATATATTATTACGCAGAAAAATGGCATGATCATCATGTACAGGTAAACAATGGACACAGACTACGTCATACGCCTCATCAAAGTTATTTTTTCAGGATTCAGAAGCAGAACATGACCCAAAAAACCCTAAACATAACCCAAATAAAACTCTAGTCCTAACCCTGAAATAAATAAATACTAACCCTACTTCGAAATCCAACATTTCAATGATGCAATATTCTGTGTTCCGGTACCCCGTGAGCTGACCCGAAAAATCCATTCTTGAATAAAGAAGTAAAATGCTTTGTTACTCAGCTATTCCCTTTGGAAATAACTTAACACTATAAATACGGTGTAAATTTGCGGACAGTTATTTTACCCTGAAGATGACTTATGTCGAAAACGTTTGGTCTTTTAAAACATTTTTATTCATTTTTAGCCTGGTATATATCATTTTAACTTTAGCGAATATTATGTCAACAAATTCTTTATTATATTGTATACTTTTATTATAGTATATTTTATTATATTTATTATGTTTATTATTTATCATATTTTATTATATTTTATTTATATTTTATTATATTTATACTATATTATATTATATATATTATATTATATTGTTTGCTCTCTCTGTACAGGAAAGTATTTACCTTAGGCGCACAGACCTCGTACAAAAACCTCAGGCATAGCAACTTGCCATGCTATGTTAATTTATAAACATCTGTACAGCTGTACATCTGTACAGCTACAACTATACAGCTACTTTAAAAATTTGTAGTCAGCTACAACTACTGCTACTTGTCAACAAATGTAGTTTGCTACTGACTACAGCTACTGTTTCGAAAATGTAGCGAACTATTTCGCTATACTTCGCTACTGCAAATTGAACTATATATCCTACTATTATCAGTTATAGACCCGGAGTGGGGGTTATTCCACATACAATTACCCCGTGGGGTGAATCACCCATGAGAAAATACCATGGGCACGTGATACAAACCTAGTTCTCTGATGGGACAAGTTAACTGTGAGGTATAATATTCCAAGTAATTACTAGAAAGATGCGGGTGTGGTGCTTGCAGTTGCTCTTCCATACTTCACTCTGCTTCAATCCTGAATCAGTGAATCCACGACCAGTCGACCAGAATAGACTTGGATCAAGGAGGACTTCATCACTTTACCACGTTAATTATTATAATTAATAAATAATCCCGACAGGGGAGGGAGTCCCGAATTTAATTGAGGGACTGGGCACACCCAACCTCGTTCCCAGGGCATTTTGCCTCCACGGAGGAAGGTCGGCGAAAATGGCCCTGGGATCGGCTAGTCCATTCTATAATGCGATTGGCTTGTCATAAAACGCAATTAATTCAGTCGAGAATAATTTATTCATCTAAATCTGAATGCTGTCTTCAAATTTTACAGAAATTAGAAGTGATAGCTTTCGCTAAATTAGATATATGCTTCTTCATATCTTTTGTAAGAGATAACCATGGATTATTAACCGTGGATTATTAAGCTTGTTAGCTGCTTTTATGCCGACGAATGCTGACATGAACAACTCTGAAGAGAATTGAACAGCCCTCAATTATTCAGATCAACAAATTAGACAAAGACAATGGAACAAAGACCACAAAAATTATCATATCTAAACACCCAGAAATTCTGGGTGTCATGTGACCAGCCGATCCCAGGGCCATTTTCGCCGACCTTCCACCGGGCAGACTGACGTTGAACTGATGGCAAATTCGGAAAGTAGCGAAAAGCGATTGTTGTAAAAAAATCAAAAAAGTAATCAACTACTTCGCTACTGAAAAAATGTAGTTCGCTACAGCTACTGTTTTAAAAATGTAGTAAAAAACTACTCGCTACGTAAAATTTGTAGTTCGCTACTGTAGTGAACTACAACTACTTCGCTACTACCCACTCTTGGTGTTCAGTAAGTGTCACCGTGTACAAAAAACTAAAAGACTCAAAAGGACCTTTCTGTTTTTGTCTGGTCTTTATTTTTCGTTAGGTTAGGGCTAGGTACGGTTGGGTTTAAGGTTAGGATGAAGGTTAGGATGAAGGTTAGGATGAAGGTTAGGATCAAGGTTAGGATCAAGGTTAGGGTCAAGGTTAGGGTCAAGGTTAGGATGAAGGTTAGAGTTAGGATCAAGGTTAGAGTTAGGATTGGGATTAGTGTTAGGATTCGTAGTTCTAGAAAATGTGAAGGTCCTTTAGAGTTATTCCTTCTTCACCATAAAAACATAGAACAAAGACTTTCGTCAAGTTTCCAGACCTGATACCTCCATTGCCTACTATGCCTCTGGTAAATACTTTCACGGTCTATAAGTAATCAACGATAATATTTTTATAATTCTATTTTCAAACAGCTACCATCGTGAAGATGTTACTGGATTTATGGTTAATGTCAACAATTCCTGTTTGTGTTTATCTCACGGCATCATATTTACCGCTCAAGTGATATTGAACTGTGGTTATTCTTTGTTATTCCACTCATGGTTGTAATAATAACATACATGATAGGTTTCTACTAGCAATATCAGCAAAAATATCTTGAAAAAAGATGGAGAAACACCGGATACAACAGACCAAGTCAATGTAGGATCAATATACTTCTAATATTGTCAAATTTTTGTTTATGATTTTGACAGAAATCAATTAGTGCTAGCAAGAGACGTTATCAATATTAGAAAGAGAAAGATTAGAAAGGAAAAGATTAGAGAGGGAAAGATTATTATTAGAAAGGGATAGATTAGAAAGGTAAGGATGTTTATTAGAAAGGGATAGATTAGAAAGGGAACGATTAGAAAGGGTAGAATTATTATGTAGAAAGGGAGAGATTAGAAAGAGAAAGATTAGAAAAAGAAAGATTAGAAAGGGAAAGATGATTATTAGAAAGGGAAAGATTAGAAAGTAAAAGATTATTATTAGAAAGGGATACTATTAGAAAAGGGAAAGATTATTATTAGAAAGGGATAGATTAGAAAGGGAAAGATTAGAAAGGGTAGATTATTATTAGAAAGGGAAGAGATTAGAAAGGGTGAGATTAGAGAGAGAATGATTAGAAAGAGAAAGATTAGAAAGGGAAATATTATTATTAGAAAGCGATAGATTATTTATTTAGAAAGGGAAAGATTAGAAAGAGAAAGATTAGAATTAAAGGGATAGATTAGAAAGAGAAAGATTAGCAAATTAAAGGGATAGATTAGAGAGAGAAAGATTAGAAAGAGAAAGATTAGAAAGGGAAAGATTAGAAAGGGAAACGATTAGAAATGGACAGATTATATATTTACGATATAACTATACATAGAATTATACAAAGATGTACATACTTAGGAGTACCTTGGTAAGACTTATTAGGTGAAAATTTATATAACACTTGTTTGAAAATATTTTAATTTTAAATACGACGAATCATAGAAGGATTTTTTAAATCCTAAAGATCGTTTTGATGTGACGTCGATAACCGTCATGTTGGTGTACCTGGAACTCGTTACGGTTTGTTGTTAACACAAACAGTAAATCCTGAGCCT